>CM056612.1:212500-332500 GCA_029721355.1 Tegillarca granosa | reverse complement strand
TTATAATTCAATTCTACTAAGTTTTTACTTGCATTAAACTACATAGGTCGATTTTACTTTCCGTTTACACAATGATTTTTCTTGATGACGTATAGTTGCATACATTTATTTACGCTCTTAGAACATGAACCAACAAGAAATCTACGAATTCCAAGTCGGGTTTGGGACTTTGTTGACTGAGTGGTCTAAGACGTACCCTGAGGGATCACAGTGCTTTTTACCGCAAAGGTTCAATTTGTCTGCTTTTTTGTGAAGGTTGGAGGGAACTTCGGTTTCCTACACCATTTAAGATCTAACCGTCTATATAAAATAATATAAGGATCTTGTGTGAGCGATAAACACTAGTAGTTCTTTTAATTCTCATATACTAACAAAGAAATCTACTAAATAAAGTATGTTCTTAGCAGCCGTCAAACACAAGTAAGAAAAGTCAATATACAAGTCATTGATAGAAGCACTACAGCACCCAAACAAGACAATTCAAGAACAAACATTTACACATTGAGAACACATATTATTGGAGTAAATGACATTCTTAAATATTCAAGCAGCAGAATTGATGCAGTTTGTTGCTTTCTTTTAACTATATAATATTTATTATTTACATATTCTTTTTACCAAAAAGTTAATCGACAAATTTCAGTCAATGTCTGTATGTATACCGTTACAAAAATATAGTGTAATTTAAATGTATAAGACTGCACTAGTTTGTAGAATTATAATGTTTTCTGAAGCCACTACAGTGATCGATACGAAGTTATTGATCAATTTTATCACATTTATATTGAGATCTTTCTTGGAATTACAACATAATTGTTTAATATGACCGAGAGATTATACATTAACTGCTTAACTAAGAAACGTATATACAGAATGTATGATAAATTGTTCCTGAATCAATGCAAAGAGATTTTTCTTTACTTAGTCTACTGACCAACGGAACGGCTGCACTCTGTCGTAAGGAATTATTCCGTTTGAAAGCTTGACACTGTAAAATAACGTCTTAAGAACTCCGGTTATCGATAATATCAATATAAGCGATCAAAGACGGTTACACTCAAGTACGCAAACGTCAATTGATATCAGAATCTGTAACTAATTGGATATTAATTAATGAAGTAGACTTAATGACAACATATAATACATGGTTGTGTTCGCCTCCGGGTCTGTTTTGTGCCACCTGCTGACTTCAGATTCAACACGTTTGCGTTTCTGGAATGTATTACATGTGTATATTGAGAATAGTTTAAAGCACTCGTGAGAAATACCAAAGCCAAATTTATTTATTTATTTATTTATTTATTTATTTATTGTTTATTTTCCTTTAAGTATCAAACTATTTAATTTTGTTGTGTTATGTTTGTGCCAGAGAATTGCAGTGTTTTACTTTACTGTATTTGTTTTGCAAGAGATGAAACAAAATTAACAGAAATGCAAGGCAACAAAATATAAAGATTGATTACAAACATTCCGACTTCAAACATTGTAAAGAGGATGAAAAACCGAGAAGCATCGAACGTTTCGGAACATAAAATGCGATACGCATCGAACGGGAACGGGAAATAGAAGGCCATACGCATTGAATATTGGCGGAAAATAAAATGCAACACGTATCAAACAGGATTGGGAATATAATGCGATATGCATTGATCGGTGTCGGGAAATGGAGTGCGATACGCATCGAGCGGTGTCGGGAAATAACATGCGATACGATAAAAAAAATTCTGACTTCCGATAATCTTAGACCAATATAAAGAGGGTGAAAACCCGATAAGCGTCGAATGGTGTCAGAAGGTAAAATGTGATACGCACCGCATAGGATTGGGAATGGAATGCGATATGCATTGAATAGTGTCGGGTATTGAATGTTATATACATCGAACGGTGTTGGAAGATAACTTGTGTTGGAAAGTAAAATGTGATATGCATCGAACGGTGTAAGAAATAACGCAAAGAACAGTGTCGAAAGCTAAAATGCAATATGCATCGAATGATATTTGGAGATAAACTATGCAGAAGATACGTGACAGAAAATTGGAAATGCAGTGGCCAATACGGAACTCGAACCCTAGACCGTTCAAATACTGACGAAACGCTTAATCGACTGAGTTACCCGGTCACCTATCAAACAATGCCCGCTATATATAAGAATAAAATAAATAAAATACGTTTTTAAAGTCAGAGTTTCTACCATTTTGTCATACAGTATTGCTTCCCTAAGATCCATTATAACATGGTAAAGTATCTAGAAACAAGTCATTAGCAAGATGTATTCATGAGTACTTTTTAATAATTTTTCCGTATTTGCAGCCGTGCTTCAGAGTAATCTTTAGCATTCATTACAAAAAGTTTGAAAACTACCTGTTATCTTACAATAATTAAAAATTAACACATTGCCTCTGTATGCCCCCTGATCAATCAACTTTTATAAACATTTAGTCGTATTTTGAGTCATTAAGTGTTGAATTTCCTGTTTAAAACCACAACTATTTAATCAGAAATACATATACTTTTTATAGTGTTTATATGACGTCACTAGTTCTGACGTCACAAAAACACAATAGTGTAGTGTTATATCAGAGGAGTACAAGTGGCTCTTAACGAAAAGTTTGCCTGTGTTTTAACCTAATGATAATAATAAAAATAATAATAATAATAATAATAATAATAATAGTGATGATGATGATGATGATGATGATGATGATGATGATGAAAATATTAATAATATTAATAATTATAGTGATGATGATGATGATAATAATGATAATAATAATAATAATAATAATAATAATAATAATGATGATGATGATGATGATGATGATAATAATTAGAAAATAATAATATAAATTATTATAATTAAAAGAAAAATAATCGCCATAATTATTTTTCATGTTTAAACCGTAACTTGTGTATTTAATCACCTTTTTGCGTTTAAATAAGTACTTAATTTAAGAATACTAAATCGCCCATCGATAATTTAAGGATACTGACAAGTTAATTGGTTTATGGTTGGTTGGCGTATATTTCTATAAAAACCACCATTTATTTTGATCGATGTAAACAGGCCTACTTATGTAGAAGGATTAGCCTTTGTTTTATAGTAAGGTTAATCAGTTACGTCATGCATACACTAGCTGATCCAGAAGACATCATGAAATCACTTGCACTGTACCCTCCCTACACTCTAACTTTATCTGGATTTAAATAGTTAAAAATGACATTGGAATTTTAATTTTCACTATTTCTATAAATTATTTTCTTTAAAATAATAATCTACACAAAAGCAATTAAATTCGGTGGGTTACAGTCCTGACAAGCTAATATAAGGTGGGGACAGTCCTGACAAGCTAATATAAGGTTGGGGACAGTCCTGACAAGCTAATATAAGGTTGGGACAGTCCTGACAAGCTAATATAAGGTGGGGGACAGTCCTGACAAGCTAATATAAGGTGGGGGACAGTCCTGACAAGCTAATATTATTTGGGTAGTTTGAATGGCATTGCTATATTTAATTTGTATTGCATATTTATTATTATTATTGTTATTATTATAAATTATAAAAATATCAAACCATGCAAAACTGGTGTAAAACATTAGGTATTCATGCATCAAATGATGATTGTTATCTTTATTTATCGACTGGTGTACATTAGAACGTTTTGTTCCAAACCAATGTACATTGTGACGTTTGTACATAACCAATGTACATTGTGACGTTTTGTGCACAACTGGTGTAAATTATGACGTTTTGTACACAACTTGTGTACATTATGACGTTTGTACATAACCAATGTACATTGTGACGTTTTGTACAAAACTAATGTATTTTATGACTTTTTTACAAAACTGGTGTACATTATGACGTTTTTTTACAAAACTGGTGTACATTATGACGTTTTGTACACAACTTGTGTACATTATGACGTTTGTACATAACCAATGTACATTGTGACGTTTTGTACAAAACTAATGTAATTTATGACATTTTGTTAAAAACTGATGTACATTTTGACGTTTTATACAAAACTGTTGCACGTTGTTACTTTTAGTTAAACAAGATGTACATTGTTACGTTTTTTTATCATTATTATTATTATTATTTTTTTTTTTGCAAAACGGGCGTACATTGTGACGTTTTATACTAAAGTGATGTGCATTGTGACGTTTTATACAAAAGTGATGTACATTGTGAAATTTTGTTCAAATTCTATGTACATCTTGAAGATTTCTATAAAAGTTATATACATTGTTCTTGCTTTAATTTTATTTTATCGTTAAGACATAATAGAGTTTCTTTAACTAATGTAATATCTAAATAAATTATTAGTTTAGTGTTTTAAAATTTAAAAATAAGATAAAATAGAATAAAAAGTACTAAGTTTTAAATGTACTAACCTAACCTAATAAGTTATTTTGGAGACAATGTTTGACCGAGTCCTTTGTTTCATGTTTATTCCGTATTGTCTGAACAAGAAGATCACGTGACTAATATTTTAGTAAGCCGAAACGATTCAATAATACCATCGCACTTAAATTTTCTCCTAACTTCACCATGACACGCAAGTTTATTTGTGAAGTTCATGAGATAAGTCACGGAATGCGATCTCTCTCTGTCAGCAGTCTCTCCCAAGGGATGTTTTCATTTGATCCATAGGCTATGTGTGTTGTTAACAATATATACTCATTCAACAGGAACATTTCACATTTATCTTAAATTAAAGACAGACTTGGAATTTTATTTCTTGATTTATTTTTGAAGTTTATTCCTCGGTTACCCAATCCTCAAAATTATTCATATATCCATCACAAGAAAAAACAATCGTTAGTTTAGGTTTTAATTATTATCTTTCAACTGTCATCGAAAATGTCGTTTTCTTCGACTAAATCAATACTTTTATTGAAACTGTAGATGAAAAGTGTTTTATTTATTTTTTATGAATAAAATAATAATAACAATAATATTAATAATATAGGATCAATACTAAATAATGTAATTGAAAAAAGTGTGTGTGTGTGTGTGTGTGTGTGTGTGTGTGTGTGTGTGTGTGTGTGTGTTGTGATATAATTGTTATGCAGGCATCAGATTTTGTATACTCTATAATTATACCTCTTGCACTGAATCCGATGGTTTAGAGTAAATAAAGTTTGAATTGAATTGAAATTTAATTAAATTCTAATTAGTTATAAGTCGGTGCTTTTGAACATTGCTCCAATTTCCTTTTTTTGAAAGCAAAGCAAAGCAAAACAAACAAACCAACCAACCAACATCAAACCATAATAAGATAAAATAAAAAATAAACAGGTTATGTCCAGTGAATGTGCTTCTATTTGACCAGTGCACAATATAGAATACGTCATCAGTATTTAGTCATACCAAAAATCTTATTTACAAACGCAAAGAACATCAAAAATAGGGGAGATAACTGTGTATATCATAAGACAATAATGTGTGTAATGGTTGTGATTGGCAGTATACAGCAATAAAACATATATGCCGGATATATAAACGGTAATCTGTATCAATTGTTCTTCCAATAAAAAAAAATATTTTCATTGAAAGCTGGTAATAAGGGATATTATCGTAAATAGACACTAATTGGTAGCAGAAGAGTGACAATTATAAAAATGATATTTACATGAACAATGAATAGAAAACAAACTAAACAAATTCGAGATACTATGTAAAGTACACTGTATTGATTAACATGTATTGGAGAGAGAGAGAGAGTTTCAGAACTTTCTGTTTTAATTTATAAAAAAAGACAACTTAAAAAAGATTAATAACAATGTCACTAGTATATGGCATTTAGAAAAAAAATCCTAAATAGATCATAAACGTAGTTTTTTAATTACTACAAATAAAAATTCTGCACCGTGATAACAAGCAAAAGAAAATTTTAAGAATTCATGACAATTAAGATATAATTTTAAATCTGAAAATCACGAGAAGGCATGCGCAATATATAGTCTTCTCATCCGTTGGAATTAAGAAATGTAGTAAAATTCTGAAAAAAATTGACAACAAAAATAATTAAAAACATCACAGAACAACTAAGAGCAATATCTAAAATTTGCAAGTTAGATAATTATGTAAAATTTTGCATTTCATTTCTTCAATTTATAACATATTAACATTTTTCCTTTGATATAGCAATATAAATATCGTGTAAATTAAACAAACTTGCACAAATCTACAAAACTTTATATACTTTTTATTACTAGATAATATGTATGATTACGGCTTAAAACTGCTTTAACTCTCTACAAGTTATTTTATAATTACATTGTTTGATTGCCATAGCGACATATTATATTTTATGTGATCTGCAATCTTTTTATTTATTTTTTTAATTACGTTGTTTAACACAGGAGTTGAGCTGAGTTGAGTAAGAATATTTTACTTATATCGAGACGTCACCAGCTAAAGGCGAAAGTGCAGAAATTTTGCCTGTGCGTTGTGCTGATGGCATAATATAGCAGGCTTCTTTATCGTGTCACGTCTACCGTGACACGGGACCTCGTTTATTTTAAGTTCTCATTCGAAAGAACCGTGACATTAATTTCTAAATGCCGAGTGTTTGGCGAAAGAAGAGTCACTACCAACTTTCAAGTCTTGGGTCAGACCCGGTTCAAACCCACGACCTTCCACTTACAGAGCGAGCACTCTACCAACTGAGGTACCGCAGTGGTTGTTTGACAAATGAATAATAATTCATAAAATAAATGTAACAACATGACTGATTTCTGACTGAACTTGGGGATGGGTATTCATTATTGCTTTTGTTCTTTTAAAGAGCGCGAGTGTACGTGGCTATTCAGGTGACGACCACCTTTTATCATCTGCTTTATGAGATATATGGATTTAAAGGGGTTGTTTGCTATATGGTTCAGAGAAAATTATTGGTATGTGTTTGTTTGTAAGGTGAAAATCGACTCTGTATCTGACGAAGCATACCCCTCGACCGATCCTTTCATTTACAGTGTTTCTGATTTCATTTTGGCGTTAAAACCGTATAGCCTTTTATCTTCAGGTTCTGAACGGATATATACATTTATGCATAACTGAAACAAATAGAGGGAATAAAATAGTCATACACTACTCCATAATCTGAATAATTTCAGTTTTTATATTTCTATGAAAATAAAAATAAGTTATATTTTCAATAATAATCTGATTTTGACAATGTCATGTTTAATTAGAACATAAAAAATGCTTGAAATATTTTTAACGAAAATAAGGTTTTATATGTGATTATGCCGTTATACACCAGTTTATATAAGTTTGTGTATCTACGAGTATACTGATAGTTAACAGTCAGACATCTTAATTTGCCGCTGAGTTGCGTGTGCAATAATCCCGAAGTAAGTCAGAATAAATCGAGATCTTTGGAGACCAATAAAAGAACTCTTTGCTTGAAGGGATTTTTTATATTCCCTAGGAACCCACTTTGTACAATATATAGCCCTATAAACACTGAAAATCTGTATTATGGGAAACTTGGGAAAAATCTACGCCAAATTCAGTTTCTGTAATTACCGCGTAATTCGTAAAAAGACAATAGTTCATGTTTACTCTATAAGTTGACTATCATTAACATCTACTAATGACTGTATGTTTTGTATTCTTGATGCACGAATATATAATTCGTTTTATAATATGCAAACATTGTCATTTGACTATTGGGCAGGAGTCTAGCGCTTGGAGACCAAAGATTTCTCAAATAGATTGAAAGGTACCCACTCACATCAAAGGTTACTCACTCATGTTAATCGTTCTTATCCTACACAAGGTCAAACATCCTTACCAATAAATTCTGTGCCAGTTTATTCTCTCTCTCTCTCTCTCTCTCTCTCTCTCTCTCTCTCTCTCTCTCTCTCTCTCTCTCTCTCTCTCTGGATCTTTTTGCACAGCTTGAATGAAACAAAGACATAGTTGGACCTTTAAAAGACTTGTCAAAATATTAAGTGGACATGTTGAGATAACTGAAATTGTGTCGATGTCAGAAATAAGCGACCATATTGTAAATATGTGCTGTGTATTGATTGTTTCCTCTGGTGAAAGAAAGATAACTCCAACATATTTCTGAGATACCTATAGCAAACTAACAAACATGTTTGTGATATAAAATAGCAGCGACACTAATACAATAGCGATCAAACTCTTCATCTTGTTATGATCAAAGAAAGATAAATGCTTTTATAAACGACTGTAAATGAACTTCCATAAAGAGAATATTCTATAAAATGTATCGCTTGCTTTGTTAGTTCTATAGAAAAGTGAGTATCTGTAATGGTTATATAAGGACCAAGCTAATTGTAATGAATATATAAGACTGATTAATTAGATGTAATGTTGTTTACCGTGACAACAGTAGTTCTTCTGCTATTCGCGCTGAGCGATAATTATTAATCTTTAAAAAGTAATCAAGAAACACGTTTGTGTATACGTTAGATTTGAGCGTGTATAATGGTCTGTTTTGTACTTTATAGCTAGCACACACTCGGCAGAACGAATTTTTGTTGATTTACTAGCTCACGGATTCAATGCGGCACAGACAAGTATACATCTCTCTTAGTCACATTATCTTAAGACCGAGTGAACCTGTTGATACTATGTATCTTTAAAGCAAAGTGTCAGCTGGCGAGGAATAATTGTATCAAACTTTAAAGTCTTATTTACGATGGGACAGGGATTTAAACGGACGACCGCCCGATCTCCGTATCCATATAATTACCGGTACATTGTCATATTTCCTTGGATCACATTAATAATGGAAGATAAGTAATATAAAAACATTATTGATCTCAATTTTACAATATCAATTCCTTTGTATTACAGGCAGGCGAGCTAAATGAATGTTAAGATATATGTTCATGTATATATAAATACACATAGGGTGATCTGACGAGGTAACAATTCTATCTAGACGGGAAGTCGTTAGTTCGAAACCCGACCGTGTATTAAATGAGAGTTTAAAATGTTCAAATATTTCTCCCTCGTCTGGCACACGACTTAAAGAGAACAGAGTATCGACTAGTTCAACTGAATAATGGTATGGAGAAATGATAAGCCCGTGTGCGGCATACTGACTCAGTTAGCTAGCACGTTACCATAAAAGTCGCTATAAGTGCAATCTAATACACGGAAAACAATATACACAATCGCACATTTTACGCATATACGAATTTGTTCCTAAATAAATTCATAAAGAATAAAACCTTGCTCTCATCAGAATAGCTGACTAATTATTGATGGGACGTTAAACACCACTACTCAACTCTACTCATCAGAATAGCTGACTAATTATTGATGGGACGTTAAACACCACTACACAACTCTACTCATTAGAATAGCTGACTAATTATTGATGGGACGTTAAACACCACTACTCAACTCTACTCATCAGAATAGCTGACTAATTATTGATGGGACGTTAAACACCACTACTCAACTCTACTCATCAGAATAGCTGACTAATTATTGATGGGACGTTAAACACCACTACTCAACTCTACTCATCAGAATAGCTGACTAATTACTGAAGGGATGTTTAACACCACTACTCAACTCAACTCATCAGAATAGCTGACTAATTACTGAAGGGATGTTAAACACCATTACTCAACTCAACTCATCAGAATTGCTGACTAATTACTGATGGGATGTTAAACACCATTACTCAACTCAACTCATCAGAATAGCTGACTAATTACTCATACGACGTTAAACACCATTATTCAACTCAACTCATCAGAATAGCTGACTAATTACTGAAGGGATGTTAAACACCATTACTCAACTCAACTCATCAGAATAGCTGACTAATTACTGAAGGGATGTTAAACACCATTACTCAACTCAACTCATCAGAATAGCTGACTAATTACTGATGGGACGTTTAAACACCATTACTCAACTCAACTCATCAGAATAGCTGACTAATTACTGATGAGACATAAACACCATTATAACCAACAAACAATAACTCAAATTATATCAATGGTTGTTTTAGATTCTGTACGGAATATGAAGAAATCCCATTAAGCGGATTCATGTTTAAAAGTTACGTGTAAAACTCTTAATACCATTTAATCCGAAGACACGTTTTATTATCATTTATTCGGCATGTAAAAAAAAAGTTCACAGTTTTTAATTTCTTAATGACACATACAATTTTGTTGTAAATGCATGTGTTCGAAATATTTTGACATGATTGTCAGTTGAATATGTCTAGCCAAACGTTTATAAAATGTCTGCAAATTTTATTTATTATTTTTCCATTCAGTCACTGAAAAAAATTAAGTATGAGTTTATAACACTTATCTTAAATCTCTGAAAAAAATTGTCTTGACATCATTCCATCATCAATTATGTCATACATAGTAAACAACAACAATTTTTTTTCAATAATAATGATTAAAATACCCCCCCCCCCCCAACCAAAAAAATAAATAAATAAATAAATAAAAAAATAAAATAAAAAATAATAATAAAAAAATAATAATAATATTTTTTGTATATATCTGAATAAAGATCATAAGCTGTAATAGTGCAATTGTCTTCAGTTGTACTTGATATTATTTGTTTGCAGCTCTAATTGGGATGTATTTTAAGTAAGAGTTGTCTCTCTTTAACTACTATACTTGTGTTCAGTCAGTTCTGATTATTTCTAAAACAAATTTAAATCTGCCTTTTATTTTCCAATCATTTATTGGAGTTGAATGAAGTGAAGTGCAGAAATGGTAATTAACGCTCTAGTCTAGACATTTTCTGTTATATCAAGGAGTTCAATTCGAGGATGATTGATGAAACCGAAGTGCCCGAAGAAAAACCAAAAGTCTTCGACAGATGAACCGACAAACTTTCTCACACTGGGATCTGTTTTAGCGGGATTCAAAATAAGTCGATAAGAGGCTCAGTGATCCGCGTAAATGTTTAAGACAACTTTACCACCAAGGTAATGGAATCTCTCTCTCTCTCTCTCTCTCTCTCTCTCTCTCTCTCTCTCTCTCTCTCTCTCTCTCTCTCTCACACACACACACACATACACACACACACACACACACACACACACACACACACACACACACACACATATCAATCACTAAATGTGTTTTAAAAAAATCAAATGAGTAGGACGATTAGCGATCATTTCGATTATTAACACGTAAAAAGGTTTTTTTTTTTTTTTTTTTTTTTTTTTTTTTTTGGTATTATCAAACACTGATTGTATCAACAATTGGAAACAAAATCCTTAAAAAAACTTTATTTAAGATGAAATCCGTGTATAAACTACAGTTAATAGACACTGTGCTTGCTATTCTATCCATAATTTCGTTAATTTTATATTATTAACTAATGGTAAGCTATTAATGTGAATTATTTAAACAGAGATATCCTTATAAAATGAATATTTTATTTCCTCGTTGTCGTAAAACTAGAAATTCAATTTCTATAACAAATTACAGATTTAAAACATTTCCCTTAAAAGCAATAAATTCAATCTAAAAAATAAATTTATTACATCTTCTGCATTTATCAAATCTCTGAAGTATTCAAATGTCAGACTTGATATAACAAGTTAACGTCAACGATTGTCAATATAACCTTCTACTGTCAAAATAATTGATCGATTTATAGACTAAGAAAAAAAGAAAGAAAGAAAGAAGGAAAGAAACAAGTCGGGTGGATTAAAGATGTTTTACCCCACTGTCAAGATTCTGTCATTTATCTCGCTTAACAGTAGCAGTAGTAGAAGAAGAAGAAGAAGAAGAAGAAGAAGAAGAATTTGAGTGAAAAAAAGGCATTCAATGAATACAGCTAACAACTGATGTCACTCCTAAAGACTGAGAGTTTCGTGAACACAGTGACTTTCATCAACTAGGTAGTCATCAACTGACTTTCATCAACTAGGTAATCATTCGGCTCGGGCAAATCTAGTGATAGAAGCTGACCATCTTGGTAACAAAATTTTGGTGAGTTTTTGCCGGTACTTTGGGTAATTCTACCGAAAAAAAATGTAGCAACCATGGGGTAATCTCACACCAAATTACGTACATTACATTCACAATTTCTGCTTGTCTATTATTCCGCTATAGGGAGGAATTTTGTAATGATAGGCTGCTAGTATACTCTACCATCGTGAGAGTGGTCGTCTCTTTAAAAGTGGCCGAATCTTAACTGGTACAATAAGAATCTTTTCTCCATATCTTGCATGTACATAATGAACCATACACAAAATATAAGAATTCATTTTTTTTTTTACTAAAATGTAAACAGGTTAGCAAATAAACAGATATTTTTTAAAAAATAAAACATTCATTTAAGACATATTTGTCAATTAGATTTTGTCATGCAATAGACGACAGCCTATTGTGTTTAAAGATCAATGCGTGCAGCTTGTTTTAAAAAATCCTTCCTTTTATTAATTTTCAGATCAAACAAAGACTCTTCTTTGCGCCCTACACATTGGCCTCCTTCAAATAAGCTTCCGAAAGAAACCCGAACAAGATCATTAAATAAGCCCATGTTAGTAGTAATTTATTGAGTCATTACAGAATGTCCGGAAGAGAACGCGCGTCAATCTGCAATAAACAAACGCAATAAAAAGTCATAATGAAACCATTTCCAATCACCTGCCGTTTCTAATTTCTCTCAATGTCGGAAAATTTGTCTAAATTTTTTAAAAGACGAACATGTGGATTGAATAAAGTCGCTTTGATTGGGGTATACCATGATCATATCACATAAACACAAAGATAATACCTACATTAACGAATTTATGACTGATATTTGGACGATATTGAATGTTAAGTGACGGATTACATTACGTCTGTTAACTTGTTGTTTTTTAAATACGTGATTAAAAGTTAATTTGAAAATGCATAGTCGACATATTGAAAATATAGAGGAATCTAGATGAACAAGGTTGGCAAAAGAGGGAGAGTAAAGTACCGGGAACATTAGTCAAAACTAAAATAATAATAATAATAATTTGCCAGCGACACGCGTGAAAATAGGAGAAAGATAAATTACAAAGGGGACTCATGAAATAAGAATAAAGATGTATCACGGAAGACACTGAAATTGTAAAATGTAATGATGTATCAGTTGGAAATTCTTACATGCAGGTGAAAAATATATTACCAGGGACGCTTGAAAAAGCAGAAGAAATATTATCAACAGGGAGGCTGGTAAAAGCAGGAGAAAAATGTACCACCAAAGACATATGCGAAAGCAGGAGAAAGATGTATCACCAGAGATGCAAGTGAAAGCAGAAAAAATGAATCACCTAGGACACAAGTGAAAGCAGGAGAACATGTATCACCAAGGACTTGCGTGAAAGCAGGAGAAAGATGTATCACTAAGGACACACGTGAAACTAGGAGAAAGATGTATCACCAAGGACACACGTGAAAGCAGAAAAAGATGTATCACCAAGAACACCGTGAAAGCAGGAAAAAGATGTATCACCAGGACCACACGTAAAAGCAAGAAAAATGTACCACTAGGGACGCTTTAAAAAGCAGGAGAAAGATGTATTACCAGGGGCGCTCGTGAATGCAAAAGTAAGCTATATCATTAGGGACGATCGTGAAAGCAGGAGAAAACTGTATAACC
Organism: Tegillarca granosa; assembly: GCA_029721355.1. Classification (NCBI taxonomy): domain Eukaryota; kingdom Metazoa; phylum Mollusca; class Bivalvia; order Arcoida; family Arcidae; genus Tegillarca; species Tegillarca granosa. The sequence continues at coordinate 318,879 of CM056612.1, read as the reverse complement.
AAGGACACTTGTAAAATCAGGAGAAAGATACATCGTTCGTTTTATTTATCGTTATCATAGTTATTATATAATGATGCATTGGTATGATATTGATATCCAAAAACGCTTAACTAAGTAAGATTAGAAAGCGGGGGGAGGGAGGGGAATGAAACATGCACAAACATAAAAATGATTATATTAATCCATTTAATTAGCAGTTTGAGTACTCAACAACACGTGGAAGAAAAAAACAAAAATGAGATCATTAATATGGTATAAGTATCTTGATTACTTTTCTATTACGATGAGAAGCAATTTGTTTTCAGCAAGCCTAAAGTTACGATAATATAGCGAGCGTTGATGAGGATTTCTGAGTGAACTACTATCTAGAGCTAAATTTAATGTAATTTCCCCAGTATAATTAAACTGGTGTCGTGTTGTAGAAAGGTTTCAATTTGTTTTACAATAAGATGCAATCTTGAAGAACGAACAGATTGTTAAAGCGTTTATAATTAAATGTCAATGCTTAATATGTTTTAAGTAAGATATTAACGCGAGGAACTCATACTATTAAATGATCAACTGACTCAATAAATAATGATTTACATATAAAGTAAGAACGTTAATCCATGTATTTAGTTGTGTATAACAAGTGGTCGAACTGATTGTGTTTCTGTTCCTGTAATTTACCTGTTTTGTTTTATTTGCTTTTGTTGTGTCTTTCAATCAACTATTTAATGTAAATTACTGTAAACCTGTTAATTTAAGAGTATACGTATTTTAGCGTGTACGTATTTTAGCGCACTATACATTCTCTACTAATTCGCGTGGATTTAAATTAGCGCAAAACAATTTTTGGGTGAAGCACCTACTTTACATATCTATTTAGCGGTGAATTCAAATAAGCGCTACTGTTCTAGCGCGAAAATCGCTAAAAATTGATTCACCACTAAAATAAGTACGTTTACAGTATCAGGGCCCTGTTTCACAATCGTTCCTTAACTAAGATTTTCCTTAACTTAAATCTGGCAAATTTGAAATCTTCGTAATTTTGTTGATTGTTGAGATATTTAATAATGTAAAGTGTCATTTTGAAGAACACTTCAAGCTTGTAACGTCTGTATTTAGTTTTATCACAACTGTCTATTTGTAATTAAGATATTAATTACTAACATTTGACAAATTTAAGTTAAGGAAAATCTTAGTTAAGGAATGATTGTGAAACTGGGGCCTGGGTGATGGTTGAGGGTCCTACAAAAATACCATTACCGCACCACTGGACATTTGTTAAAGTGGTAATCTAAAGTTAGGAAATATATAATCAGGCGTGGCAATATATCTACCTTTATATTGTTTTGCTGTTTTTGTTGAGCCTAGCATTTCCATAATTCTAGACTTAGGTTTAACTTTACTGGTGTCGACGACATGTTAAAATGTGAAAGTTTATGTTAAAGTAATGTTTTTTTTTACTCGATCAGAAATTAACAAGACGAGACATTAGATTCCGTGGAATTCTTGTTTTTATTTACTCGTGTTGTGTCGCGTTTTGTTTACATCTAAGGTTACCAAACGTATGCCTTACAACAACATTTTATGAGTTGAATATAAGGACGTGTATGAAAACTGAAATGGAATGATGCACGGTTTATAACCAAACACAAAATAAAATAAATAAATAAATAAATAAATAAATAAATAAATAAATAAATAAAATAAATAAATAAATAAATAAATAAATAGATAAATAAATAAATAAATAGATAAATAAAATAAAATAAAATAAAATAAAATAAAATAAAATAAAATAAATAAATAAAATAAAATAAATAAAAATAAATAAATAAATTAAATCAAATAAAATAAATAAATAAATAAATAAATAGATAATTAAATAAATAAATAAATAAGTAAATAAAACGAATACGAAAAACTAACAGCTACAATAAAGAAACAGGTGAAGATAATATAATTTGAAGCTTGTAATGATAAACTCTAAATAATTATAATAAATTTGTAAACTAATTAGTTAGCAATGAAATAACTCCCATTTGTACGAGAAAACGCAACTTAAGCAGTTTATAGAAGTATTGTTTTATGGTAATTTTTACAAGGAAAAGAAATACGGGTATATTATAGAAGAAAGTAATTTGTAATAGATAAAGGCCTGCACTTATCAACGCATCAAAGCATGATATAATATTTGTTTGTAATAGAAACAGCCAAACAAGACTAGACATAACACGATTCTGAAAATACATATCGGTAACCTAATTAACATCAAGTTTATATGTTTTGCTGGTATCAGAAAACGAATATGTTAATATATATACGTTTTGAAACATACGTGTATATATAATATATATATATATATATATATATATATATATATGATTTGAAACAAATTAGTTTTATTTTTAAAAAGTGAACTTTTAGCAAATTTCTGATTACAAGTTCCATTTTCATGGCAATTACAGACTTATTATGGAAAGATGATCAAGAAAACAGAACAAATAATATTACGACCACAGAATATAAACCACTCAAACAACGACGTTTTAACTATATTCAATGTCAAAATGGTATAGAGTTGCATGATATAACCACTAACAGAGGTATCTTACCATCGACTTATTTAAAAATTATTGGCCCCTAAACACGCACATTTAGAAATAATCACCTATTTCTGTACAAAAATAAAAGGTCTTCTATATGTAGATAACGTATAATAATATCCATATTTTATACAGAAACACTTAAAAATAAAAAAAGTGCATGTATCCTATCTTAACTATTTGTAGTTTCAAAACAAAATTTAATGTACGTGGAAAATAAAATGTCTTTACAGCTAAATATATAATTACTAAACACACACATTTAGATATAATCAACTCTTCTATTAAAAAAAATACGCTTCTAAATAGATATGTAGATAGAATATACATGTAATTAAATTCATATTTTATAAAGTGAGTTGAGTGAGTAAGTTTGTTATTCTGTTAAGAACCGCATCAGCGTTATGCAGCTTTTCGTGGTTAACATACTTTATAAAAATCACTCATAATAGAAAATGTTTATCTTATCTCACCTTTATGAAGTGTCTTAACAAAAATTTAATGCACATGAAAATAGTTCCAGATATATAAAGCAAAAATGCCTTTAACAGCTTGATATATAAAATAACCAAAAAGATTGAATATGTACTGATATACGAGTGTAATTAATCATTTTCAGGCAAACTTGATTTTAAAGTAAGATGATAAGTTATTATTAACTTGTTAAAAACGATAAGAGAAAATGACTCTAAAAATTGCTTTTACCGTCATCACTAATTTAGTTTACGAAAAGCTCAAAAGATACTGATAATATATCAACTAAAAGTCCTTGTTTTGGAGTGATGTGAAAATTTGACAACCCGAGGCAAGTTATATCAACCGAGGGCTCTGCTCACACCAAAACCAGGGCAACAATTGCTTTATTATACCGAAGAAAATTTCTGACTTATCTGAAAAAGAATTAACAATAGTTAATCCTTATCATGCAACAGGCGCTTCATTTCTGCATCGTCGACCAGACGATACCTGCTCGACGCCGCCATTGTTGGTGTGCATACATATACATTTGGAACACCTCGGGACAGTTTATTATTGCACAACGTATCCAAAGGAATTCTGAAAGTCAGAGTGTGATATGAAGGGTACCTAGCGGGTGATATAAGGGGTTATAGAGGGTGATATGAAGTTTTTTGCGGAAAAGACAATCGTCACGATTTCAACGGTATATATGATCATTTAGCTAATGACACGTAAACTATTTCAGGCAAATCAAATTCGAGTATCATAAACTGAGGTATAATAATGGTAATTACAATGTAAAAATGTTTAATCAGAGGATGTCCATTTTTTTACGTAAAAACCCTAATGCACGAGTTGAATTTACACGAAAAAAATTATTATTATTATTTTAATTACTATTATATATATATATATATATATATATATATATATATATATATATATATATATATATATATAAGGTACACAAAACAGCCTTATACTAGTAAATAAACGGAAACTTTAAATCGCAAATTCGCAAATTTACCAAGAAATGGTTTTGTTTTAGAATCACAAAAAAGGACACTGAGAAAAAATATTGGTATCATCCTTAGTTATTGTTGAATTCGTCATTTGTAATTGCTGCTTGATAAAAACCAGTCCCCATAAATAAAATTATCAATACATCATTTAATTAGATACAGTTATATCTGTCAGAAATATTTTTTCCATTTATGAGCACCAAGTGTTAATGTGAAGAACACATCACTGACATGATAGATTTCGTCTTTCAACTTCACAACGGCAGTACTTAAAGAAACATGGAAGAAAAAGGTAATTAAATTCGCATTCATTTTTCAGTTAACAGTGCAAAACAATTTCTATCACATTCCTGTTCCGACTCCAGGTTTACTTTTGGACTTGACCTTTGAACCTTTCTCCATGCTTATTTGTATCATGATTATGTTATATGTAATTTGTACATTAGATTGACACAGGATGTAAAATAGAAAAAAGGTTATTTGTAACACTGAAAAAATGTAGGGTAAACTACCGCGAGTCGGACGGGTTAGTGATTTTAACGTGAATATATCGCGTTTCGTGTAACTTGCCGAAAAACAGTAAACGCCTTTTGATTTGGCTATACCTTAGGCATTTTTGTGCAGTTTAGCAAACGTCCATCAAAAGTAAATTAAGGTACAATAACGAAACGTTCCAAATGACTGAAAAAGATCGGAAGTCGGCCACACAAGATCAGGTGTCGGACAAGGTGATTTCAAGTCGGACTTGCTTATTTTTTCACTTTATTGTTAAAGATTTTGGAAAATATTTCAATTCTTTAAATGAATGTTTCGAGTAGCACTCACAGGAGAACTAACAAGATGTTGAACAGTGGATTTTTGTTGCTTTTATCTCTATACTGGCTCCCCAGGTGTCAATATAAAATGTATTTTGCGATGTTCTGTGCCAGTGACCTAGCACTATAAAATCGACATTATTTTTGACTAGTACAATGACGATCACACCCTAAAAGTAAATCACATTAATTCTGACTAAGAAATTGTTTCCGTTTCCATTCATATAACCATTTTGAAAAATACCCATTGTGTGTCTCACTTTATGTTCCGTTTTAGTGTGTTATTGCTGTATATGACCAATTATTGTAAAATTAGAGGGATGGTTAGGACAAAGGACATCAACCACACCACTGTGCGTCATTTGTTCGTTTTATCCGTATTATGACCAAAGTAGGAAGTTTTATAATCAGTGGTCCCTATATGTGTTTTCATGTATTGTGTATCTTTTTTCTTGCTTTTTTCGTGTGTTGTTTGTGACTGTAAACTTGCTTCAGCTAAAACTCTACTGCAACTATTGAACTAAGTTATAGGGAATCTTTTAAAGGTATTAGAATTGTCATTATTGTATGAATTTACAGTTATAAGTGTGTGTGTGTGTGTGTGTCTGTGTGTGTGTGTGTGTTCGCTCGAGTACAAATGAATCAAATGTATTGATGCTACTTGAACCCAGGGTTCTCTGAAGAAGAGTTGGATACTCTACCGACTGATCTATTTGTCCTATGTGGAAGTTAAATATAAGGAAAATTAAACTTGGTTTGCTGACAACAAATTTACTTTATATTAATTTCATTCTGTGGTGGTTTTTTGTTTTTTGTTTCTTTTCCCTTTAGTGGTAGGCTTATTTAATTTATTGTTCTTTTTAGTTTCCTTTGCAATCTCCCTGTCTCTCTTTCGCCTCTCTTTGTTAACTATTTCATTCAATTTCTGATGTTCTTTTCTCAATTTGTCGTTGAAAGCTTCATCGGAAGTAATGACAAAATATTTTTGTTCGGATTTTCGTTTTTTCTGACGAAAAGGGTGGTCAATAGTTGGAATTGATAACAGGTCTTCGCAATTGGTCATAGTATTGCCAATTTCAACGAATGGAGTTGCAGCTTCAAGTTTTTGTTTATACAGCTTCCAGCTTTTAAAAAGTTCATCATTTAATTCATTTCCAGATAGAAGGGCTGCAGAGTATTTCAAAATCGTCTCATTTGACAACACAGATTCAATAACTTCCAGTGCTTTTTCGTCTGAACAGTCACCTATAGGTATTTCCGATTCACCTGAATTACTACTTGCTGTTTGTAATTGATCATGACCTGCATCTGCTAACTGGACTACCGAATCCATTATAAATTCAATATTCCCTTCACTATTTATTGACAGTGGCAAATCTGTCACACTATCCCCCAAAGGAACCGAAAGAAAAACAGAATTCATTACGTCAATAGTCGGGTTGAAGAGCCTTGTCAATACCGCAAACTTGTGTTTCGTTGTTATTAACAGTTGCACTTTGATATTACTGTTTTACTCATTTCTGTGTTTTGGAGATTTGCATTGCCAAATGTTTCAGAGGTGCAAGAAGCCGATGTGGTTTTTATGATGCTTCTGGTCGTAGAATGGGTAGCTTCAAGTGAAAGATGTTGATTTTGGTTCTTCGAATAAAGCTTTGATGGGGCAAATGCCTCCTCTGGAATTGCAGATGGGTTAAATGGTGAAATACCTGTATATCTAAATCCATTTGATACAATAGCTGATCTAACAGAACGATCCCATGCTTTTTCAAATAGTCGCAAGAACTGTGAATGCCCTACTGGAACACCCGTACTGCTAACAAAGTTGTCACATTCTATATTCCAGCTATTTTTAAGTGATTTGAAAACCGTTTTGTCGAAAGGTTGAGTCCAGTTAGATGTGTGCGAAGGCAATTCAATTAGGATAATTTGTTGATTTCTAGCAAGCTGGAGGAACTCTACATTGTTATGAGAGGCATGACCATCGCAAACAAGAACCTGTGGTCTTTCGCTTCCAATGTTTGGAATAAAACTTTTTTCAAACCATATGCGTTTATCGTGCGCTCTATGTTTCTTTAATGTGTTCTGTGTGACTAGTTACTGTTTCTATATTGAGTACACTTATTCAGCTATGCTTTTATAAACGCGCTATTCCGTCCTTTGTCCAACCAGTTTCAGATACCGAAAAATTAGCTGACCTCAGACTGGAATCTTTACCGATTTCATCAATTTTATAGCTATTTAAAGCTCTCCGCGTCTTTCCGGGAATAATGAAGTGAGGAGGTAACACTTTGCCGACAGCGTTTCCGCCTGCTATGACAGTAACCATCTCCCTAGACGATGTTTTTGCATGGATAGCTTTGATCCCTTTTTGGGCAACGACCTTATTTGGCTTATGGGACAAACTTATACCAGTTTCGTCCATGTTCCATATTCTTTCAGGCTTGTCATGCAGATCATTGACCGTCAAAACATTTTCCAACTGGCCAAAATAGCCAGCTATTCTTTCGCGAGTCATTGATATGTGCCTCGCTGTTGATGTAGCTTCCGGTGTTCTAAGGCTTAAATCTGGATGCCTTGATTTATATCTCCTCCACCACATATCGGAGGGTACACCTTTCTTGAAATGGATGCCTCGAGATTTCGCTAGTTCGGAGGCACAACGCAAAAAATTATATTTGGTAAAACCAATTCCAAGAGATGCCCGTTGTTTTGCATTTTCTACCAGTTTCAATTCATCGTCAGCTGGAAGCACTGGTGCACCACCCCACTTAGCATTTTCTTCAACCCTTCCCGAAATTCGGTCGTGTAGGGTTGACCGTGGGACAGAGTACATTTTGGCAGCTTTCCTAACTGGCATACCATTAGTTTTAACCTCCTGAATGGCTCTTGCCATGGCTTCATTGGTCCAATTGTGAAAAATATCAATTTTTCTCTGCTTTTGGTGTTTTGACTTTCTAGGCATCTGGAATTATCAAAGTAATGTGGACTATAATTTATTTTGATCTGGATGTGAAACAAAGATACTGTGAACAAGGACAGCAATTACATTAGAAAAATCTATACATTACATTTTTTTAACATCTCCAATCAAACCGGAGCTGATAAAGTTTGACCGTCCTGGCTTATTTGCCAGCTTTTTACTTTGCTCTAGGATTGTGGTTTGGGCATGAATTGTATGTTTGCTTTGGATGTGATCCAATGTTTTTTTTTCAGAACACTTCTATTTAAGTTTGTTTTGTATTTGCTTGTTTTAAGTACATTTATTTCGGCTACAGGTTTATTTTCATTTTATTATCAATGGTTACCAACGACTCGTTGGTCTCATATGTATGCGTTTATCGTGCGCTCTATGTTTCTTTAATGTGTTCTGTGTGACTAGTTACTGTTTCTATATTGAGTACACTTATTCAGCTATGCTTTTATAAATTTTTTACACGTTAAAATGCTTCACAATGGATTTTTGCATATGGTTTATGCTAAAATACTTAGGCAAAGTATTTGGTTTTGCAAGATATATAGTAAAATCCAATAAAATTTACCTTTAAAAATTCCCGCCAGTCAACTTCTATAATAGAAAACGTAAAAGAGGCATATACCTAAGGGAAGCAATTTCGCTTAGTTTACGGATCACTTAGACATAATGTAGCTTCCTCCGCGCGATAGGTTGTCGAGAACCATTTGATATTTTTGAAGTAAAAATGACCGACTTCCGATCGCGTCCGACATCTTATCAGTTTACCCTATTTGGCAACAGGCAACAAATTGACGAATGGCATGAATACAGTGTTAACCGTATTCGACTGATTGTTTAGTAAAATGCTTTGCTATAAAATAATTTTTCTGTCAAAGTTCCAGATCTCAAACAATTGTTTCTATCTTTTATATGTCTTTAAACAATAAACACCTAGGGCGCGTTTCACGTACGTTTCCTAAGTTCGTTCCTTAGTTCATTCATAAGTTTGAACTTGGGAAAGAGTTAGGTAATGCGTAAGTTAAAACTCTTGCGTTTCACGAACGTATCTTATGCCTTTCCTAAGTTAGAGAAAAACTTAGGAATAAAATTACCGGAACACATCGTGTATTTATATACAGATTTCAATTAATAATGCCTAATGTGAAATAAAATCAAGTACATTCTTTAAATACTTGAAACTTAGTTACATATATCACATATGATCACAATTATAATGTGTGCTCAATTAAATAAATTTGTTTTATTTTTTAATCATTTCATTTACATTATATTTTCTTTTACAAATAACTGAATGTAGTATCAATTAACTCTCATCGTCTACTTATACAAACGTTGGTGTTTGCATGAATTTCACATTGGGTTATAGCGCATGCTTATATTCAAATTATTTTCACCGTGTTTATAAATACCCCAGTGTTGAGTGGTACGATATATACAAGTAAACCGAATCATGGATAAAATTAAAAGATCGCCCAATTTTTCGACAGCTGAGTTGACTGCAATAACCGAATAACTAGAAAAAAGGAAAGACAAACTATTTTAAAAAGTACCGTATCAAATGCTATAAAGAAAAGGTTGTAGGAGGAAATAACGTCAAAAGTAAATGAGGTAAATGAAGTAAACAGAAAAGTCACAGAAAAAAAAAAGAAATGGTAAGACTTGCAACAACATTTGTAAATTTCAAGTTGGAATCACACTTGGTAATTTTACGTAATTTTGCTGTCTTAAGTTAATTGCATTAGTAAATTCTGTCACTATTCTGGACACACTTGATCTACTTATGCCGTGTATATCTCCGGTAAATCCAAAGAAACTACCAGTTGCAAAAAATCTCAGGGCGGTTTTCAATGACACCGGTTTAGAAATGACCGCATTGTTGGCCTTACAAGATCATAGTTCAATAGTTCACAAAGTTCTAGAATAACGGGACGGGAAAGTCTATATCTTTGAATGATGTCTTCATCATCCATATAATCAAGAGGGTTTTTTCTATCCCTAAAACACGATTGACGAAACTGTTGTCGTCGTAACATATCGATATAGGCAGCCGCCATGTCAAGTTGTTTTTTAAGTCAGCTATCTACCTGTCCTAAGTTTAGGAAAGAGTTATGAACGTTCCTAAACTTAAGACGGTTTCGTGAAACAGACTTAGGAAAATTTTTCTTCCTTAGTCATATTTAGGAAAGAACTTTTTCCCAAGTATGCTTCGTGAAACGCACCCCTGGTGTGAATGTTTGGAATCTTATAAATCATCCTTGATGAATGTTTTAGTTATCAGCAAAATAACGCATCAGAATAATATGTTTAAATGTAAAACAACTTGAACACAGAGGGCAAGAAATACAAAAATTGGATGTATTTATTTCCACTTTCACAGCAAAATCACCTGCATTCAAGCTCGGATTACGGTTATTTAAATTACACCGTTTAACAGAACGAAAGTGTTGTTTTTTTTCAGCTGTAACGAAAGCTTTTTTTCAGGAATATTTTTGTTGATTAACAAAAACGCATTTTTGTTAAATTTTGATAAAAACCCCAAAAGTCACATCACAAAGAACTGTCAGGGCCACAACTCAACAGACGTTATATGTATTTAGTGTCGCTTTTTTCGAAACTGAATTATCAACGGGCTATTTTTATCAACAATTTTAATGTACATATTCAATTAAATTGCTAAACATGAAAGCGATAGATAATTATAAGTTGCCATGGAAATTTTTGCTAAGTAATTGATTTCAAACTTCTTTTACGGTAAATCTCTTTGTTGTTGGAAGTATATTTGTTTGCGTTATAATTTTGAAACACAAACCGGATAACGGTAAACTTCACGGAACTGACAATTTGTCTTTTGACTTTTAACGAACTCTCAAGACGTTATGTAATATTTTACAGCGTTTGACTTTAAAAGAGAAAAAGGTGATAATTTTATTTTAAATTTCTCAAGGCCAAAAAGTTCTGTACATAATAAAAGGAAAAAAAAAATATATGATTTTTCTTTGTAAAATGTCAGCATATTCAATATTTTAAAAACGTTCAAAAAGATTATAAAAATGGCATCGACAATATGTCTTCCATTTAGGGACAAAAGTTTTATGTACCGAGATAACTCTTGAAGCAAAAAAAATATTTTGAAACTGATTTTGAAAAAAAAATTAAAACTTGAATTTATACTTGCAAGGAAGTGTATGTCTTTGTGTCATTTTTAACTGTAAAATGATAGGTTCTTTGTTTTTAAAAACTACACTTTTAAGCCTATTGTGTTACTTTTTTCAAAGGACAAATTATAAACAAAAATAAAATAACAAAAAAAAAGTATCAGTGACGAGAAAGAAAAATAAAATCAATTCTTTTTAGAACAAGGTTTGTTTAGTGACACTAATTTGACTTTTGCACTTCTGTGTTTGAAGCTGACGCCACTGTTGTTGTTGTTTTTTTTTTTTTGCCTTTAAAAACCATCGATGAAAGTAGAGTAAATGATAAAAAAGTCATCTCACAATCAGTGCTGATGTAAGCTTATAAAATTTCCATTCTTTACTAATAAAATACAAAACAGAGACACATCAATGACGCAATTACCAGCTAAGTACACTCTTGGGACATATATCATATAAAACTCAGACCCCTAGGGGATCAACGTTTAGCAAAAAAAAAAAAAAAAAAAATCAACAATAAAGATTCCTGGCCTTTTCTCTGTATAAGCGGTAGTTTCGTATTTGAGTTTATTCGTCATTGATTTATATACATGTCAAACACTTTCCAGACAAAATTATTGCATGTTATACCATTACGGCTTTCTTTTAGATCATCGAGATTCTAAAAAAGTTACAATCAAACGTAATGTACCGATTCTAATGCATTTGTCGATCTTTGTTAAAGTCAAATAAACTCCTGATTTATACTTTAGTGCTAGTTTTATGTTACTGATAACACATTACTATTCTGGTCACGGGAATAATTAGCTCTGCTTTATTGTATCATGTTTTATTCGGAGGAAATCCCACTGTAGTTGACATCAAAAGCAATTGGTGTCAAATTTCCCCAAACGAATATTGAAAATGAAGATGATTGAAATATTCGTTATGATTGCAAAAGAAGTAAAAACACACACACACACACACACACACACACACACACACACACACTTTTTTATGAACATCATAGACTGTGCAGCTTTGTTGTTGTTGTAATGCTATTTAACATTGCATCAGCAATTTTTGGCTATATGAGGCGAGAGGAAGATTATCAATCTCTATGGATTAATCTTTTACGCTTTACATGAGCAATTGTGTATTGCGGCCCGTCGTGTACTAGATGGCATACAAGGCGACTTTTAAATTGGGTACTATAATAACACAGAAACATATGAATGTTTGCTTCCTTTTTGCGACTGGCAAATGGTATTTTTGAATCATTATTTGAAACATGTACGTTTAGATGCGAATACAAATAAAAATGCAAGTTATGGACATATAAAAGCATTTTAACCGCAGAACAACTAGGTAAATTCTTAAAGTTTGAGGTCATTACAAACGGTTTTGGTATATATTTTATGCATTTTGTTTACAATATTTTATTCATTTAAGAAATGGCATTCTTTTTGTCAGTGTTCATACGTTCTGAACGAACGCAAATTGCATGAACGGCAAAGCCTTTCACTGTCGTTCATAACGCATGAACACTGACAAAAAGAATGTCATTTCTTATATTTACAGTTTCTTTAACCATTTCAGTTCAATTTAAGATTGAATTGGTTCAATTAAAGATGATAAATCCTAAAAATCACCTTTTTAATATGGCAGTTTACTGCCAACCTCCACATCGTCAAAATGGAATATCCCAACGTCAAGACATCAGAAAGTTCAGAAAGGTTATTAGCGTTCATAGCATATGACCACAAAGAAGAGTAATAGAGTCATAGAAAGAAAGATAATAACAATTGTAAATAGTTTTGAATAATAAAAGCTCAAACTAATTAGAAAAGAAGAGTTAACAAACTAATAAGTAAAGTCTAGAACTTTAAACGCAATCATCTTTTGTAAGTGTCACTAAATTAGCTATATATATATATATATATATATATATATATATATATATATATATATATATATATATATATATATATATATGTTTTATTAATATCTCTAGGCATGTTTATTTGATACAAGAGTCAGTATGCAATGTTTTAAATTCTTATAAATGTATCAAATCAACTAGCGGGTATGACATTAAATTAAATCTTAACCACTTAGTAAACTGCAGTGAAATTTGTATAAATGGAACTATATGCTTATTTTTCAAATTAAAAACAAATATGTTATTGATTATTTTTTCTGATACAAACGATATTTTACAAAAAAAATATTGTTTTCAAATGCCAATTTGCAGATTAAAGTCAATTTTACAAAACGTGTTTTCTTGTGTTTCAGTCTTTAAACTTTATCCATAAAGACAGTATAAAAATTAATACATTTATAATAAACGCAATCAACAGTAAAACTTTAGAAAAATTTTAAGGTGTTAACTAGTGTCGAATTTCCTACAAATCTTTAAAGGTAGAGAAAAATGATACTTTTTTGAATCATACAAACTTTTGAAAACACTCAGTTTTTTTAATACTCTTAATCTGTATGTTGTGTCTTGTTTCTGTTAATTCGTTATTAATTCGGTAACACATTTTTATATTACATTTTGTTGCTTTCTTAATGGAATTAAGACTAATAAAATTGTTTAGGTTTAATAAACCTGATTTATTTTAAGGTTAAAAACCTAATACATAAGATATTAAACATCAAACACAATGATCTATATCTTAAGTCGGTGATAAACTTATATGTTCTTTCATGAAGGTTTATTAATCTATCCTAAAGCTGCATTTAGTTTCCTAGAAAAAAATTAAAACGGTGCTTATTTAATTAATGGTGTTCCTAATAAACAATGTTCCATTTGGTTCAACGATAATAGCTCGAATAAATAACAGAAATAACAGTAATTTCCAATCGAGATGTCGAATGTTGCATATAATATTAGAACATGGATACGTCATAAAAACTGGTCATTTAAACACAACTTACAAAACATTGAAATACGATAAATGAAACAAAGCATTTCATTGAATTTGTCATTTTTGAGTTATTAAGGGATACATAACACCATTGCGAATACGTTTGGTTATTAATGACGGGCAATTAATGCTATTTGTCAAGTTTCACCTTCGATTCATTGGAATTCCCGTTCATCCGTTCGCATGCTCCAAGCGAATAATAATCTTCTTTAAACAATGACCAACCCGTCAGAGGATTCCGTTTATTTCCAGCTAATAGGAATAATTTTTTAGAAAATGAATCTCACGCATCGTGATAAGAAGTTCTCTATTTCAATAATATATATATATATATATATATATATATATATATATATATTTAGAAAATTTACACAAATTCAGAAAATTGAAAAACTTAATACTTAACTTAAAAACTTAACTTAACTGTCTTTTTTAGGCTGTGTTGTTTTTTACATGTAGAACATATACCTTATACATATAAACATATGATATTAAAGAAACGTTAATTTTTCTGTAATTTTTATTATTTAATTTCCTTAAAAGTAACTTTTATAATTGTACTTTATTGAATAGTAAAACTATAAATTAGATATAAAGAAGGTAAAGAGTCATATGTTGTTCTAAATTTTTTCTTGATATATGCTTAGGTCTCAGTATTACGGAAATTAGGAAAAGTTATAACAGTTTTTATTTTAGTTTATTAATGTTTTCAATATCTTTAAGCACACTTGTTTGACAGAAAGTCAGTGTACGATATTTTATTTTTAATTTTATTTTATCATGAAAATATCATAACAACACGTGGTTATGATATTAAATCAAATCTAAAAAAACCTCCCACCTGGTACATCAGTGTGATCACCGTGCTTATAGGAAAATAAATGCTTATTTGTAGAATAAAATATTAAATTCCTTTGACTATTTCAAAAAATAACAATTTTTTAATGTCAATTTGTCGATCAAAGTCGACTTTATTAAATGATTTGTCTTTTGTTTTAGACAGCTAATTTGAAGAAATAGCATAACAACAAAAAGATGAACAACAAAAACATCAAGAATGTATTATGAATATTTTAATTTGTGTTGACAAGACTACTAGACGTTAAAGATAGCAAAAAAATCAAACAATTCAAATTATTTTGAATTCAAGTACGCGAGTATTTGTTTGTTTTCTTTTATTTGTTTTGTCGTGTTCTCGGTTGTTTAAGCTTTCGTCAAACAATTTATTCAATGCCATTTAGCAAAATTTTCAGACGTATCAATTTTTCAAATTTATTTTTAACTAAGGTTTGTTTCGTCGTGCAAAGAATTCGCTAGCTGAATTTGGATTCATATAATTTTGGAACTTTGCATTCATCAATTTCCAAGTGCTTGGCTTATGTGTTTTTTATCTATAAAACTTTTTGGCCTCTAATGTCACTGATGGGGAATGATTTTCCAAAATGTGCACATATGGCACATCAAAATTTAAAACGCATCTTATCACTCATCAGTGACGCTAAGGGCCGAAAAGTTTGATGGATAAAAAAATTAAAGCCAAACAGTTGAAAATTGATGAATCTAAAGTTCCAAAATAATATGAATCCAAATAGTCGGTGAACATCGTGGAACTTTTAGTATTTATAAAAAATCTGTGTATTACCTGTACATATATTGAAAAACAAAGATACGGCTTAGAAATTGGAACTAAAACGTTTAATACAGTCCTTTGTCTTTATTGGTGTTCAAGTCTCAGTATTGTATAAACAAGCTACAAGTTATATAACTAAAACAGTTTTAGGCATGGTTATTTGACATAAGAGTTACTTTACGATATTTAATTTATAGAAGATATATTACATCATCCAGCGGGTTTGAAATAAAATAAAATCAAAGACATTACTCCTACCTGGTTTATAAATATGTTAACTGTATTTATATATGAATACAAATGATTATTATAATGACAAAAGAGTATATATGTTAATGATTTTTTTAAATCCACAACAATTAATTAAATATAATATTTTTCAGTGTCAATTTACCGATCAAATTCGACTCTATTAAACCTGTCTGTTTTTTAGACTCAAGAATTTTCTAAAATGCGTTTAAAATTGTGAAATCTGCATTGAAAAAAATAACAAATTTTCAGGTATTTTAGTGCGCAAGTAAGGTTGTGTTTTGTACCCTGATGTTAAATGGGCCATAATTTCTGACGTTTTAGCATCTACCGAGCAATTTATTCGATAAGACAATTTTTATATTAGTTTTCTTAAGCACTTCAGAATCAAATAACTTCATTTATTTTAGAGCCTATAAACTAGAAACAAAAAGCATAGAATTCAAAACGCAATTATCAATTTAATATCACTAATTAAAATAATATTTTTGATAATTAAGAATTATAAATCTGATCTAGGTTTTTAAGTCTGTATAAATAGTCTGTATTTAGTAACAACAAATGACAAAATATGATATACATTAGAATATTTTGTCTTGATATTTGCTGAGGACTTAGAATCTCAACACATACTGCGTATCACAATAAAAGAAAATGTTTACATATATGTTTAAAATTATTTTAATTTATTTAATCAAACAGTAAAACACACACACACACACACACACACACACACACACACACATATATATATATATATTTATATATATATGAAATAAAAGTATGATCTAAATACAAAATATTTTGACATGGCATGCAAAAGAGGTAAAAAATAATAACTATTTTAAACATTTTTGTTTTTTTTTAATGTAATATTGACCGAATTTGGATTGTTAATATTATAACGAACTTAGTTGCAAGGCAATATCACTAACAATAAGTTCCTTTTAACACGTTTGTTTTGGATCAAAATGAAATAAAAGGAAATTAAAACTAAAATAATAATGTATTTTAAAAAGCCAACACAAAACAACCATCGATACGAAATCGATACAACCGAGTTGAAATCTTAAATTGGACAATATCACAGCAAATGTAATTTTCTTGAAGCCATGTGACTCACAATTTTGTAATACTTTCATTTTGGTCAAATAGGCCATTATGGGTTGTTATCAATACTGTTTGACACCATACACTTTACAAAAATAGTATAACGACATCTTATTAGTTATCGTCTACCGGGTCTGATTTCAAGCAACTTTATATAATTGTAATCAGTAATAAATAAGGTTATTACATTATTTATCTTTTTTGGAGTAACTAATATAACATATTGTGTAATTAAACACTCCTATTTTGCAGCGTCTGAAACTACTCTGTAACCAGACAGAACATCTAGCGTGATAAGAGGAATACAATACCTTCTGAAAAGATACTAGACAATCAAAAAAATGTGACTTGTGCATTTTTCAATGTATAAAGACTATTTCATGATGGTTTGGAAAATCAGAAAGGGGATACTAGTCAAACAATTAAACAGGCGGGAAGATAGGGAGACGGGTTGATTTACAAACAGAAGATTAAACAGGCGGGAAGATAGGGAGACGGGTTGATTTACAAACAGAAGAACAAATAAATAGAGAGAGAGAGAGAGAGAGAGAGAGAGAGAGAGAGAGAGAGAGAGAGAGAGAGAGAGAGCTTACAAGTAAAATAACGTTCTATATAAAGACAAAGCTTAAGTTAAAGTCACACTGCACAACATCAACAACAATATAATAATAATAATTATTATAATAATAATCATAATTATAATAATGAATACTATTGTGGAAAAAGATCAGTTCATACAACCTACAATAATTTAAACTTTTAAACACATTATTAACGAGAATGTTATTAAGTAAAACAATAGGATAATTATACAATATCTGAAATAAAAGAAGCTTCTATTAATCCTTAGCTAGATTTGGATTTATATAATTCTGGTACTTTAGATTCATTAATTTCCAAATGTTTGGCCTATGTTTTTTATCTATCAAACTTTTAGGTCTTAGTGTCACTGATAAGGAATGAATTTCCGAAATGTGCACATCTGGTACATCAAAATTTAACTGGTATTTGTTTTATATATTTTATATGTAAACTGTCAAGTAAATCTTCCTCCAGCAAACGTTTATGAAAGACTTACTAACAAAGTTGTACACTGTTAAGTAAAGGGGAACAGATTCGACAGACAAAACACATTTCAATAATACTGTTAGATTTGTTCATAACATTTAAAGCACTTGTCAATGTCACTTAGTTTAATGAATCTAGGCGACGTATTCACGTATTGGAGATTACATTTACCAGTTCGGTAATTAGATTTGTCCAAGGTGCCTATTGTATTATTAAAATACGCTATTTGACGTATAACGTAATAAGATTCATTCTGAGTATTGTCGGTGGACTGTTTGAGAGAATAATGGTCATTATTTCGAATTGGTTTGTAGAATGATTCTTATTTAAAATACTCTCGGACTTTCAAATTCCAAAAAAGATGTTATAGCCAAAAACAATACGAAGAAAAATGGTGACATACTCTGGACTGGTGGTTTCGTTAAATGTTTGTACATATGCTTGTACAAAAAAGCGTAAAGATGAAAAAGAATAGGGGATAACATTAGTAAACGACAAACATAAAATGAAATTATTAAAATCACATTTCTATGCAAAAAATCAAATGAAACATAACTCAACATCAGTTTTAGCATGTTAATAATTTTTCAATTAACATAAATATTCTCTCTGTCTAACCGTTTTGGAAAAATTTACTTTGATCTATGATCTATAAACAAAGCATTTATTGGAATTTTTTCCTTCATAGTTAGGAGAGTTTTATTCGGGAATCGATAATCCCGATAAAATTGCGATATCCTAAATAATGTAAATACCATGAAAAATGGGCTTGTGGCCCGCTCAGGGTAATTAATATATATACCATTATATAAATTAATATATAACCTAGTTTTACATATTTTTTTTAAAATTTAGACGGCTGAAAATTTTGCTAACTGGTATATTTTTTTTAGAGTTGAAAGTACTGTTTACTGAGTTATGGATATCCTCGGGGAAATTACTCCACCACAGCGGTACCTGCTTATTGGGTAGTAAATTTATAACACAAATACCTGTTAAATTGGGATGTGCTTAGTGACTTTAACTATGTTGTGAAGATAATATGAGGATAAAGGAAACTGTCAAAGATATATGTAAAAATATAATGAAAAAACGTTATTTGCGACGTTTTGAAGATCTTTACGCTAAAGAGGTTCCTAGAAGTACATATAAACAGTTTTACACTGACGAAAATAAATACGTATGTAGTACTACTAAGTCACAAAAGCGAATAACCTTCAGATTTGTGAGTTAAGCGCAAGATAGAAAATGCAACTAACTTTCAAAAACTGAATCTTGCAAAAACTTTCTTTAAATTTGATATAAGTAAATGTAAAATGTATTTTGTGAACATGTACACACACACACACACACACAAAGATACATTTTTTTTCTCCGGTAAAAAATGAGCATTTTACCTAAACTGAACAAAATGACATTAAATTAAATAATGTTAACTCCCTATTTTTCGCGCGGTTTCAATATTTTGACTACAACACGTGTTTTGGGGATTAAAAAAATGAAGATGCTGCTAAAAGTGATTTTGATCTGTATTGTGTGCCGGATAACATACCAAATAAAAGTGAATAACGAAAAAGACGAAGCTATTAAAGAGGTAACACACACATACACACACACACAAACACACACACACACACACTCTCTCTCTCTCTCTCTCTCTCTCTCTCTCTCTCTCTCTCTCTCTCTCTCTCTCTCTCTCTCATAATTATCATCATTCGTTATCTAATATACGTTAGAATTATCGATAGACCAGACCAGAAGTCCGAAAAAAAAGAATTATGATTAATTTGTATATTCCAAATATTATCATATTGTTAAATTATATCATTGTTTTAGTACACAAAATAAACAAAAGGAAATTAAGATAAAAAATATATAAAAGTGTCATTCGATACTCAACAGCGACATTATCTAAAAGCTGGAACGTCTTTGTTTTCTATTTTTGCTAATTTTTAATAATGACTTTGTCATGCGATACTTTTGAATTTTTATGCGAATTGTTCTAATTTATTATTTCATTAACTCGGCCTATAGTAGTATATAATTAATGATTAAAACATTTGTGCGGGTTGTATTAATTGCGCAATTTTACGATAAGAACTATTTACTTGTTATCGATATGTGAATCATCAGTGAGTTTCATATAGAATCGTATTTGAATAAGTGTCATACCAGACTCGGCTTAAACGCTAAGAAGAAAAGATTTTCTATCCCAACACATACCTAGACCAAACTAAACAAAACAAGGTCACAACAGTTCGGGTTTTACATTATACCTAAGAGTTTTGTTTCACTGTCAAAATAGTTTAACAAATTAAAACAGGTGTTTTTGAAATTGCACAAGCGGTGTCAATGAAATATTTTCCTATGGAAAATAAACGGACCGATGTCTATTTTACGCTGTACTGTGAGCACAGGGAAGTTAAAAAACCAATTTTAAATTTAATCATTTGATTTTAACATGCAGAAAAATATGTATATAGTTTTCTTACAAAATGATTTTTAATTTTTTACAAGAGAAAACACTATATTATATTGTATTCCTTCAACAAGTTTATCTTTCGAATACAGCAAGCAGTGTCAGGTACAACTTTCAAATTCAAGGCAACTCATCATAGTGTTCGAGGATATGTAGAACGGGGGGGGGGGGATTGTTAGACTGTGCTTGCCAAAGCTATTCGCAATGTTATCTGCGCTTTAGGGTATAGTGAAAAAATACACAATTTGTTCATATTACTCGAGCAAATTCTAAGTACTTGTACCCACAGCAAAGACAGACTTGGGTATCAGATTAATTCTTGATATCAATGAAATTGTTTTCAAAATTATCCTCTCTCTAGCATGTACAACCCACAGTAAACGATTAAGTTTTCCTAAGAATTGTGTTTTTAAAGTAAACAAATAATTATAAACTGATTCTACATTTATGTTTTTACAGACAAAACGGGAGGGAGGTCCACAGTTAACAAAACCTGAATATTCCTTGGCTTTATCTATTTTACGCAGGCAAAGTCCAATACCTGTAAGTGAGAGAACAGCCGAACAGAACAAATTATATCAAAAAATCAGTCGCTTTAAAATGTCAAAGGATTTCATCCATGACACATATATCGGTAAGAAAGTCCAAAAAATATTGATTGATGGAAAAATACTACTTTCTTCTAATGAGATAGAAGAGTGTGTGAGATCATACTACATCCTATCAAAAGGTGATGGTGCCAAAAAGCTACAACACACCATTTCTCAACACTACTATGGAACTGGAGAGAAAAAAATTCAAAAGATTCTAAATTCATACGCAACACATAGACAACGGCAGCCTCGGTTCGAAAATAACCCACCTCTGCAATGTTTATCGGCAAAGGTAGTAATGGAGCGACATCAGGTCGATTTGGTTGACTTAAGTTCCATTTCCGTAACATTAGAAAACGTTTCATACAGGTATGTGTTGTCTGTAATGGACGTTTTCAGTCGATTTCTTTGCCTCAGGGCTATTCCGAATAAGAATTCGGACACCGTGGCTAATGAATTATACAAAATTTACATTGAATTCGGACCACCTAAAATTTTACAAAGTGATCAGGGTTCCGAGTTCAAGGGGTCGGTAATAAAGCTATGTTCGGAATTGAACACAAAATTAATTTATAGCAGTAGTGGTCATCCACAAAGCCAGGGTAAATCTGAGAGATCACATCGCAAGTGGAAAGAAAAACTTCGAAGAGATATTTTGTCGACAAAAACACAAGGCAGAGATTGTGATTGGGTGACTGGTTTACCTGCTCTTCAACGCATTTATAATGAAGGATGGCATAGGTCTATTCGAATGACGCCATATGAGTGCATGTTTGGTATAAAGTCTAATCACATTTTAAATCGCCATTCTAATTCTGGTGTTGAAGTGAATATTGATACAATCGAAGAACCGTTAGATATCGTCACATCGGTTACTCAAGAAGACATTCAGTTACACCTAGATAAAACGAATGCAGTGCGATCCAAAGCTCATTCATCATCTTGTTTAAGCAGCCAAAACATGGTCAAATCAAATTTAAAGAAAAAACCGCCTAGCAAATACCACATTGGAGATAAAGTTTTGATTAAAAATATTGGAAAAGAAAAACGAGTTAAAAGAGGTGGGAGATCAATTAAGGAACCCATGGTTTTTTGTGGCACAGTCGTTCAAAGTAACTATATCAGACAGAAATACAAAATAAAAAACGTTAACTCCCAACAAAAATCAGAAACACGATGGTTTAACGTTGGTTTAATAACATATTCTCATGATATCGAAAAAACAAAACAATCACGAGTTCGAAAGAAACAACAACAATGTCAACATGCCCTTTTTCTTGATTCGGACACTCATAATTCACATTACTCGAAGGATAAATGTTTTTTTTAAATTACAAAACATGATTTTGGAGTCTATTAGGTTAGGAAGTTTAAACCACAGCCAGATGGACAATCTTCTGATCAATGCCGAGCGTCATAATTTAGAATTACACTCAGACAACTCTGGGGATGGGAATTGTATGTTCATTGCTTTAAGTCATCAGTTTTTGACTTACGGCATTGACATTGACCACACAGAGATACGGCATCGCATTGTTTCTTATCTTCGACAAAATCCGGTTATCAGAACACAAGATGCGATGATAGATTTCCGAAACTTTACTTTCAATACCGAAAGTTGGGAACATTATTTACATCAAATGAACAATATCGGGACCTGGGGAGACAACATAATACTTGTTGCTGCAGCCAACGTGTTTAATGTCAGAATTACTGTAATATCTAGCCTGGAAAATGGAAATGACGTTGTTATTGAACCTATAAGAGAACAACAGGAGGTTAGAAACATCTATCTCGGGCATCTGCACGAAATGCATTATGTCAGTCTTGTACAGTCAAGTAGGGATAAGATAAGAGAGTATTTATGTGATCGTTGCGGTGCAGTGGCTACAAATGCCGTTAATGGATGTAACTGGAAACAGTTCCACCTTGGTACAGCGACACTACCGATTAAAGAGTCAGAGAAAGATTTATTGTATAATTCTTTAAAACAAATGGCGTTAAATACTTCGTCTGAATATGATATAGATAATCTTGAAACACAATCATCTGGAATTTGTAGATTAGCCAAAGACCATAATTCTTTACTTTGGGTAACATTCATGGAATCCCTAGGAGTTTTCTTCGAAAACGAAATAATTGAAAATGAAATATTTTTTAAAGTACCAAAATTGATGATGGACTGTTTTGATGATTTTCGAGAAAAACTATCAATAATGTGTTGTTCGATGACTCTTATCTTTATGACCTGCACTGTTAAGTCCTGGTTGGATACACTGAACGAATCATGTCGCTGTTTATTTCAGGAAATTTGTCCTAATATTTACTTACTAACTAAAGAAGCAATGGAGGATTTTTATCAATTGTTGATGTTTCAAGATTCAAGCGACCATGCTGGTGTTTAAACAATTGCAAATGAAGATTAGATTGTAGTACTTTATTGCATTTATACCTTTACAGGAGGACCAATACAAACATATATACGTAGAGGTTCTTAGCAGAGACCAGAACAATGGCTTGAAACCACATATCTGTACTGAGATATGGAGGACTCATTCATAAGTATTTTAATAATATGTTCAATGTTTTAGTGTTACTGGAATATTTATCAACGCGCAATTTGTATTAAATATAGTTTTATCAAACTAGTTACTATTCTTAGGGTTATGTATTTTATATAACATTCATCTTCCCTATAATAACTTACGTAATCAATTTTACGGTAGTATATATTATGATTTTGTAGTCTTATGCTAAAAAGAAGGATAGAAGTGATATAGACAGTGCTGGAAGTATGCAATCACAAGTCATGGCTTTACCTTCAATAGTTCAACAAACAACTTAATTGCCAAATCAACTTACTGCACAAAAATGATCTCTTTATATGTTTGTTATTCAACCAGAGACATATAAAAACAAATGTCTCTGAAATAACTAATAAAATCTTAAAATTACGGCGAACAAGTTGGATATCGTTTGGTTGTTTTATTGTTTTTTTTTACTATACAAATTAAACACCAACATAATTCATTTAACAAACCCTTAAACCCTGAAATAGACTTAAAAGTCATGTTTGCTGGCTAACTGAAACACGATTTTATTCCCAACTGATCAGTCCATTAATATGTAAAGTATCGAAGAGAGTATGAATGATTTGAAAAAGGACTTGGCATCTAAAACAAACATCATTTATTTCCAACTTTCAACATCTTCAATGGCTAAGTTGGTTCGATTTTCAATAGGGTCGAACTAGAAGGTTAATATCGTCATAAAAGCCCCTAGTTTAATAAATACTTTTGAATTTCCACAACTTCACTTATATTGTCACCTCTTGATATAATTTAAAGACTACGACTAGATCAGTACAGTGCAACTTCCGAATACCGGCCTCGTATGGGACCGAGGAATTTGGCCGGTTTTCAGAGGGGCCGGTATTTAGAGGGCCTTATAAATCCGGTAGTCCGATCCGGTCCGAATCTCTTCCGTTTCAGAAATTTATCAAACGGTGTATTGACAAAATACGTAAATGTCAATACATTCTCATAAGCATTGATCGTACCTGTAATTCTTGAACTTAACAAGTACCTAGTAAATAAACCCCAAAAAGCTTACAAACTGGCAGATTATTACAAACAACTGTACGATATCCAAAACGGATACACGTGTGCTGCTTGTGTTAGTCAGGCATACAAGTTACTGTTTCCGGTTGAAAATGAAACAATTTATTTTTCAAAATATTTTTTTATTAATTGTTCAGGCTAGTTACAACATATGAAGCAAAAATATTATCCAAATCACTTAAAACGAGGACCGATTCGTGAATTACAAGCCTGTCCTGTATCTCTAGTGACCGGTTTCCGGGTCGTGGTGACTGGAATGTTTTAATATTAAATAGTAATAGTATTGTTTAAAAAGTGTGTAAATAATAATAATAAAAAAAAAAACAACAGAAAATAATGATGTTTTAAATAAAAAAAAATATTTCTTAATATATTTTGCATTGCGCGGGTGATATAAACATTATAATAAAACGTTTTCATCATATTCAAGTGAGGGGTACTTGACTGGTAAAAACCTCGAAATAAAGAAATTAAAACCATCAGAAAGACAATAATTGCAATAATTAGATTATCGAACAATAAAAGAAACAGATTAAAATTAATTCAATTATTTATTCAAGTATATCTGAACAGGTAATCCTGTCTACCAGTACAATGATGAGCGCATTACAATACCGTTGTTTTTTCAGTAATCGGATTAGCAGCTGTCCGTTACGGTTCATTGATGCATTGCGACTCCCAAAGGCCGGTTTTCGGAAGTAAATTATTAAGATGTTACATGATTTCGGCACTTAAAAAAGGCCGGTATTCGGAATTCAGAGGGACCGGTTTATGGAAGTTTATTTTAATATAAACAAAGAAGGATAAATTCGGGACCGGTCTGGCGTGTTCGGTATGTGGAGGTGATCGGTTTTTAGAAGGGCCGGTTTTCGGAAGTTGCACTGTATAAGTTTTCTTAATAGAGAAGAACCAAAGCTTGACCACGGCTTGGTTTTTTAAAGAAAAGAGAAGTTGAAGTGTAAGAAAAAATCAGACCGCAGCTCGAGCTACAAACATACATTGCTCCATGCATTGATTCCTTGATTTATTTTTACTGGAGTCTTCCATCGTGTCGCAGGTACGAATTCTCGCTCAAATCAATTGTATCGATGAACTTCAATACAGCCAGAAGACAATTAACCACTTGTCACTAAATTGTGAAACATTAGCCACTAAAGTGTAAACAGTAGGAAAAATGGGTCAAACCCGGAGATAGGTAAAGTGAGTTACTAGTTACTGGCTACAAGCAGCAGAGTACTTGTGGATGAATTGTTAGCTTCAAGTTGCCAGTTACTTGTAGAAGAAACGTAAGCTACTAGTAGCCAGTTACTTGTGGGAGAAAAGTTGGCTACTAGTAGCCAGTTACTTTCTGAGGAAAAGTTAGCTACTAGTACCAGTTACTGATCGGAAAAAGTTGGCTACTATTAGTCAGTTACTTGTGGGAGAAAAGTTGGCTACTAGTAGCCAGTTACTTGTGGGAGAAAAGTTAGCTACAAGTTGCCAGTTACTTGTGGGAGAAAAGTTAGCTACGAGTAGCCAGTTACTTGTGGAAGAAAAGTTAGCTAAAAGTTGCCAGTTACTTGTGGGAGAAAAGTTAGCAATTAATAGCCAGTTTCTTGTGGAAGAAAAGTTAGCTACAAGTTGCCAGTTACTTGTGGGAGAAAAGATAGCTACAAGTAGCCAGTTACTTGTGGGAGAAAAGTTAGCTACGAGTAGCCAGTTACTTGTGGGAGAGAAGTTAGCTACAAGTTGCCAGTCACTTGTTGGAGAAAAGTTAGCAACTAATAGCCAGTTACTTTTGGAAAGTAAGTTACATAAGTCCTAGCAGTCCGTTATTATAAAAACAAATGAAAGTTATTTTTAATTGTTTACTTAAAAATACTTTACATATTATATTTGGTCACTATAAAACAACTTTTTCAAAAATCGCTATGGTACGTCTCGTGAATGAAGTGCATGTAAATAAACGTAAATAAACCAATCAACTACATGTATAAACATTTTGAAAATTAATTTTTTTAATGTCATGAAAATTTCCCAATAATGATGGCAAGCATTCATATACATACCTTTTCATACGCACACAAACGCTTACACAATATTAATAGGGATGGGGGTAGGTAAAGATTTCTATCATTTTATGACATATGACCAAATATCATAACTACAAATAGCTTACATATTTCTCAAACGGATTGCTAGGACAAATGTAATTGACTTCTTTCCCACAAGTAACTAACTACAAGTAGCTTACTTTTCTCTCACAGGTAACTGGTTACTAGCTAACTTTTCGTCGACATGTTGCCAGCTACTAGTATCTTACTTTACTTATCTCAAACTCGGGACTAGCTGAACTGTAAGCGAACGATCTGTTGATTTACGATTATTATTATAATCTTAAAAAAAACAATTTTACAAAGGATTTTCTTCTGCCTTCACCGTTTAGTAACAAACAATTGCTGCTCCCGAAATTCCGAAAAAAATGTAAATATTTCAACTTATACAAAACTTTAGGAAGAGGAAATGAATAGAAAAAATAGTTTCTACAATACTTTAAACGTATTTCCATTCTTAACATCAATTAAACTTTCTGCAATATATCAATTCACGATATCTATATTTTGAAAGTTAAGCGCTGATTATTTGAAGCGACTAACTTTCAAATTTTAAAGATAGTCGCTTTTGTGGGATAGTAGTACTACATACGTATATCTTTTAACATATGTTCATTTATTATTAATACAACGCTACCCTTGCCAACTCTTACAAAATAATTTTTTATGGAATAGGTTATACAAATAAAAATTCTGTGGTTAACTGTTCATCCTTTGTAGAATCATTAACTGTTTCTGTGATTAACACAAGATTGCTAGCAAAATTCCGAAATAGGTTGTTTCTTAACCGGAAGTATAGCAGCTATGTAAGTGCATAAAGGTCATCACCTAATGCGTCTTGGTCATTATAACTCTTTACAGTTTAACTTCTTTGATCAGATACTTTTCTCTTTACCCTTTTGCTAAAAGTGTCAACATTTTGCAGTTGAATGCATTAAAGTCACATAAAGCCAATCAATAACAGCGAAGGAAAATGTTAATACTTTACAAATAATTCCCCAAAGAATTAGATATCAGTATTGTACCCTCAATATACGTATCAGATACACTGACGCTAATCAAATTATGGAGATTAAATGTTTGTAACCTAATACACAACTTAATATTGTGACTGAGAGCAGATGTCTTAAACTAACACTTATTACCACGTAAACCAACAAGGGAGAACGGCTTTGTTGAATAGTATCTTTACAGTAAACATTAAAAAGAAAAAGAATACAAAATTATATGAATTTAAAAAAACTTGTTCAACAAGAGCAAAAAGAACACCAAACGGCGTAAAATGTTTTTATTAATTTACCAAACGTGGCAAAACAGAAAATAGACAAAAATGCATAAATAAATAAGAAAAAATATATTCATAAGTCAGGGAAAAAAAAAGAAAAGAAAAACCAGCATTATAAGTTTTTTACAATGTACAAAGTCCAAAGAACGGTTATTCAATATAAAAAACGAAAATATTTTAGATCCAATTCTGAAACCATAATAACCAAAAAAGAAAAAAAAAAGAAAAAAAAAACCACACCTGTCTACTTTCTCACATAGGTAAACACAACATTTTATTATTGTTCAAAGCTTTAAATTCTTGAATTTCTGGGTGACTGAAGTTTTAAAATGTTTACAGCAATGTGTGTTTGTATAAATAACATGCAATCATATAACTGAAAGCAAATCAGCATGGAATATCTAAATATGTTTCAAGGTCAAAATTAACATACACATACACATAAATACGTTTCCGGAAATTGCTTTCACCGTGTTGGTTTCATTTTTTTTACAATTATTGCAATTGATTCCGTTTCCGTAATTTTCCAGTCATTAACATACACAGAAAATCTATTGAAATTGAGAACTAAAACCAATATTTTCTGTAACAACAACAACAATAATAATAATAACAATAATAATTTTTCACAATAAATTGATAAGACATCATTAAAATATCTTATTTTTAGTTTATTTTGTGGGGATGTAGAGAGAGAGAGAGAGAGAGAGAGAGAGAGAGAGGGGGTTAATTGTATTTTTTTCGATGGCAGCAAAAACAATTTTGTCTTCGTCTTTTAAATGCATGTTACTTCATATATATAAATATATATGTATGTATGTGTATGTATATCATATTTAATTAGACGGCGTGCAGACAATTTAAATGCACGGATATTGGAACCATAATAACAATACAATAAATAATAATCTCATGACGCAAAATATCCATACAGATATTAATATCAAAGAAATAAAATACGTAATTCATATGAATAAAAATGCATGGTATTTATGAACCCGTCTGTTTGTATTTGAAATACGTTCTACAAAAATACAAGCTATAATATCGTCATTATAAATACATCATTTATATGTATGTTTAGATACAAAGATATGGCTTCAGACATTCACATAGCTCCATCAATATTACATCTATAGAATGACTATTTAATTCACTTATTTATCATTTAAATATTACAAAATTAATTGTTTTTCTTAGTTTAAACAATATTTTATTCACAATAAAGAGAAAATTAAAATATCCATGTTACGATATATATAGTGTGAAATGGATTCGAGAACATATCGCACCCCGCGTGTGCACGTTTTTCAATTGGCAAAGGTAATAATTTTGTGGGAAAAAATTATATGAAAACGACAAAAAAGACTTTTTTATGATGAATAATATCATTTTCACTAAACGATGTATATATAGAGAGAGAAAAATCGTTGTTTTGTTTTGTCGCGTAGGTTCACATTCTGCTGTGAGTGAAACGTTATTTGTTATTGTTGCGTGTTTTGTATTTCTTCCGCTAGCAAAATCCTGCAACGAAAGAGTAGGGATTTCGGGATTTTTTGTAAATTACATGCGAGAAAAATAATCAATTACTCGACTGAGGTCGAGATGGGAAAATTCCGATCCCGTGTTCAGTATTTTTTTCATCTCAAACTCGGCCTCATCTCGACCTCAAACTCATAATAGATTCTCTTTATATAGAACGTTAGTTCCGACACCAAGGCATCTTCATGCCATATTTGATATTGTATTTTTATATGGTAATAATAGATAAAATTTGAAATTGACAGAAGTTAGAGAATCAATGAACATTTCAACACATGGAAAAAAATAAATAAATGAATAAATTATATATATATATATATATATATATATATATATATATATATATATATATATATATATATATATATATATATATATATGTTGATGCTATCTTCCATTCCAAAGTTTGCATATACCTATGCACCGGTTATTTGAATGAAATCGTGTTAAAGTTCTAATTTTATTATTTCTGAAATGGAGGGGGGTGTGAACCAAAAACAGTAAATAAATAATCTTTAACCGAACTGAAATTCTTTGTCCGAGTACAAATTACCCTCGTTTTATTTGACCCAGCGGCAAAACGACAAAAAAAAAAAAAAAAAAAAAAAAAAAAAAAAAAAAAAAAAAAAAAAAAAAAAAAAAAGAAACATTGTAATCAACTTTCTCAATTTCCACTTTCCCAACACTTGAAGTCACACGGTCACTGACCCCGTCCCCAAAACAACCACATGGACAGGGAGATAATTAACACTTTATAGAAAACATCACTTAACAATTTACAGCAGATCAACATGTTGTACAATTAATCATTTTGTTTTGGTCCATGAGTACCGATATTTGACTCTATATAATTTGATGAGGCCATGTAAACGATATTTTAATAATTCAAACAACGATCAATCGAATATGATTACACTGAAGTGCCCTTCATCAATAGGCTTTAATTTACAACATTAATCATACAACGATTTAGTATACAGTATTATCTTCTCAGTCAAGAAAATCTCCTATGAAAATTGTATTAATCAAGATCACGTATCTACAATACAATGACATATATATATATATATATATATATATATATATATATATATATATATATATATATATATATATAAGATCTATTTAATATTGTTCTATATGATATAAGAGATATTTGTGTATTCTAATATTGATTAAGATGTCAACAATGTGACTTTTAGACTAATTCTGTAATTGAAAACACTGCATTATGTATGTAACAATTACAAGAGACTGCTTTTAATAATAAACCTAAAACTGAAGAGTTTATTTTATATATCTATATCAAACAACCCAGATAATAACATAATTGAATTCCTCTCTCTCTCTCTCTCTCTCTCTCTCTCTCTCTCTCTCTCTCTCTCATTTTGAATTCTTTATGTCGGTCTATTGTGTACATTATTGACATAACTTATAATACGCGATAGAGGCAAACTTTCACTGTCTTTAAATATTAATCAATATGCCAATAATTTTAATTGCAGATATTTGTCAGTTATTAGAGTCGCTTAATTATACTGATTGCATCTAAGATTTGATAATTTGCAGTCGTAGTTTGTAATATAAGGATCGATTCGAAGTCATAATTAATGCATTAGATTGACCATTTAAAATTTCGTTTATCCCCTATAGTGTAGAAACGGTTGGTAGTCATAGAGAAGGGTAATTTTAAATAATGAGGCGGGTAATTGAAAATTCTGTTTAAAAGCAAAGCAATTATTAATTTAAAAGGAAATTTATTGAACAATTTAAATGTTTAATGCTGATCTTTATAAGTTAAAATATCTGTATTGAGAGATTACACACACACACACACACACACACACACACCCTCTCTCTCTCTCTCTCTCTCTCTCTCTCTCTCTCTCTCTCTCTCTCTCTCTCTCTCTCTCTCTCTCTCTGAATGCCAACTGTAAACTTTAACAAAATGTAAGCCTGTGAATTCTTACTTGAACGTTACTGAAAAATCATGTTGATCAATTACAATTTACCATCCAAACTTATTTTTCGTTTAAGCCATTACAAGATAATTGCGTTGTTAATGAAGCCTTAATATGTAATCAGAGTTTATGCCCTAAAATCGTTCCTTTTAACTACGTTCTCTTCTGTTT
This sequence comes from Tegillarca granosa, assembly GCA_029721355.1. Lineage (NCBI taxonomy): Eukaryota > Metazoa > Mollusca > Bivalvia > Arcoida > Arcidae > Tegillarca > Tegillarca granosa. The sequence continues at coordinate 287,156 of CM056612.1, read as the reverse complement.
TATCATTTAAATGATAACAATGTATTTTCAAGACTAAATATCGATTGCAATGTTGTTCAATGAATTTTCTAAAGAAACAAATATTTGCTAGATATTTGTAATTAAAGAGTTGATCTTGTAGAAGAGTAAACTTATAATGTATCTATTGTATAGTAACAAATCTTTAAAACAGATTTTCTATTCAACTTCGTAATAAGAAGCGTTCGTTTTGTTTTATGATTAGTGGTTTGTAGCTAAATAGGCTGTTGCAAAAAACACTTATCACACACACACACACACACACACACACACACACACACACACACACACGAAAAAACGTACATCAGACATATGAGTAAAGTCTACTTTGTTGTTGTTGATGTTGCTGCTGTTGTTGTTATTGTTGTTGTTATTGCTGTTTTTGTTGTTTTTGTTGTAGCTGTTGTTGTTATTATTGTTGCTGTTGCTGTTATTGTTGCTGCTGTTGTTATTGTTGCTGATTTTTGTTGTTGATGTTGTTGTTGCTGTTGTTGCTGTTGTTCTTGATGTTGTGGTTGCTGTTTTTTGTTGTTAATGTTTTTGTTGTTGCTGTTGTTGTTATTGTTGTTTTTGTTGTTTTTTGTTGTTGCTGTTGTTGTTATTGTTGTTGTTGCTGTTATTGTTGCTGCTGTTGTTATTGTTGCTGATTTTTGTTGTTGCTGTTGTTTTTATTGTTGTTGTTGCTGTTGTTGTTGCTGCAGTTGTTATTTTTGTTGATTTTTGTTGTTGATGTTGTTGTTGCTGATGATGTTGTTGCTGTTTTTTGTTGTTGTTATTGTTGTTTTTGATGTTGTTGTTGTTATTGTTGATGTATTTGTTGCTGTTTTTGTTGTTATGGTTGTTGTTGTTGTTGTTTTTGATGTTGTTTTGCTGTTGTTGTTGTTGTTGTTGTTATGGTTGTGATGTTATTTGTCGTTGCATCAGTAATTTAAAAGCTATTTCTATTTTCTATGTCATATGAAGAACTAAAAAAGTCAAAATTCTACACATGTCATTTATTATTTGTAGAATTTCAAATTAATTTTTTTAAAAATAAAAATTCAGCATATGATAGCAACGAGAGTTAACAAGTTCATCTGTTGGTGTTAGCGAGTGTGGATGACCTGCTATGTACTAGCATGACTTAGGACGACTTGTTGGTAAATTGCTAGCCCACCTAGTCAGTTTGCAACAAACAAGCATATGACCCCCCTCAATGTTTTTTTTTGGTACATAATGAACACTTTGATACTTTATCCTACTAATACACTGCGCCAGGCGAGAAAACAATTTTTAAAATTAAAAGTCCTATGATTATCTAAGCCAGAGTTTGAACCTCAAACCATCCCGATCTTGAAAAGGAAAAGAAAAACTATAGGAAAATCGTAGTATTTGATTTGATATTGTAAATTATATAGGGAATGCGAATTGATTTCTATTTTTAACCATCAAAGCTAGAAGAAACATCTATTAGATTTAGATAATTAATGATCCAGAAACTAAACAAAGTTCATGGTGTTTTATTCAGCCTTAATCACCCATTATCTCTGCACCTTGATATTCAACTTTGATATGTTAAACTTATCAAACGGCTTTATTATCTGAGGTACTTTTATTCACCGCCGGATAGCTCTTAAAGAGGTAGATGATGTCATGATGATTTCATAAAGAGCTTGAAAATTTGTAATAAAAATGATATATTTAAGGAATTTTAAGTAATAGTGTTGATACTTCAGTTTCTTTTTTAGAAAATTTAAAAGAGATCAAATGAATGTTTAATGAAAAGCGTTAGTACATAAAGTTTATTTTTATGATTAATTAAATACCAAAATGATCAGGCAAGACCTAGCTAATGGTTTCGTTTTAAATAATAATTTCCATTCATTTCACGTTTTGCAAGAAGTTTTTCATAGAGTAAACCTGCTGCTGATTTAAATAAGTGATTCATGTCTACAAAGTTTCTAGGACTATACATGGATCTTTACACTTTATTGTTCTTCTGAATTTAAAAATAGTTTTAAAAATTTTCAAAACCACCAAAACACTTATTGAAACCATATAAAAGTTTGATTTTAAAGACATTTTGAAATTTATTATTATTCAAATACATGTAGTAAAGTAAAGTGTGTGTATATACAAATATCAACGTATATATATATATATATATATATATATATATATATATATATATATATGTTGTAACATTGTAATATGAGAAATAAAGAACTTGAACTTGAATAGCTGATCCCTATTGGTTTCGTTAGCGATGTTAATTTAGTCTTCAATTAGTTTTATTTCATATCTTTGGCCGGGAACAGTAGAAACTTCAGTTTTTAAGTACTTAGCAAGGGAGTTAGTGAGTTTATGTTTAAAGCCGCATCAGTTATTTTATAGGTATCGGCGTTTACTGTTACAGGTATCGGCGTTTACTGTTACAGGTATTGGCGTTTCTCTGATACAGGTATCGGCGTTTCACTTTTTGTTCACTGTCACTAGTGTAAGTAGATGTAGTTTGAATGACGATCGTAAAGGTTTATTGTGACTTCTGAGTACACTTACTTTCCTATCAGCCAAGAGAAAATAAACAATTAAATACATTTTTTTTTTTTTCAAAAACGTTATTATTTTACGAGTATTCACTTTTTATAAAGGTTCACTTATTCTAATGAAGCAGCAATGTCGTTTGCTAATTTTGGACGCATTATTTTAATAGAAAATCAAAATCAGCACATGACATGTCGTTGCTTTTCGTTTTTATTTTTACAGATATCTATCAGTTTTGTTAACAACGTGCGCTTTTGGAAAACTAGTGGCTCCAAAATGACGAATAAACCAAACTAGTGAGGCATTGTGATCAATCTGATAAAACCCACTGTTGAACAATATTGATCAGAATAGTCCAGATTGCAATAAAACACAAAACCTACAGAATCTAGTTAATATATATTTATCAGATCTCAAATCAATAGTTTTAATAGGATTTGTACTATTTCGTTATGTTAATATCTTTCTCATGGGGCGATTTATGACTTTTTAATTTGCATACGATCGATAATTTGTTTTTGAAAACAAATTATTTCAACATCACATGATTAAACAATGTTAAAAAGATATAAACTCCTATTTGTGATGAATTTATTTTGAATTAAATGCGTGAACAAGGTCATCGTTAGTTTGGATATGTATACATGCGAGAGTGATAAAACGAAGCTATTTCCTTGAGTTAAAGAAAATATCGAGATGCTTCATGGAGAGAGAAATTAAATAAAACTATATGTGCCATCGGACGATTTTATTTAGCTTTGATGCAACTTTAAAAGTCTTTTCATAGTAAAATCAAGCTATTTTCTTGGGTTGATTGATTTGGAGTATTTTTGAGGTTTAAGCATGACCTTTTTGCTTAAAACAATAATCTCGAATGTCCATCATAAAGCATATTTCTACGGGGAGGGATTAAGCAAACAAGAACACCTGACAAGAATCAGCATTGCCTTTGGTTATAAAACAAAGGAATGCATGGCTTTAAAATTTTGAGAAATGACAAGATTCCTGCACACAAGTATCTCGTCAGACCTTAAGGAAATATGCAAAGTACATAAGAAAAATTCTAGAGGAATTTAAAAAAAAAAATTGATTGATGAAGCTCGTGATCCTCTTAACGTTTGATGGAGAAAAATTTGCATCCTATGTTATCACATACAATCATTTGTAGCTCCTAATCAATCTATTTTAACATTAAACATATACATGTGTTATCTAAACTAAAAAATCTAAAAATCTAAACCCGAACAATACCGACTAAATAAGTGTTTCTGTAAGCCATGAAGTAAACTCTCTATTTCAGATTCGCTAGCGTTTTCAGCTTCATAATACTTCCTGAGATATAGAATTCCAGATGACTGCTTTTAATATAAAACTTTATTATCCTTGGTGCTTATTGACATTTAGATTCACTAGACCGTAATCACAGACTGAGATAAACAAAGAAAAACGTTATTAAATGGATGATTTTGTTATCGGCTATAACGCAACTTTTTAAAAATGACAAATGTCTAACTACAGACAAAAAACGATATCTTCATTGGTTATGGGATTTAAACGTGTATTAATTAATATCTAGGAGAGCGCGCAAATTTAGGAAAATCGGTCGTTCTTCAAGAAGATTGTTACAATATTGTAACAATTTCTCTTAAACTAAGTGCTTTCAGAATATAATAAAAGAAAATAATGGTTGTATTGACACCATTATGTGTCAGTCCCCGTGAAATTGTACGGTCTGGATGATCAGGAAGGAACTTATTGTGAACATTTAGCCATTTTGTCAATAATTTTGTCAATAATTCTCTCTCTCTCTCTCTCTCTCTCTCTCTCTCTCTCTCTCTCCCCGTGACTTGATCTCTCTCTCTCTCTCTCTCTCTCTCTCTCTCTCTCTCTCTCTCTCTCTCTCTCTCTCTCGTGTGTGTGTGTTATATCATTTAGTTTTTACATTAAAACACATAATGCATAAAATATCTAATCCGTCAACCTGTTTACTTGACTGTAACTTACTGCATCTAAGCAAAGATTGTGGAGACCAGTTTATAAAAGACGTATGTCTTGTTTTCGGATCCATTTCATATATACTTGTATGCTATTCTAACATTGTATACTTGTACACTTTCTTTTTTGGTAATAAAGTATCGTTTAAACTTAGCTTTTGTAAAAAGGTATGATGTAGCCAGAGCCAGTGTATGTATGTTTCAAAGCTGAATTTATTAATTACGTTGTATTATATGAATTTATCGATATACACAATATTAACAAGACGTGGTCAGCTGTCCGAGTATGTCAGCTAGATAATTCTGACCTCAATTATAAGTTGTAACTATCGACAACTTCAATTTCAATAATAGGGAAAATACGTGTGAACGCTAATGAAAGCGGCTAAAAACTGAATACGGAAGCTTCACCACTGTCGTAACACGACTGTACCAACAAAACAGAACAATTTATACAGTTCCGTCAGATCAATTTTCCCGCCATATGATACAACAAGGGAAATGAATACTTTCCTTGGATTGTGTTGACTGTTGTCATGTAACATGTTTTAATTACACTTTTTCCTCTGTGTCAATATAATACCATTTATTTATTCTGCTGTTGTACATAGTAAGCTAGCTTTTATGTTACAATTTTGTGATATAAAGTTTGCGAAAGAAACGTATTAGTTTTGCCGCGTGAACAGAAATCGGGCCAATAAACTTCGTCAAAATATAAATCATGTATATATGTTATGTTGGACATTATTGTAGATTGTGTATTTATTTTATCTTTATTTGGTCATCATGGGACAAATTTATCATTGTTTGTCATCACACCATGAAATAAGACATCAACTAAAACATCTAGAGGTTAATGTTTAAAACGAGAATCGTATTCTTGCTTCTTGTAAAACTGTATACATCTGCCAAGTAGAGATAAAATAATTGATGGATTGTTTTTTAGTTATTGTAAGGTTTCATCCCAAAAAAAATCAAATTGATCAGAAGCTACAATCTCTTCAGTAACTAGATTTTGACTCGAAGTCAGCCAAGTTGAAGATAAGATTGGACAATAACGCTGAAGTGATATGCTCGTTTTTGCAAGGTTTCAATTTCATTTTTTAACGTTAACAAATTTAAAATATTGAAAACGTGGTTTAACTACAAACTATAGTTAAAGAATTAAAGCGTTTAAATGAAGAAGATGGTTAAACATTTAGATGAACTAGATTTACGTGATAAAGGTAATGGATTATTGGCTACTTACGGAACACTATTACTGTATCAGACCAACACTTACAGTTTTTGATGGAAATAATATATTTTATACATTTTTATGTCAAAGTAATGATTTTTCATTTTTTTTAAAACATCCCTGTTCAAAATTGTACAAGGAAAAATTGGATTGAATTTTTTGTCTACATAACACGTGTGATTATGATTAACTCGTATTAATGTGGTAGTACAATTAAGCAAGAAGCACAAATATATATATTATTTATCCGTAAATACCAACAGAAAAAAAATTACCCAAAAAATGTCAAAACAATATCATATATGTCAATGTATTCATAGTAAAATTAAGAATGTGCGTGTAACAAAAAAAAAAAAAAAAAAAAAAAAAAAAAAAAAAACGGCAAAGTCAAATATCGAGTTCGTAATTAAATCCACACGACAGAGATTAATTTAAAAAAAATACGACAGCCATTATGTTGGCTCGATTTACTATCAAAAGTTAATGTTGCATATTAACGAGTTTCACGTTATATAAGACTGAATTGGCACCACGCCTTGTTCAACTTTGATTAAATTAAATCTTACTGGTAGGGCAATAAAATAATTTGCTCTATGAATGACTGTCGGTTTCAGGTCTAATGAAGATTTACAGGAATACGTAATCTATATTTCTTAATACAAATGATTATGTTACAAATGTCAGATATGCAGTTTAGAAGAAGTAAAAATTGCATATCATACCTTCACTGATCATGAGTCATGTTTTTGACGAGAAAATTCAATTTTTTACTTTTATTTATTTATTAAAAAATAAAGTTTGTACCCTCATGCACAGCATCCCTTAGCTGGATTTGGATTTAAATAATTTTGAAACTTTAGATTCATTATTTTCAACTGTTTGGCTTGTATATGTTTTATGTATCAAACTTTTCGGTCTTAGTGTCACTGATGAGGAATGTTCACATCTGGCACATCAAAATTTAACTGGTATCTGTATTATATTTTATAAATCTACAGCTATAGGGTATACATAGGTTATATATAATTCCGTCGAAATTAATAAAACTTTAGTTCATTCCTACAATAGCACTAGGTATGTTACACGTGTAACTGCTACACGTGCAACGTGTAATTGTTGAATATGAGCCTTGATAACACGACTAGCAAAATGCAAATATATAAATTCCTTACCTTCTCTCAGATACTATTTTTATAATGGTTTGTAAAAAAGTGAAAAAGATTATATTTAAAAGTGTACACAGAAAATGAGAGGTACCTATGTATTTTGTGGCATTTATTTAAATATTTAGATGTAAAGTCTTTTTATTTTGCTAAGCTTGCGTTTCAATAAGCGTCATGTTAAGTATTTCTTTTTAGATAATTGTTTCATTGTATAAACATTTAATACTAGCTCAGTGGTAGAGTGCTTGGTTATATGAAAGGCTGGGATTCGAACCCGGGCCTTTTCTTACTTGGTTTTAAAAATGGTATTGACTGTTTTTCGCCAAGAACTCGGTAATTAGAAATGAAAGTCACGGGATTCTTCTGAGATGGCCTTAAAAACCGATGTTCGTGTCACGGCTGGCGTCGCACACTCAAGAACCTTCCCTGTGTTTGCCCTATGCGCATCGCAAAAGTCAAATTTTTTCGCCACTCCACCTGTAGCTAGTGACGTCTCTAAAAAAAGACCGAGTCGAATCATTTAAAGGTTCATAACAGTTTTGTTGCGTTCTCAATATCTTTGGTTTGAATCCCACGTAAAAAAAGATTCTTGCAAGTTTTTCAATTACTTTTTTTTGTGGTTTGATGATTAAGTTACAAACAAAATTTAATTATGTTGTAGCTATATATTGTCATGTTACACAGGTATTACTAAGAATTAAATGTTAGATATTATAAAAAAGGACATGTATAATTTTTGTGAGCTTTTGTTATAGAAAATATATTTCATGCCTCTCGGTCGTAAAATATGTTTTGAAATAGTAACTTGCTGTTTGCTTCACTGTGTTGAGGCAGTGGATTATTTATTTATTTATTTATTTATTTATTTATTTATTTATTTATTTATTTTTTAGAAAATTCAATTAACTTGAATTAAGTTCGGTAATTTTGCTCAAACTTAATAAAAAGGAACTGTTGCTGCTTGGGGTTTACTCGTTAAATAACGAAGCAAGTGGTGGATTTTAAGCGCATGCGACGTAAGGCGTCACCAAAAATAACACTTCTGGTGTAACATTTTTGGCATGTCAAATGCTCATGTTAGCTATAGCACGAGTTTGTACATTCTAACTGCTGTATTAATGACGAAATAGAAAGAATTATGTTGATTTTGATATCTGCTTGGAACACGTTGCCGAGATTTAGATCGTGTAAAAATAAAGTTCCCCCTTTTTCTTTTATGAATAAAATTATTGATTTCAGAACTTGGATTTAGAATCAAGTATAAAGGAATTCATGCTGTTGAAAACACTTAGGGCATTAGTGCTCTTAAAAATATCATCTCTTTGTGATATTGTTAAAATGCGGTTTTATTCAAACCTGTTCATTGATTTGGCAAACACAGATACATCTATAATCGCGTATACATTTTAACCCTTTCTCTTATATTTAGCTTATGGATATAACAGTCTCTCACTGCCTGGACAACAATTTCTGGCAGTTTGCATACCAAAATGTATTCATCAAGATGCATTTCCAGTAGTTGCGTTTAACCACTTAGCCAAGATTATTGGCAGTGCTGTTCTTAAAACACTGAGAAAAAATGAAATGACAAACCGCTTCAAAACAGGATCAGCCTAATCGGTGGGGAGTGGTGTAAAACACACCCGAATTTTGTTTATTACATTGCAAATGAACAGTATCTACAAAAGGGATTTCTGGATTTTTAAGGTCACGTTGTCAGCGATGCACTAAAAGTTTTAATACAGGAATAATAACAAAGCATGTATGCGTAAATGATAATAATAAAGAATATATTATATATATATATGGGACGGGATTGAAGGGAGATATGATATATATATATATGGACGGGATTGAAGGGAATGATATATATATAGATCATGACGGGATTGAAGGGAATTGAATATATATATATCTATATAATATATATGACGGGATTGAAGGGATGATATATATATATATATATGACGGGATTGAAGGGATGAATATTCTACTATATATATGGACGGGATTGAAGGGAATGATATATATCTATATATATGACGGGATTTGAAAGGGAATGATATATCTATATATATATGGACGGGATTGAAGGGAATGATAATATAATATATATTATTACGGGATTGAAGGGAATGAGATTATATATATATAATGACGGGATTGAAGGGCAATGATTATATATATATATGACGGGATTGAAAGGGAATGCTATATATATATATATCTGACGGGATTGAAGGAAAGGATATATATAGATAGTATATATGACGGGATGTTGAAGGGAATGATATTATATATATATATAGGGACGGTATAGGGAATGAGTATAGATATAGGATTGAAGGGAATGCTATAGTATATATATATATATATGACGGGATTGAAGGGAATGATATATATATATATATGACGGGATAAGGAATGATTACTATATATATGACGGATTGAAGGGAATGATATATATATATATATATGACGGGATTGAAGGGAATGATATATATATATATATATGACGTGGATTGAAGGGAATGATATATATATATATATATGACGGGATTGAAGGGAATGATATATATATATATATATATGACGGGATTGAAGGGAATGATATATATATATATATATATGACGGGATTGAAGGGAATGATATATATATATATATATGACGGGATTGAAGGGAATGATATATATATATATATGACGGGATTGAAGGGAATGATATATATATATATATATGACGGGATTGAAGGGAATGATATATATATATATATGACGGATTGAAGGGAATGATATATATATATATATGACGGGATTGAAGGGAATGATATATATATATATATGACGGGATTGAAGGAATGATATATATATATATATGTACGGGATTGAAGGGAATGATATATATATATATATGACGGGATATATGATAGATATATATGGGCGGGATTGCAGGGCCTGATATATATATATATATATGGCCCGGGGATTGCAGGGAGATTCTATATATATCTATATATGAACGGATTGAGAGGAAGATATCATACTATATATATGACGGGATGCAGGGAATGATAATATATATAATCTATGACGGGATTGAACGGAACGATATATATATATATAGGACGGGATTGAAGGGAATGTATCTATATAATATATGACGAGATGAAGGGAATGATATAGAATATCTATATATGACGGGGGATTGCGGGAATGATCTATACTATATATATATGACGGGATTGAAGGGAATGATATATATATATATATCGGACGGGAATTGAAGGGAATGATATATATATATATATGACGGGATTGCAGGAATGATATATATATATATATGACGGGATTGCAGGGAATGATATCTATAATATATATGACGGGATTGAAGGGAATGATATATATATATTATATATGACGGGATTGAAGGGAATGATATATATATATATATATATGACGGGATTGAAGGGAATGGAGTAAAGAAATATTAATCTACGCCCCGTCAAGAATGTTATCTATATAGCTAGTCCTAGATAGTTCATAGATGAGATGGCTGGGGAAACCCGAGTTTCTTAAGAAAACAAAAAGGTAAATTGAATTCATAAACTTCTTCAAATTGGAATCTACATGGATATGATTTAATCGCTGACAGTACTGACAGACTCTTCGATCAAAAGGTCAGCATTGTGAACAACCTCGTCACCTAGGACCAATCGAAAAACAAAATCGGTTATAAAAAACGGTCAGGTCATAATTGAAGCTTAATGACAATAAAATGTACAAAAATAAAGAGAAAATAAGCGATAAAATGAAATATTATGTATCAAATGAATTTATCAAATTAAGGACTTTCTCTGGGGGACAATAAATGGACGCATGAAAATATCGTTTTTTTAATGTTAAATGATTTTTGTCTGCGATGAGATGCTTTCAACGAAAATAAACATCATTTCAGAAACATTTACATTGATAAGTTAGTTGAATTTGTAAATTACTTTTGTTGTAATTTGATTTTAATCCAGATTTGTTACATGCGACAGTAAATCTGATGGCTTCAAAGAGAAAGTAACAGGATTAAATGTTAATGTTTTTGACTCACTAATCAAAAATGCATTAAAATGATTTACATGTGTTTGCATTTTAAAACAAATCAGAAAAAAAGGATACCTTCTGTATACATGTATAAGTTTTAAAGCCACGTTGAGGACCAAAACGTTTTTAAATACAGTTTCAAGTTCCTCTAATCGTTCGTCTTTGCATCTTAAGAAAGATAATTTTTATAAATACATGCATGTATGTATTTATTTATTTATTCATTTAATTTATTTATTTATTCACTTACATTTATTTATTTATTTACATTTAATTTTTTGTTTATTTTATCTTTTTATTAATTAATTAATTTATTAATTTATTTGTTAAATACATATAAATTATGTTATCCGTGGAACCGATTGAATTTTCAGTCGTTGATATATCACTAAGGATAATTTAAATAAATAAATATTGAAATTATCCTTTGTGAAATATCAACTACTGTAAATTCAATCGGTTTTTTAAAAAAGAAAAAAAAAAAAGAAAAGAAAAGACAAAAAAAAAGGGAGAGAGAAAAAAATTATAAAATTTAAATTATACATAATTCAATTGTATTGCATGGATCTGCCATCATAAACTATTGCGCAACACTTTCTGCTTGATAGATAATGATTGGAATAAAGGGAATCGGTTCTGTCAATATTTACAAATTAAAATTTTACATGATAAATCATACATGTATGATCTTTGACTGATTAACTAAAAGTAGCGAGTTTTTTAGTAATTACATCCGGTTTGTATTAGTGCGAGTGTACTTATTTTTCGTGCGTTAAAGGTTGGCTAGGTCCTGAATCCTCAGTCTAGGATATGTATTTACTTTACAATATTAACAGCAACAATTAACACTCTCACATACTGATTTCATTTATTATTTCATCAGATTTTATTAATTAATGCTATCAAAAAGACCTTGAAAAGCACTTTGAGAGAGAGAGAGAGAGAGAGAGAGAGAGAGAGAGAGAGAGAGAGAGAGAGAGAGAGAGAGAGAGAGAGTGTGTTGTGCGTGTGTGTGTGCCGTTTTTGTAAAGGTATAATGATAATAATAACAATAATAATAATTTAGCGATAATAATAATAATAATAATAAAAATAATGATAAGAATTATTATTATTATTTTTATTATTATTATTTAGAGAAAATAATAATGACACAAGGGTTCAATATACATTTGTATATCCAACGTGTACATGATATGAGAATACAATGTCGTATATAGCTGCCGTTCTAACTACAAACATTTTACCTATTATCTACAAAGTCATAGGAAACTCGTTAACATTTTGATATTACAGTAACCTAATGTCAATGATTCTTATCCTGTTGTTAACGGCAACGCCTTGTCTTCATGGTGATAAAACACGCTAGATTTACGTCACTTCCTTATAGAAAATCACTTCATTCGCGATATTTTTGTCATTAAAAAAAAAAAAAAAAAAAAAAAAAAAAAAAAAAAAACACCTTTTTTCTGACTCTACTTTATTACTGTATATACATCTATTTGCAAGGACCTTATAATCAACAGTTTTGTTTTAATGCTAGTGCTCTAAAGCTATTCATAAAAGATATTTATATATCAGATACATAGTACAGGTACGTTTGAAAATAACACATTATTCTTTAATATCACTATACAATATATATATAATGCTGAGTAAATATTAGTATTAATATCGTTATTACGTTATATGATGAGACGAAATTTTCACAAGTAATTAGATATATCATGCATTAAATATTCCGTTTGGCACGAACATTTACGCATTATTATTTTTATAATCACGTTGATGTTGTTGAAAAATATGAGAAATCTTCTCTGGGGGTTTGAATAATAATAGTATTTCATGTATCTAATCATTTATCTCATATATATATGTGTGTGTGTGTGTGTGTGTGTGTGTGTGTGTGTGTGTGTATGTGCGAGAGAGAGAGAGAGAGAGAGAGAGAGAGAGAGAGAGTGTGTGTGTGTGTGTGTGTGTGTGTGTGTGTGTGTGTGTGGACGTATTACACAATGGAAACAGACAAATTTCCTAAAGTTGGTAATTAATTAATAATAATAAATAATTTTAAATCCATGTATCTCTAATAAACGTAACAATGATCTTTCTTACAGGCAATTCAACAAAGAAGTAAGCAAACACAAGAGATAAATAATGTTAAATATTTCACTACTTTGTCCAAAACGAGGCTTACAGGAAAAACCTCGTGACTTTGGGATTGGCACAATAAAAGAAAAAAAAAGAGAATTATCTATATAACAAAGGTATCCGTGTCTGGTAAAAGTATAAAAAGGCGGTTTGTAGGACAAATGTTTATGTGAAATTTATTTTACTACCTTGAACCATCCTCGAACATCACTGAGGGATGTATTTTAATTGAATGTCAATTTTCTGTCAAATGGTAGTGGATTAAATCGATTGTAATATTGTTCTCTCGTCACCTTCAAAGTGAGACCATTTATCTTACCACATCTTAACATAGTTACATGGACAATGTGAAAGTATAGGTCAATAGGAAGTTCAAAGAGAACCTAAAGAAAAAATATCTTGAAGATATATAGCATTTAAAACATAGTAATTTATTTATCACTTTAAAAACACCTGCATGTAGTTGAATTTGGGTCAAGATAATTAGTTAATTGAAGTTCACATAAACATTTGGACCATTCACATATTGATATTTCATAGAATATAACTTCTAATCTGTTATCGACACTAAATGTGGAGTGGAGTTGAGTTATGGTATTAAAATCCCTTCTTATATTTTTTCTTATAAAAAGGATTCAGTTTTTAATGTTTTAGGAAACCGAAGTTTCAGAGTAACTGCACCAACCTACAACAAACAAGGTTGTATTTTTTCTCCGAAGGAGATTCGAATTGAGCCAAATGAATTCGAAGGTGTTGTGACCCGTTAGCACGTATTAGATCCTTTGTTTATCCTCTTTCACTCCCATTATATATATATAATTTAAATCTGAAACTCAGAATTGTCGTCTGTAGTACTTAAATCGCGCGTAAAGAGAAGCATGCTGACACCGAATATGAAGAAAATGTCAGACATGATTGAAAAGTGTCGGCTGTAATGCATTTCTACACTAATAATAAAACAATTTTAAACAAAATTATAATTTTTAAGTTTTTTTTTTCTCAGAAAACAATACTACATACATCATAATTTCACATTTTTACTTTAGTGTGGTGGGAAGGGAATAAATGCCTTAATATACATGTATATTTAGTTATATAATTTGGTGAAATTTGATTTTTAAGCTAGAAATAACTATTTATATAACAATTTAATCCTGATCTGTAGAATGAAACTAGACAACTAGATGTGTTAGCACACGGACACACACACACACACACACACACACACACACACACACACACATATAATTTCAACGTTTAAAAGAAATTTAAATGAAAATTCATATTACGTGGAACATTAGTTATTTTGCCTTTATAGACATTGGTGCCACCCCAAGGAGTCTTTTGACAAAGATATTTTTGTAATATTGAAGTACCTTTATTAAATTTAAAACATTTTAAAATGCTTTTAAGTTTTTTTTTTAAATTTTTATTTATTTATTTATTTATTTATTTATTTATTTATTTATTATTATTTTTTTATAAAAATCAAATTGCAATTCCAACTGGAATTCAAAGGAAAAAACAAAAAATTCCAATAAAATTATGTTGGAAAAAAATTCTATAGGGCTGATTTTGCTTGGTTGGAAAAATATTTCAATTGGAAAAAATAGGCTGGCGTAACTATGGAAAATGATTATTCAATAGCTGTCCAATCGCATGTTTTAGATTTGTTTAGACTTATGATGTTCCTAGACCGTAAATGTAATTAAAGGAGATTAGACCAAAGTTGTATTTTGGAAATATGAAAATATTTTCAAACTTACAAGCAGTAATCGAACTTTCAAAGTAATATTTCACTCAACAATTTACAAATTTAAAACAAATAACGCGGGTTTGTAAAACGACATTTTATACATCTCAATTCGAACATTTGAATTTTTGGGTTATCTGTAATTGGGGTATAACAGATATTCTTTAAAAGTACAAATGATGATTGAACTTTCAAGCTGATATTTCAAGAAAGATTCACAAATAGTAGAAAAACAATGCTTTTAAAAAACGATATTTGATTCTTCTTGATTTCAAATTGAAGTTTTGGTTTAGAAGGAAGGGCATTTAATCCGTTATAAATATTAATATATTCAATGACGATAAAAAGGTGCATAATAGAAATTGAATATTTAATCTAGATATAGCTATCTGAATCAGAATATGATCCATATAACAGAACTAGACATTTATGATATCAAACAACTAGCCTTGATAAGTAACAATTTTTGCACAATTGCGTATTTTTATATATTGAATATGTTTTCCTGTATTATTTCAAATATACAAACGTCAAAACAAAGCATATCAAATTTAATTTGAATTTTATATTAAGAAAAATATCATTAGTTCCTTGTTTTCCAAACAAGTCTGTCATGCCATTTACAAAAGAACATAGAAGTAAATTTGTTCCTGTCGGAAATCTTGCCTTCGTATCATAACGATATGATCTGTAATGGTGGTTTGGGGGAGATCAAAGCACCATTAGAAAACAGATGTTTTTTGGCAAGTAAGCAATCTTATTTGCATAATTTTCTATTTAATCTTATTTTCTATTATTACGTTAACACACACACACACACACACACACACACACACACACACACATAACACAAATACCTGTGTTGGTTTTGATGTGCCATATGTGCACGTTTCGTAAAATCATTCTTTATAAGTCACACTAAGGGCCGAAAAAGCTTTATAGATTAAAAAAAACATAAGCCATACAGTTAAAAATACTGCAACTAAAGTTCCAAAATTATATGAATCCAAATACAGCTAAGGAATGTTTTGCTTTGCATTTGAAAAGCAATAATCCTTGATATCATTATACATGTTATATATATTGAAATTTGTCTTCTGCTTTAAATGAAAAATTGAAAACAGAAACGTCAACACAAAAGCTTATCAAATTAAATTTGAAATTTATATGGAGAAAAGAATATACTTTTTGAAAAAAATTCGCGTTATATAATAAAGACTTTTAGTGGCTGTCTTTGTATAAAACATATATTATTCATTTCATTTCATAAAGTGTGGACAAATAAATGACTTTAAACTGTATATTTTGAACTGTTTTGAGAAAAAAAAAGAAACCGGGGTTGTAAGGGATTTAAAGTTTAAAGAGAAAACATTTTGTTTGCAATTCAATTTTGATACCTGCTGATTAGGACTTATAAAGCGGTGATAGTACGATGATGTTAGGTACAATGAATTATACGCGGTCGGTTTCCATAAAATGACACAGCTATTCGAATTATATATATATATTTATTCTTACAAAACACATTTATTGAAAAAACAATATTGTTAAAACGTTTGTTTTTGTCTTCGCATTAAATACATTGTCAGTTGTATAACATGCCTACTGTTCTTTTGTGCTTTAGACGGCTTATGTTTTGATAACGCTATACATCAATGTACAAAAACAAATCATATTCAGTTTCCAATATTGTGGTTTTTTTTGACATATTACAACACTTATTTTTGAAATTTCATTATCGTATATCTGTCTTTTATTTGATATCAAGAAACTTTTTTTTGTACTTTTACCATGTAATACGTGTTGTCTTGTTTTTCACAATAAAAATCATATACTTTATTTCGTTTTGATCTATAAATCCATCTCTCATTGTAAAACAATATTAACGTTAAAATGTCAGATATATAATATACTTATATAGAGTTTTGAAATTTGATTATTATATGAATTATTTGCACTTTTTCTACCATTTTAGGAAAAAGGCAATTTTATTTCTCCGTAAAATATGAAGTTTCATCAAGAATGACACTGCTATTCTTGCCATAGCTATACGCAATGAAAAAACAAAGTGGGGATTAAAATTGCAAGCAAAAAAAAAATAAAAAAATAAAAAAAAAAAAATTAATAAATAAAAAAAAAAAAGAAATAAAAAAATAAAAAAAACACACACAAAAAAAAACCAGATTATATTTAGAAAAAAAAAAAAAAAAAAAAAAAAAAAAAAAAAACAAACAAACCGCTTCTTGTACTTAACCTTGCCATTTATTTGTTGAGGCAATACTTGTCAATTTCTATTATAGAGTCATCTTGTGTTAGAATAATTGTATTTAATAATTAGATTTTGACCCATTTTGTACTAGTCGTCTCTCTTTAATGTTTCTGATATACGAGAGAAAAAAAATTAAATTAATTATATAACCCATGATATAAACTTCGTGGTATGTGATTGATAATTAATACGAACACTTGTAAACACTTACTTGATGCTGTCTACATCAACAATAAAAATGACACAAACAATCAACAAGTCATTAATGCGAGTAAGGAACAAGTATATTTTTAGCGAGGTCTATTCCATAACTCAGTAGGCAGTGCTTTGTGCTGTCAGAAATTATTCCATTAGCAAAATTTTCAGCACTCATAATTTTAGAAATTTATTTAAATTTAAGGTGTGTTCCCTCATACAAACCATTTCTTAGCTGAATTTTGATTCATGCAGTTTTGAACTGTAGATTCGTTTATTTTCAACTATTTGACTTATGGTTTTTGTATTTATCAAACTTTTTGTCCCCTAGTGTCACTGATGAGGAATGCAATTCCGAAATGTGCACATATGGCACGTGATTTGTTTACATATATTTGTGTTAAATATTCACCAAAGAATTTCAGATCAAAGTAACAAATTATCATGACAACAAAAACAATGTTTGAAGTTCAGACCACATTATACAGATAGACTTTGATTATTTTGGATTGCATCGGTTATAACATAGAAGGAACAATTAAGACGTTACTGACAAAATACAATATCATTTAAGAAATACTTATAAGGTTAAACACTTTGACTTTAGACGACCACGTACGTTAATGTGTACTGACAAGATTATTGTTACATTAAAAGTCACGTAGTCATTTTTGTTTTTCATCAAGTGAGCCATTTATTTGCATATGACTATACTGGTATGTTATTTGTGCCTGCATCGATTAAAAAAAATCGGACACGGTCAATATATAACTAATTCTTAAAGAGATTATGTTTCCACGACGTGAATTGCTCACAAGAAGTGTTTTATGCATCATGCGTCCAATGCAAAGATTTCATTCATTGTGATTTAGCATTTAAAAGCAGTTTATCTCAGTTTAGTTCGTACAAATCTATTTGTATTTTGCAAATTAAATTTATATTCATCATTTATTTTTTAGTTGAAAAATGCAATGAATAACATTTCTTTGTAGTTTTTTCCAATTGCAGAGACAAACAGGGTAAAGTTAAAAACATTTAAGTCTAATAAATAATATTGTGCTATAAATCAACAAAGCAAGTGAGATCACAGGACATCAAACAGAGGAAAATAAGAAATCAAGCAAGGCAAAAACAAATGCATGTTGAAATTACTGATAACGAAATAAATCTCTTCGCATTGCGACAAGCATTAGTCTCTCGGCTCGTTTTCCTTTCATAGTAGGGATTTAGTAAAGTTTATTTAAATAAAAATATGTCTTTTTTATGTCCAAAAGGTAGGGTTAATTGCTTTTGGGACTATGACATGTTACAGTTGTGTAAAAGATAAACGACATGCAGAATGACGAATGTGTTTTGAAGACAGTAATGAGATAATTTTCAGTTAACGCAGGTGCTTTTCCATTGTTAAAGATGCAATATCGTATATTTAACTGTCATTTTTGACATACCAATGGAATTATCGGAATTCTTAAACTCTCTATTCAAATGATATATAGTACAGTTTCCCAAATACGACCGATATGTTTTCCTAAGGGAATGGAAGTTAATATGAACCATTCTAAAATGACATCAGCGAACCGTATTGGATTTCGATTCATATAATTTTGGAACTTTGGATTCATTAATTTTTAAATATTCTGACTATTTGTTTTATCTATCAACTTCTTCTGTCTCTAGTGTCACTGGTGAGGAATGAATTTCCGAAATGTGCACATATGACACAGCAAAATTTACAGTTAAATATTTTTTTTTAACCCGAAATTCTTTACTTTTACGGTACCGATTTCATTAACCTATTTCTGAATTGTTTCGTCGATTTCATTATATAGACAATCATACGAAGTTTTAATGATCAAAATTGAAATACTAAAATACTATTATCAGTCTTTTTTTTTTTAGTTATTATTATTTTTCGCTGTTTTTGTCAAGAAACATCTATAGCATGCGATAAGTTTTTATTAAACAAACAAATTTGATTCTTTTAATTATATAACACAAATAACTTCAAATTTGGATTCACCATATGTGAATATTTCGGATAATCATTCCTCATCATTGACACTAGGGGCCGAAAAGTTTTATTTTATTATTATTATCATCACTATAACCAAGCTTTTAAGGTACTTAAATTATTTAACATATTTTCTAATCCTTTTGCCACTTAATTATGTACACATTTATCAGTAGTTTAATGATTCAAATGAAATACCATTATAAGTCTATTTTACATAACATTTTGTTAAGAAGCATCATTTTGCAAAAAGGCTTGACGGTTTTAATTATTTATTTTTTAGAAACAAATTTGGTTTCATAATTAAAACATTCAATTGCATTTATTATTTTATTTAAATATTGTTAATAATAATAATAATAATAAATATTATTATTATTACAATAACCAAGCTACATTTCTGAATATGTCTACATTGGATAAGCAAAGTTTGTGTTGATCAGAAACAAAAAAAAAATAAAAACATAAATTAAATAAAATTAAATTAAATTAGACAACCAAATAATATTTAAAATAATAGAATACTTCATTCATTTAAATAAAAATTTAGATAATAAGAAAACATTAACGTTATCAATGCATACATAGTATCTATTTTTGTTGTTTTGCTGTTGTTGTTGTTTGTTTGTTTGTTTACTTAAAATTTCTGGAAATATTTTAATATCTAAGATTCACATAATTATAAATATAACAAATATAGAATAACGGCACCTGTTCTTGTCAAAGTGTTTGCGTCTTTTACGAGCAATCAAAACTGATAGGTTTGGATGTGGTAAATTGATTTCGAGGTCTTTACTATCTACGTGACAATAAGCAGAACAAAATCAAAGGAAGTTATCACAACAAAGGGAACAATGAAAGAAACATAATTATAACAGTCTTAACTAAAATACCAATCTTTAACTTCCTTGATCAGGAAATTAAATTCTCGTTAATTGAATTGCGTTGTTACACAAACAACATCGTCCAATCTTGTTTATCGTTGATTATCTGCAAATAACTATTTATATCTGAATAAATATTTAAAGAAACAAAATTAATAAATACCATCTAAAACATTTTTATGATAAATATAATTTCTTGGATTATCTTATATTAATCGAAATTGAGCTGCAATAAAAGCAGATTCAACACGCAAAAGGTTCATTGCTTATTATACTAAATTGCTTTGCAATGTATCTAGAAAAAACGATTCACTTTTTCAGTTATTATTAAAATGTAATCTTAATAAACATGCTGTATCATACAGGTTGATTTATTATCTTCTAAACAAAAGCATAGCAACAATGGATGTATTACAATGATTTCATAACGTTTTATTTTTTACAGCGTTAAACAAACGCTGTACATTCTAAAAATTGTTTATATGAAATTGATCATGTAGAAGAGACAAAATACGAAAACAACCAACCATTTAATTCTCAAATAAACTGAATATATAAAACATCACAAAAGTTAATATATAAAGATTTCACTTCTTCTATCACGAGTAAGTTTTTAGGAAAAAACGGATGTTCTGAAGAGTTAGTTTTACTTTCATGTTTGTTTCTAATTGCTTGCTTAGGTATTTGCTTATGACATTATAAGGTTTGAAAACTGTATGTTAAAACTGTGGAAACAACAACCAATAACTCTCAGCACACATACACTACAAATATTGGAATTTAAATGCTTGGAATTTTTTTCTCTCCAGTTATCTGGTTATGTGATATTGACACTTTTCACTCAAACCTGAAATAAGTATTTTATAAGCAAAACATGTGCACCTATACATTCACTGTCAGGGAACTCGTATAAAAATTTTAAAAAATATCATAAAATACTACTAGGCCTGTTTGTGTAAATCTGCTGTCAAGTACTTCGAATAAATATAACTTGTCATAAAACTCACTAACGTAGCCGGCAAGTATGAAAACGGTTATCCATGCACACTGTTGTCAGAAAGTCAGAGTCATATTATAATTTGATGTAAAAGAACCAGTATCTACAGTCGACACAGTGAAAATTCATGGCAATAAGTTAATAAAATAAGTTTTTTGCAAGTATCTACAGAATTCATAACTTTTGAAAGATTGAGTTGATACAAAAACATAAATGCCATAAAATTAAAAATTTTATCAACAAATGTTATAAAAACACAGTTTTTGCCAGTTCAGACCATCGTTACTTCTATAAAGATTCACAACAAAATTTCAAACAACTCAAAAACACAACTGTCAAGCTTACTGATATTTTTGACTATGATAATAATTTATCATACTGCACTGTTACTTCTTGCAATTCTAAAAATTGCAAAACCTGTAAAATTTTGATTACAGATACACATTTTACAAGCAATTTTACTTCTAAGGAGTACACTTTACGTAGCCACGATGATCTGAACTGTAAATCTTCCAATGTTGTATATGGAATAGAGTGTAATTTATGTGGACTCATATATGTGGGCGAAACCAAAGGCAGACTAAATGCACGAATTAATGGTCACCGGTTTGAAATAAATAATTATAGTAACCAACATACTTACCAACACTTCAATCAACCGGACCATTCCGTGCTGTCTATGAAGGTTAGAATTTTGGAAAATATACCACCACACTAATAGTCCTATTTTAAGTACACCATTCCGATTACAACGGGAGAACTATTGGATTAGAGAACTAGGCACTGCATCACCATATGGATGCAATGATAAAATTGATAGAGTGGGAAACCTTTCTAGCCCAGGTTGTAAGAATGTTAATGTTTTACACCTGTTCAAAAGAACTACACGTAACAAAAGAAGTCATGGACATCGAAGTTACAATAAACCCAATATCCATGATGTTAGTTTTACTAATCTTTTACCATTTATTCAGAAACCTCTCGGATTACACCATATTCGTACCAAACTGTACTCTTTACCACTTTCCCGTCTAAATCAGTTACAAGAAGAATGCATATACAAAACTACTTCAGATTTTAATACACCAGAGTTTAAACTTAACGCTATCATCATGGATATTGCATTTAAACGGTTATTTAAACCTGCTCAGGAACACAATATACAGGACGACAACCGTCGCCAATTTCTTTAATCACATTATGCAAACAAAGGCATATATGCTATTAACAAAGTAGTACAATCTAAAGTCCCTACTTATTTCAAATTTAACTCGCCACCTCTAATTTCCTACTCCTACAATAAACCCATTGCATCCAAAATTTTCAACTATAAACATACTTTACAGTGCCTAAACTTTCATAACTTTACTCCACCTTCCTGCTCTTGCTCAGCGTCCCCATATATTTATAAACCAGCTGGGCATGTAGTAACAGGTTTGAGAATACTAAATTACGATGTCTTCTTTCAAAAGGCCCTAAATACAGGGAGGCTCAACCTTTTACTTGGGGACAGAATTTCAAAATTATTATGGATTCTGTTGAAGAGTATGCTAGAGGTTGGGCTAAATTAGAAGAAGTAGAGCTTGGAACTTTATCCGACTGGATGAGGACAATTAGAAATTTTGTCAAGTCAAAGATTGCAAAACTTAATGGGTCTATGGGCACTAACCTTCTTTAGTGCTCAGGGACCCTGAGGTTTCTGCGGTCCTTACTGACATACATAACAGGTATGTTGTTGTCCCTGCTGATAAAGCTTCTAATAACATTATTTTCGTTTGCAAGAAATTCTATGTTGAATGTCTTATTAAGGAGCTTGGTTTAGATAGTATATCAGAGAATCCTACTTATACCAAAACTAATTTTACAAAAGATGAAGTTCTTTCCAATTATAGGGGAGTCCTTGAGTCTTTTGGTATCAATTTAAAACAGGAAGAACTTGACCTGCCTTACTTGTATTGGATTCCAAAACTTCACAAAATTCCATACAAGGAAAGATATACTGCAGGTTCCTCTAAATGTACTACTAAATCATTATCAGTAATTCTAACACAAATTTTGACAGTCGTCAAAGATGGCCTTCAGACTTATTCAGATAGAGTCTATTCTACCTCTGGCATCAACCAAATGTGGATTCTCAAAAATTCTAAAGAACTACTTGACCATTTTGTCTCTATCTTCGATAAAAAGTATAAAAACTTTTGATTTTTCTACCCTTTACACCACTGTCCCTCATGCTAAATTGAAAGAACGTCTAAAACAAATAATTCACTTTTCATTTTTTTACAAAAACGGTAAACCAAGATATAAATATCTAGTGCTCAACAGGGATTCTGGTTATTTTGTAAAACACCATACAGACTGCAAACAAAAATATACTGAAGATACCATCAACAAAATGTTAGAGTGTTTGATAGACAACGTATTTGTTGTGTTTGGCAATATTATCTTTCAGCAAACAATCGGTATACCAATGGGCACAAACTGTGCGCCGTTATTTGCTGATTTGTTTCTTTATTCATATGAATCAGAATTTTTACAGAACCTTGTCAAATCTGGAAAAAAGACTGTCGCTAAATCATTCAACTACACATACAGATATATAGATGACGTTCTTTCTCTAAATAATCACAAATTTGGATAATATGTGAATGTCATCTATCCAAGTGAGCTTGAAATAAAAGACACGACAGATTCTCCATGTTCTGCTTCATATTTGGACTTATACCTCAATTATGACACCCATGAAAGGTTACATCTGAAGCTATACGACAAACGTGATGACTTCAATTTTTCTATTGCCAACTTTCCGTTTCTTTGCAGTAATATCCCTGCTTCTCCTGCGTATGATGTATATGTTTCACAGTTAATACGGTACGGTAGAGCTTGTTCCCACTATGGGAACTTTCTGCAACGAAGCAAATTACTTACAATTAAATTGTTTACACAAGGATATTGCAAGCCTAGGCTAATCAGGGCCCTTAAAAAGTTTTGTGGCCGTCATCACAATATTGTTGATAAGTATGTAGTCACTGTATCCCAACTTATACTGGATATATTTGACTACCATAGTTCTTTTTTCCTTTCATTCTCAAAATTGACTTGCACGTGACGGGTGTAGCTAGCTAAACAGGAGGTGCTTACCCTTCCGGAGCACCCGGCCTCACTTCCTTGATGGAAGTTCACGTGTATCACCTATTTTGCCAGTTTGCAAAGTTTTTACTTTGTTTTTGGGATTGTGATATGGACAAGGACTGGTATGTTTGTTTTATTTTATTTAACTTAACAAGGATAGGTAAAGTAGTTAAACAGAGTTAACAACATTCCAACATATCATTGTTTAATGGAATCTTTTATTCACTTACATAAGTTGTGCTATTTAGAATAATAAAACACATGTGTAAGGCCCTACATAGACATTTGTTTGTTTCCTGTCAACAAATTATTAAATACAGAAAAACACCAGAAAAAAAGAAAAATATTGAAATGTACATAAATGTTTTGATCGATAATTTCAGCACTTCTCAGTTAGTTCTTTAGTTGTCTTAACATGCAATTATCATTATAAGTCTTACATTATGCCAATAAAGCAATAAACCTATGTCTAAGCTTCATCTTTGTTTTATATATATAGACTGGAACTTTTGATATGTCATCACAATGAAACACTGCAGGCAGTACGGGACGTATATGACAGATATATATAATAGGTAATTTCTAACGATATAATAGTTTAATAACATTAGTGAACTATAATATAGACATATATAAAAACCGTCTTTTGGTAAAGATATCAAATAAATTGAAAGCGCAGGTGGGTAATCTAAAAATCAATTTATTTGTTATCAACTTAATTCCAACAAATTAGAGTTATAAAGATTTCCTGTCAAGATTTTCCATTTTGTAGGCTCAATATTCGTACTGCGAATACAAGTAAAAAGTTTTGCTTTAAAAGCTTCTTAAACACACAGCATTTGATCTGACCTCTTGTTTATGTGCAGTAGAGAAAATAACGAAATTTTATTTTCTAAACATAATTGAAATTCATGATAATAAAGTTTAACGTAGATGTCATTTAAAGCTGATTTCTCCTGGGAAATAACTTTGACATCAGGTAATTATAAATAATTTTTTAACTTTAATAAGGACATTGAATCTTTTTTAAAAACTACTAGCAATTATTTTCTAATTCAAGGTAAAAAACATAACTGAAAACTTTTAAAATCGGCCAGATTAGAATACGTCATATATGCAAACAAACAAATATAGCGTTCCACGTCAATACTGACATTAAAAGAAATAGTAACAATACTAAAAACAGTTCTAAGACAAGTTATTGTTGTCACTGACAAATATGAAGTTTGTCCTATTAGCTTATCACAGCTTATCAGAGATTCAAAGCCTTGAAACAAATTGAGGTGAGATTATTGCATGGGTCAAACAGTAAAGAATAGCAAGAAAGCGACAAAGTTTGTAATCAGACAAGAAAAAAATAAATATATTTTCATTGGATAAAAATATTATTATAATCAATTACGAAATAACACAATTTAGAATGTACGAAACCAGTCACGAGATAAATATATTAAATAACACGTTTGGTTTTAATTGAATTACATTGCGTAGTTCTAGAAGTTCCCTCTTTAAATCGCTCTATGATACAGGCAATGTTAGTATGTATTATCAGGGCAAATTGAATAAAAGCATGACAAAATTGTAATAAAACGCTGTAAAGTTAAATTTGGTTTTTTTGTGTAATAAGTTATGTGTAAATTAAAGCAAACCAAACTCACTTTTGAAACTGTTTTAATGTTATTTATTATACACCCTACTACAAATAAGATTAGTCACAGCTTCTTCCTTGATGGAAGTTCACGTGTATAACTAATTTTGCCAGCTTTCAAAGTTTTTACTTTGTTTTTTGAGTGTTGTTTGGACAAGGACTGGTATATTTGTTTTATTAAATAAGTATCACGGTATCAGAAAAAGCTTATTTTCTTAATTTACCTTTAAAAGCTAGTAATGCATTTTACTGAAAATTCGAATGTTATTGAAAAGTTTTTGAATAAAAAACATTTTGACTAAATTTTCCAATTTAAAGAATAGATCAATTTGGATAGATCGATTGAAAAGCTGAAAAATGTTACAACGGTAACCGCATATGATTAATTAAATGTAGCACCTTACTTATTCCCTTGTCAATTGATGTTAATAAGGTAAGTCGAGCTGACTAATATCGTCACATGCTTCAAGTTTATAATTAATATAATGATATAACTGCATATATAAAGTATTGATCAGGATTGAATACAGAGTGACAGTAAATACAATAAACGTTAAATGAACTGTGGAAATAACCAGTTACGTATTGAAAACTTTACACATACTTGGTAAGACGGCAGAAAAAAAACAGTGTAATTAACCAGTAACGTATCAAACATTACGCATACTTGATAAGACGGCTAAAAAAATAAACTGTGTAATTAACCAGTTACGTATCAAACATTACGCATACTTGATAAGACGGCTAAAAAAATAAACTGTGTAATTAACCAGTTACGTATCAAACATTACGCATACTTGGTAAGACGGCAGAAAAATAAACTGTGTAATTAACCAGTTACGTATCAAACATTACGCATACTTGGTAAGACGGCAGAAAAATAAACTGTGTAATTAACCAGTTACGTATCAAACATTACGCATACTTGGTAAGACGGCAGAAAAATAAACTGTGTAATTAACCAGTTACGTATCAAACATTTCGCATACTTGATAAGAAAAGGCAGAAAGATTCAACTGAAGAAATAACAAGGTATAAAAACATAACACATACGTGATTAAATAACACAGAACGAGTGAACTGTTGAAATAACCAATTATGTTTAAATATTCATAAAACATACTTGATAAGATAAGGCTGAAAGAATAAACTGTGGAAATAACCACTAATGTATAAAAATCGTTACACATATTTGATAAGATAAGGCAGAAAGAACAAACTGTGGAAATAACCAGTTATGTATAAATAACATAACACATATTTGATCAGATAAGGCAGAAAGAACAAACTGTGGAAATAACCAGTTACGTATAAAAACATTACACATATTTGATAAGATAAGGCAGAAAGAATAAACTGGAAATAACAAGTTACGTATAAAAACATTACACATATTTGATAAGATAAGGCAGAAAGAATAAACTGGAAATAACAAGTTACGTATAAAAACATTACACATATTTGATAAGATAAGGCAGAAAGAATAAACTGGAAATAACCAGTAACGTATAAAAACATTACACATATTTGATGAGATAAGGCAGAAAGAATAAACTGGAAATAACCAGTTACGTATAAAAACATTACACATATTCGATAAGATAAGGCAGAAAGAATAAACTGGAAATAACCAGTTACGTATAAAAACATTACACATACTAGGTAAGATAAGGCAGAAAGAATAAACTGGAAATAACCAGTTACGTATAAAAACATTACACATACTAGGTAAGATAAGACAGAAAGAATAAACTGGAAATAACCAGTTACGTATAAAACATTACACATATTTGATAAAATAAAGCAGAAAGAACAAACTGTGGAAGTAACCAGTTAGTATAAAAACATTAAATTAACTGGAGAAGATAAGGCAGAAAGAATCAACTGTGGAAATAACCAGTTACGTATAAAAAACATTACATTAACTGTATATGATAAGGCAGAAAGAATAAACTGTGGAAATAACCAGTTACGTAAAAAAACATAACATTAACTGAATAACATAGGGCAGAAAGAATAAACTGTGGAAATAACCAGTTACGTAAAAAAAACATTACATTAACTGAATAACATAGGGCAGAAAGAATAAACTGCAGAAATAACCAGTTACGTAAAAAAAACATTACATTAACTGAATAAGATAAGGCAGAAAGAATAAACTGCAGAAATAACCAGTTACGTATAAAAACATAACATTAACTGAATAACATAGGGCAGAAAGAATAAACTGTGGAAATAACCAGTTACGTAAAAAAACATTACATTAACTGAATAAGATAAGGCAGAAAGAATAAACCGCAGAAATAACCAGTTACGTATAAAAACATTACATTAACTGATTAAGATAAGGCAGAAAGAATAAACTGCAGAAATAACCAGTTACGTATAAAAACATTACATTAACTGAATAACATAAGGCAGAAAGAATAAACTGTGGAAATAACCAGTTACGTATAAAAACATTACATTAACTGAATAAGATAAGGCAGAAAGAATAAACTGCAGAAATAACCAGTTACGTATTAAAACATTACATTAACTGAATAACATAAGGCAGAAAGAATAAACTGTGGAAATAACCAGTTACGTATAAAAACAATACATTAACTGTATATGATAAGGCAGAAAGAATAAACTGTGGAAATAACCAGTTACGTAAAAAACATAACATTAACTGAATAACATAGGGCAGAAAGAATAAACTGTGGAAATAACCAGTTACGTATAAAACATTACATTAACTGTATATGATAAGGCAGAAAGAATAAACTGTGGAAATAACCAGTTACGTAAAAAAACATAACATTAACTGAATAACATAGGGCAGAAAGAATAAACTGTGGAAATAACCAGTTACGTATAAAAACATTACATTAACTGTATATGATAAGGCAGAAAGAATTAAGACTATTACACCGTAACTCTGGAAATTGAATCCTACTTTTATCTATCCTTTATCTATTGACAATTATAGTTTCGATTTTTTCGCCATCTTTGTGGTATATAATTTGATACTTAACTATATATCAAACACAAGATTTAAATTTAGATTTCTTTTATTATGTAGCCATTGTATCTAAGAAACCACTGCTTTTATTATGTCCTTTATTTACCTGTTCTCATATAAATCTCAAGGATTCTAAAATATCATTAATCATAATAAAAAAGTTTAGTTTTTGAAATTCTATAAACATCTATGGGTCCTATTTAATTAGTATGCATTTGTTTCTTTTTTATTGAAACTTTACTATGTTTATGTCAATAATTTGTTTATAATGTCAAAAGTTTTCTTTTTGCCTCATCACAATATTGTTGATTATTATCAGGTCACTCTAACCAATATTATACTGGATATATTTGACTCACTATAGTTCCTTGTTCCTTTCATTCTCAAAATTGACTTTGCAAGTGAAGGGTATAGCTACCTAGACAGTTGGTGGTTTCCCTTCCGCAGCACACGGCCTCACTTCCTTGATATAAAGGTCACGTGTATAACTAAAT
This sequence comes from Tegillarca granosa, assembly GCA_029721355.1. Taxonomy (NCBI): domain Eukaryota; kingdom Metazoa; phylum Mollusca; class Bivalvia; order Arcoida; family Arcidae; genus Tegillarca; species Tegillarca granosa. The sequence continues at coordinate 257,591 of CM056612.1, read as the reverse complement.
TTGCCACTTTGTTAGAGTTTTATTTTGTTTTTAATTTTGGGTTGTGATTGGGACGTGGACTGGTATATTTTTGTGTTATAATAGAGGGTATACAGGTACTATATAATGTATTTATATTCATACATATCATCTTTTTGTTATACATGCTGTTAAATTGAATTTATTTGTTCACTTTAAAAAATCACGTTATTTTTAAACAGTAAAATTCCAAATTTAAGGACTATTGTTCTTGATCATCAAATAAATCGACAGATGCATCAAGTTTTATAAACAAAATTAAAATTCGAGAGTTAATAACAAAACTTTAGACTAAAGCGCTTTATTAATTCCATTCCATTTTCCCAGAAACCTTTTGGTTTAAAACATACTAAGCTTCTTTATTCTTTGCAATTTTACTGCACAATAGAGACATGAAAAGAAAAATCCAATTATCTAAAACCGACATTTAAAAATAATTGGCTACAAAATTGTAATACTTTCAGGGAAAATTAAATCCATTAATCAGGTTGTTTTCGAATTTTAATCAATTTCGCATTAAAAGAAAAAACCGTCAAACCATGCCAGCGCATTCTTAAAGGGTTGTACTTGTTTTTATTATTTGTATTGGGACAAAGATAACTTCCTTAATTTGCATTTTATGCTTTATATGACAATCCTATGGAACAATTACCTGCAATTTGTGTATTTTATTGTACCACGTACAGCACACACACACACACACAGAGAGAGAGAGAGAGAGAGAGAGAGAGAGAGAGAGAGAGAGAGAGAGAGAGAGAGCGGTTTGATAAAAATATAGACCTTAAACTGCTATTGAAATCGTTTTTAAATCAACATATTGTAGCAAGTGTGTTTTGTTTTATTAAGTCCTATACAGTGAATCATTTGTAATAACAACTTACTGGAAATATCATATTGACAACAGCATTATTAAAGATTAAAGGTGGTAAAGTTGACAGATGATGTTCTCTATTTTAGTATAGGGATTCTCATATCGGAATAAAAAGATTAACATGAGAATGTGTATTTCAAACATTACAGATATATGACACTTATTTTACTGTATTCACATCATTTCTTCCAAGACAACCTATTTGGTTGTTTTTGTAAACAAAGATAGTTTAAATATAGAAAAAGGCGCAAACACACACACACACACACACACACACACACACACACACACTTTTCTAATGTTGATTGTTAGTGAGAATTCAGTTGTGCCTGCTTTAATTTCATAGAACGGTGCCTGTTACTTCAAGCAACATCAGACGCAAAGCAAACTTAAGTATTTTCTTCCTTAAATATAATATAATAAAGGCGAAAAACATGAGATTTGTAAAATAAATATTCCGTACACACTGTGATTAGTGAATAGCAAATATAGTATGAAGAAAAGTGACTTACCACCAAAAGATAAACCAACTTCTTTTCCAAGTATTTGTCCTAGGTCATATTCTTCATCCAGTTTAAAGTAATCCTGCTTTATCCAGGAAGCCATGTCAAGTATATCGTAATGGATCGCGGTGACCATTAAGTGGCAATAATCCTCAAAAACGTCACCATGTCCACTCTTTTCATACAAAATTTTTAATTTTTTCCATTTAGAATATTCAAAAAACTTTACAAAAAACATTGACAATGAACTAAAATTAACAGGCCCAACTCTTGTAAGTAACGGGTATTCCGAGCTTCTAGAAAAGACAAAATCTCGCGCCATTGCACCAGCAGTTATAAGAGGTATATTCCAAAACTTTACCTGTCTTGCGACAGGAGCGACACTATAGTCGCAGACAGGTCCTAGAAAAAGATGAACGGTACCTTCTATGTATAGGTTAATTGCCTCATTCATAGCCGCACTAATATCACATCTCGAATCAGCATATTTAACTGAAAAATTCATATATTTTGAAAAATAAGCACGGTTATTTTGATGTAACTCATCAACTGCCATTTCTATTGCAGGAGCTATACGATTAATAGAAAACAACATTTTATCATCTGCTGGAAGTATTGTAACAATTTTTAACCTCAGTCGCTACGGAAACTGGGTATAAAATGAACATCAGCATCAGCAGAAGAAATTGGCTGGTGAAAAAAACACGTGTATACATTTTGTCTAATTGACAACAATAGCAAAGATCAGATTAAAATCAGATTCTATATACAGCACCGATTCCTGCTAGTAAATTTTGTCGTTATATTTGAAAAAACACAAACTAACATACATAATCTATACACCAGGTGAGTTTTCTAAAATCATCGATTAAAATCCTTCAATTTTATACGTATTGCATACTGCTGCCCTTTTAATATATTTTAAGAGCTTCTCTTCAAAATAAATGTATCAAGAATGAAGTAATTTGCTTCTGAACGATTGTACTTTTAAGGAGGTGGAATATAGTGTACGTGGTTTTGTTGTCTGTGAGAAATAGGATAATAATCGGTTTTGATTCCGCTAATGCCTATACACCTGCGAAATGCAAATCACGTGAATTGTAGAAAAGTTTGATCGTTAATATTTAAAGATGAACACGCTTATTTCATTTTAACACTTTAAATTATTTCAAACATTATTTGAGGATTACACAGAACTTGCTATATATTACAATTTAATAATCACAATAAATTGGTTTTAAATAAATTATTATTGATCATCAAACTGATAACATCCACAAGTTAAAATTCCAGTTTATTCCAGTAAAATTTGACACTTATTTGTCGAAATAATAAAATCTTTCTCAACAGAGGTAATATATATTCAGCTAAAACTGTGAAATATTATATTTCAAATCATATTTATGCTAAAAACAAACCATCGGTACCAAGTGGTACAAGTAATAAACTAATTTCTAACAGTATTAAATCCATTCCAGTGATGCAGTTATTTGCTAAAACTCATTTACATCCAACAGGCACAGGTCTATATTAAGAGAGAAAACGTGCGATCAATAGGAATTAAGTACTAAAATCCGAGCATTGTGACAATTTTTCCTAGTCATCATTCGAACACAGCAGAATTTATTGTATAAACATCCAAAAGTAGTAAATTGTACACTAAGGTAACTCCAGTTTAAAACATTTCAATCTAACATATGTTTAGAACTGTATCTTACATATGCAATTTTTGAACATTTATTTTAATACCATTCGAGAATATCCAATCACTTATCAATTTGATTTAAACAATAACATTACTATATATATATATATATATATATATGACAAAAGTTTCAAGTAAATATTCGTATTCAGCGACATTTTTTTTCACTTGTAAACGAAACAAATAACTTTCCAACTAGGGGCAGAATTTTTTGTTGTATTAACAACTGCAAGTAAAGAGATATATACGTTTATAGTGGGAAGAATATATGACAATATTGAACTGTGAATAAGGAAAGCTACTTAAAAGTCTTAGACCGTTGTACATTGATAGGACTTAGGCAACATCAATATATCATTATCCTTAGCTCAAGGTATATACATTCTATTACGAAATATCAAATATTTGATATTTCTAACCAATCCAAGACTAGTCATAATAAAAACGATGCAATATTTTACCGATTTTGAATTCTTTTTCAAATCATTTACACATTCACATGAAACAATCACTACATCGGCGTCTACATGCTGCTTCTATGAGTGCAAAGCGATATTTTCTTATTTCATCAACTCATATATATATATATATAATATATATATATATATATATATATATATATATATATATTGTTTGTGTTTCGTTAAGATTTATTCAATTTCTCCTTCATCTGTTAATTTTGAAATGTCATTTCAATCTTAATATCGTCTTGATCTTTTATAATTATAGATATAATGTTGCGTCGTCATCAAATCAATAGTGTAAAATGTCTAATAACTGAAATGGCATATATAATTATAAACACAACGGTTAGATTTCCTACCGTTTTATAAAGAAATTAGTATTATTTTACTGAAATTCGGCTATTTATCATATACATGTATCCATTATGTTTATATTAACGTAATCTAAAACGTCATTTACGAGGAATTTATTTCCAAAAAGTGTACCTATGGCAATTCAAAATTATCAAAAATATTTTTTATAAATTTTTGAATAAATTTAATTAAATTGGAAATTTTGATCAGTAAATGTAATATTTATTATTTGCTACTATTTCATGTCTATTAATAATGCATTTATTGTTTTTAATATTCAGTTTTTAATAATTATATAAATCTGGAATATTTTTTATGATTAAGTCCGTTTTCTCTATTCATATCTTACAATAATTTAGTCAATTCATTTTAGAAATATTTTAAGATTGAATAATGCAATTAATTTATAATTATGATTGAATGAAATTATTTTATCACTATGAAAGAAGTCGGTTATTTTTTTTTCATTTTATATAAGTCATAGAGATTATTCATAAAAATATCACTTTTAATTCCACCATATTTATCATATATTTGTAATGCTGTTTTTTTTCTTGTGTGCATTTTTACTTTTCTTACAATAAAATATGACTATAAAAATAACAATAATTTTATGTCCCACATGAGCACATTCTGGAAATTCATTCCTCATCAATGACAGTAAAGACCGAAAAAATGATAGATTCCAAAAACAATACTTGAGACTTCTTAAAATTTTGCTACAAGATATATTTTCTGATAGACCAAAGTATTAACTATTTATTTATGAAATGAATACAGACATTAGTTTAAACAGTTTTTAATTAATCAATATAAAATGGTAGTGAAAAATTAAACCTAGATGAAATCCATCAATGATCCGTTGTGTTTACTTTAAATGGTGGCCCTATCCATAGTAATGATATCTAAATTCTGACAATTCAATTTTCGTTGATTCTTGTATAGCATTATTTCATTTATTATTGATCTGTTGCATAATTGCATAATTAAAGTAAATATATCATAAAAATTTAAAAAAGAATGTATTGGCGTTTGTTGTTTTTATTTTTTATACTGAATAAATAATTATGCCATTAAACTAAATGTAGAAAAACAACTAAACAAGGCGCATTTCATTTTCCAGTTCGATATACCTATATTGGCTATGTTTTTTGTCATATGTTATGCTAAGACAAAATGAATGGATATTAGCGATAGTTATTATTGATCACGTTATCAAAATCATTTTGTTTACATACGAATGTATGTGATTTGCCTCTTTTCTTTTGTTCCGGCGACCGGAAATGCATGGTTGAAACCGTCATATTCTAAATTTATGGGAGATTAGTTTTTGTTTTGTTTTTTTTAAAATGTAAAAGTAAACTTTGAAATGTTTAAAAAAGCGCTTAAAATGCTGGCAAAGATTACATAGTTACAAACTATCAGCGTCATATCTAGTCAGTTTAATGATAAAATATTTCAAATATGCATGTTTTAAGAATTTTATTTCGGTGATATGATTAGTTTCTGCTAAAAAGCTTCCAATTTTTGGTCTATTTTAAAAAATACGAAGATAATATTGTTATTTTGCTTATAAAAACTGTACTCATATTTATTCATTTATTTTTAGAAATATATTTTTGTCAATATGTTTGTAGAATATCCTCTGTACTTTTTTAATCAATTTTCAATACCGAATAAGACAAGACTGACTTAAAAATTAAACACAGAGTTGCCAATCCATGTCAAAATCACTATTTAAAAAACGATATAAAACTTTGAAAACTGACTAAATCAGTTACACACGTAAACCTCAATCACGGAAGAGAAAATTAGGGCTTTTTAAGTATAAGTATCCAACTCATTTTTATCTAGCAACACCAGTCACATGCTGAACGAAATTTAAAATGAAAAAGTCTTGGAACTATTGGCGTGAAATATATTCAGTATTCGTTTCTATACAGTGGCTTCATATGTATAAATAATATAATAATGACGGCAATACATTTTAAATGGTCATTATAAGACTAAGCTTGTAATATCCCTGACTTAACAATAAAACTAATAGCGGTTTACTTTGTTGTAAGAAGTCCCAAACGTCCTTGCAATTACAATTACCGTAAGTGTAAAACATTTTCCACTTCAATAACTTTCAAGAGTAAGACTTAGTAATTACGACAAACACAGTAAAATATATAGTAGTTGATTATTTATTAATTTCCCAGTGGGATGTGTGTGTATAATATTTCAGACAAGAAAGTTTTTACACTACATAATTTGTGATCAAAATTTCCAGTGCAGGTGCGAATGTTACTTTTGAGGTCTTATATCTGTTTTTGAAATTAAATTGACATATTGGGTTAATGGAGCTGAGTATATATTACGGTAATTTAATTCAGATATTATAAAATATTGATAGTCTAAACCACGGTCGATACAAAGTTTAAGTGATGGCATACTATATTTACATGCATGAATTAATTTTTCAGCAAAACGAAGAAAGAAAATAGACAGGAAATGTATAGATATGCCAGCTTATCAGAAAATTTATTTTATATATTATGACTGTATTGACATCAGAAAAGACCGTGTCATTTCCGTCTTATTCTGCACTGAATCTAATATTTTTAGAATTATTCCTGTAATATATTGTCAACTTCTTGGACATTTAATGTTAAAAATATACATTTCATTTCTTTCAAATGTTCTTATCATCTCATCCGGTGCGGTATGCACAACAAAATCGATATTGTCAATTTAAAATTTTCAATTTCATGAAAACTTTATTTAATACCCTTTACGTTCGTTCCAAACGAGGCAAAGATAATCTATGTATTAATTCTGTGACGTTTATTGCAGACTTTAAAATCTAATACCTTCATTTTATAGTATTTTTCATCAGAGAAGTACGGTTAAATACCATGCAATACCAATCTATGGCCTTTAAAAAAATATGCAATACCGTTTCCAATATTTGTCTTTTAAAAGGCATTAAACAAAAGAGTAAACATCAATTTAAAAGAAAATGCGTCTTAAAACAGAAGTTGTCCATGCTAAACAAACCTTTATTCAATGGATACAAAAGGAAGAGTTATCAAGTGACTGAAACTGAAGAAAAAATCGAGAAGACGACAACTACCGATAAACACAACATATATACACACACTCAAAATTTCAGACATGTTTTTATCTCCAATGTTTAATATAAATCTTTTATATATATTGCAGATTTCCTTTAATTCTTTTGTAATTTAGAAAAACTATAACTATAAACTATAATAAGTTGTCAAATATTACCAGGAAATTAATTGCGTTTTTCTACTTAAGCGTAAATGCTAAAGGTAAATTTTTGATAATGCAAGAATATATATATATATATATATATATATATATATATATATATATATATATATATATATATATATATAGGTTATATGTATTGATGTATTGTAATGTATCATCATCGTATAATATAAAAAATAGCAGTATTATAGCAAAAAAAATTCCTTTAAATAAGGCACAATTATTAAACATAAACTCTTGTTTACTTCAAAGATTCTCGTATAATTGTTAAAAATACATCAAACAACAGTCATTACGTGTTTGTAAAAGAATAGAGAGTTGAAAGAAAAAGCTTTCTGCATCTACTATATCAACAAAGAATGTACCTGTAGATAATCGTACAAAACATTGTCATGTTAATGTAATAAGTGACGAGAGCAAAGCCAAAACAATTTCATGTTTTCATATTATATATTTCAAAGTATCAGTCTTCTATGTCGTATTTTATTCTATATACAAATAAAAAGATTAACTATATAACAGTTTTAGTCATACGTAAAAAATCGACCGCAATTATTTAAATGAATAAAGATTATGCACACACACACACACACACACACACACACGCACATACATACACATACTATAATTTCTATGTGTGTGTTGCGTGTGTGTGGCAGAAATTGTAAATTCAAAATATAACCAATTGTAATATGCTTTGTGTTTAATAATCGATAACTTGATACATTGTGCAGAGAAAATAAATAGTTTTGATTGGTCAGTTTTCAAAGTTTTTACTCTTTTTGAGGTGGTTGGTGTTTAAGAGATAAGGCTGGTATATTCTGTTTTTAGATATAGAAACACATTTGACTTGCGTAAATTTTTTTATTTGTTATATATGTTTTTTTAGTAGGTCACAATGCATTCCAATAAATAGGTAAACTCGTTGATAATTGTTAGAGTTTTACTAATTTTAAAACTATTGATTTAGTAAGAAAATAAAATTTAAAAAATTATAGTGGTAATAAAACGCAAACATACCAGGTTATTTTTTCCATTGACAATAAAGAGAAAAATACTATATGGCATTAGATATCGATTTGATACTCATCTTTTTATGCTTTTTAATAAATAAATAAATAATGTTGAATAGAAATTATACATTTTGATAGAAATGTTTAGAACAAACAGAATTTAACAATATGCATACAAAATCGTTCTGTGTTTAAAATTACTGTTTAACAATACAATAATTTTTTGTGTATTGTTTTTACATAAGCTTAAGACAATATGCGTTTAGTTTATCCTTTGCCCTCTAATTGTCAATCTAGCTAACTTTGATTGCTAATCGACTAGCTAATATAACAGGTCATAAAGTTGTTTAACGTAGCATCAGCAATGTTTTAGTTATTCGCGACAAAGCTATTAATTACTAATAATTAACCTAAGAACAAGTTTGTGTATAGATAAGATGTGCAAATGTGTATAATGGCCTGTCGTTTTCTGTCAGGGCCTAATTTACGTAAGGTGCTAGCTGAGCAAATGAAATTGCGAGAGTCAAGAATATCCCATTTTCAGTCCATTATTCTTGCATCATGTGATTCCATCGATTTCTTTCCTTTCACTTGCACGTGGCGGGTGAAGCTAGCTAGACAGGAGGTGCTTACCCTTCCGGAGCACCCAGCATCACTTTCTTGATGGAAGTTCACGTGTATAACTAATTTTGACAAGGACTGGTATGTTTGTTTATTTGTTAGTTTTCAAAGTTTTTACTTTGTTTTTGTGATTGTGATATGGAGAAGGATTGGTATGTTTGTTTTATTTTTATTACTCCTGATGTACAAGACAAGAAAGTAATGTCGGAATATCTCATATTTTTTTATTTTACCCTGTCAGAATTCAAACCCACATCTTGCTCTCGATGCAAAGATTTTTTCAACTGAATATAACAATTTTTGTTTTTCTTATTTCTTATCTAGTTAACTTTCAGATGATTTTGATTTGTATACAAATATCTGGATGAAAATTGGTAATGAAGCGTTTGAAAATAAGAAATTACGACAAAGTTGTTTAAAATAGACATAAATAAAAGTTGTCAAAAATAATCAATTCTACACCTTAGGGAAAAAAGTAATAATTTGAAGTCTTAAGATAATTTGTTTATCAATTTAATTTTAATCTATCAAAATTGAACGCCAGAAGGTTATGACTGATAATGTATTTCAAGAATTTACAAAAATATGATTTTGAAATTAATATGTAAATTTAAAAAAGTGAAACAAAAATGTGTTTACTAAAGCACCAATGCATTTGTTGATATAATTTGTAGCATTTCTTAGATTTTATTTTTCTCGGTATTTTTTGTTCTGATATTTGTTCTATGCAAATAGCTAAAGGAATACGCTACAGTAAATTTCATTTATAGACTTGCTAATTAGATAGTGCGTCATATTTAACCGACATACTGCATGGTTATATGTAGAATTGTATTCCCTAGGCGATTTGCTGTCAATTTCAACCATTGTGACGACGGTCACAATTTATATAGATAAGCCACAGTTTAAAGTAATCGCATAAGTCAATAGCTTCAAATGCAGCCTTTATGTGGTGTCACATTTAATGAAAACGTACCTTTCATTTAAGCTCACTTGAATAGATGCTGTTAACATATTGTCCAAATATGAAATATTTAGATAAAAGAACGTATCTCTGTATGTGGACATCAATAACTAAGAAATAGGCATATCTCCAGAGTTTACAAAGTTCTGCATAACTTCCGTTTATTATTGAACAAAAAATAGCAAGTAATATTTTAGTAACTTTCGTATATTTATGTTGCAGTCCGTAAGGTGTCTAGGTATTTCGGTTTTAACAAAAAATAAACATTTAAAAAAAATATGTAAAAGCAAATAAAATACAAGCATACCAGTCCTTGTCCAAATCACAATCACCCCCACCCCTCCCCCCCCCAAAACAAAAAAAAAAAAAAAAAAAAAAAAAAAAAAAAAAAAAAAAAAAAAAAAAAAAAACTTTACAGATAATTAACTGCTTGCGTTAATTTATTGCACAAAGACGTGTTAATGGAAAAAAAGCAATTTTAGATGTTTTCTTTAACTATTTGAATTGATTTTGTGATATGTTTTTGCGTTTAAATGTAAATGACATACCTTTCATTTAAAGTTTTTTAATGGACCCAAAATATAAAATATTAACACTAGATGTTTTCATGTCATTTTGCAATTAACATTTTTGGAAGTCTTTTTATAACAAAGCAATAAAATATTTTAAAATGTCTAAATTGAAAAATATATTTTTTAACATTTACGGCATGACATGACCGTAATGTATTTCAAGTAAATCACTTACCAATAGCAAACATTTTTGTAGATAATGTAATAAGGAAAATTTCGTTTTTATGATGCACATAACATTAAGCAAAATGTAATACATTTAGTGTAACAAGTATAATGAAGTAAAATGTCAATGTTCGGTCGAACTTGTGATATGCATCTTTCAAATTTTAAGCAACAAAGCACATTGCAGTAAAATATAATACGACTTATGAATATGCACGTCAAATACTGACAGATTATATAATTATATTTGAGCTAGAATCAACATATCCTAATTAATGTCTAGACAAAGAATGAAACTTTTAACATTTTATTTAGAATTTCAAGAATAACCAAGCAACTGATGTAACTATGGTAATATCTTTACAGCGGTACAACTATTACCATTAGTATTGCAGAACTCGAATTTAATCAATTTAGTACTTCTTAATAAATCCATAAAAAGGCATATAAAACAGACTTAATATGAATTGGAATGAATGATTGAGCTCATTTAGATTAAACCTAAGCTTCTATGATGATTGCTGGTTCAAAGTGAGGTTAAAAAATGGAGCAAAACAGAGTTTTTTAAATAAATAGAAAAAGAAAACATACAAAATATAAATATAAAAAATAAAATGATGGTAGTTATAAAGTATTAAATGAGTTAATGCATCACGTAAAATAGGAAAAATTTGTTAAAATACGATTAAAACATCGTCCTCGGAACATCGAATTATTCAATAAAGTTTAATCATTATACGAACAGAAATCGAATTATTCTAACATGTAGGTAGTTTAAAACATTTTACTTACACGTCTGGAGCAACGGGTCTCACTTCCTTGATCGAAGTGCACATGTATAACTCTATTGGTCGGTTTTCAAAGTTTTTTACTTCGTTTTTGGAGGATTATATTTTGGACATGGACGGGTATGTTTGTGGTTTAATTTATTTATTGATTTAGATATTTTCGATATTGTTTCGATGTCTCGCTCTGATTCCATGACTTATATTGTAATGTATGGCAATTTCATAACCGCAATTTTAAACACATTTAGTAAAAATAGAGATTGATAAGCTTTTAAAATATTATTAACTTTGACCTGCTGAGAGTTAAAAAACATAGTTTGTTTTTTATAACCAAATAAGCGAAGAACACCGCACAGGTTGTAAAGATTTATCGCAAATAGCAGTTTGTTTCATTTTATATCTTCCGCAGCATTGATACACGTTTTTTATATTATAATGACGTTATACAAAGTATGTATCAAACGTCTGTTACCAATGTCTGTAAATACGTATCTTGTATCGTTGTATGCATTTATAAACTGCATTTTGTATGAGTTTTTGCGTTTTTGTTTTTTTACAATTCAGGTTTTTTAATGACACATTTCTTTTAGATTTAACTTAAATTACCAGGAACAAATAACAAAGTCTAATCATAAGAATGCAGAATCGTTAAAGATTAATATAGTACGATTATACGACACAGCAATACTAACATAGCTTATTTTACGTTAAGTCAATGTTTCAAGACAATACTGATGCTTAAAAAATTAAATGTGGAAATTGAAATTGTAAGTACACCTAAAAAATTATGTTCGAGAAGTCAAGACAATGTAAAAAATGCAAGAAAAACAATTTGATAGATAATCAAATAAATAATTTAAAAACCTAATCTCTCTGATGGGATGGATAGCATTTGAACATAAATAGTTAAAGTTGGGGAGTAATAACCATCGTTCTTATAGAAATAATGCTGTCAACAAATTTCAACTTTGACGAGGTAATTGAAGTAATCATCTTGTAATTGGTGATATTGGAACAGTAGCACATGTAATTTGCTCAGAAATTACCAGCTGCAACCTTTAATAGAAATCATTGACAAAAGTTAAGAAGCAAGCTTGTCTGTTAATCTCTGAAGAAAATCAATTAGCGATTGAGTGGAAGACACAAGACTGAGTAGAAGACACAACTATACTATAATTTCCTTTGTAATGACGCATGGTTCTTGCTTTACTCAAATATCAGAAGAAATGGCGTAGGGTTTCTGAATTTAAATTAAACTAAAAAACATGCTTCAGAACAGACAAGGCAACAGCAACAGAGGAGCTGTATTATTATTAATCTGCATTGTTTACCTCTTTCCGTCGTTTCTTTTTATTTTTATTTATTTAATTTTTTTCTTTGCATTGCATAGAATTTTACAGTGAATATTTAAACAGTAACATTTACTTTTCTTCAAACTGTACAATGTTAACTATATTTTTACTGTCACTTGAATGTGAAAATAAGAAATTTAAATGTATAACACAAATATGTGTTAAATTTTGACAAACAATTTATTTTTTCTGCGTATGTTAACCAATAGTTCCTATCTGAATACTGCAATCATTAACAAACAAACAAAACCATACCAGTTTTTACAGATCACAATCTTCAAAGAAAAGTATAAACTTTAAAAACCGTCAAATTAGATTAACTCTTGACCTTTTACCAGGTAAGTGAGGCCGAAACTTAATGATATCGGTAGAATACGAAAAATCAACACGTTATATTGTATTACTACATTACTAGAATATATTTAAATTTTTGTCAATGTTTGGTATTCATAATAAGTGATGCAATGTTTGTCTTGTCATTGGTTTTATTATCATCATTTTTACAGTTATTTTTTACTATAGAAATATTCTTTTGTCACGTTGTTTAGTTTTAATAATGTTTTTAGTTCTTCTCTTCCAGTGAGATTCATTAAACAAGAACACCATTAAAAAGGATTTGATCTATCAAAAACACAAAACAATGCCAATCTCTACTTAATGCTTTTTTTTTTTTTAAATGATCCTTTTTTATAATTCGTAATAGCGTTATCATAAGGGTATACATTTAGGATGTTTAAAAGATTTTGGACTTTAAATTACAATTTTTAAAAAGAACAAATCAAATTAACAAGTTTGAAAATGCAGATAAACTGGTATTTTGTTAAATAAAATATATAGGGTTAGGGTTCACGTGTATCACCTATTTTGCCAGTTTGCAAAGTTTTTACTTTGTTTTTTGGATTGTGATATGGACAAGGACTGGTATGTTTGTTTTATTTTTAATTATATATACTATTGCAAGAATCAGGTCCCGGTTGAACAACCATTCCTAAAATAAAATTTTCCTTCGTATTCTGACAAATTTGTCATCGTTATTATTTTGATAAATTGTTTTTATTAATTTATTGATTTAAGATGTCTTTTTGAATTTCACTACAAACAGATAACTTTTACATTAAGTTTTAGTCTTACATAAAAACTGTTTATTGTAATTAAAAATGTGAAAATTTGCTGAATATAAATTAAGTAGTGATTGTAAAAACGAGGCCTGATAATAGATAAGTTTATCTTTCAAGATAAAAATATAATCGTAAAAAACTACAACATGACAAAATGACAGATCGTACCTTTAGACACTAAAGTCAAACCTGTCTATAAAGGTCACCCATTGATATCAGTAGAAGTTGCCTTTATGGACAGGTGCTCTTTTTATACAAGTTAAAATAATATGAATAACGAGCAACTGGGATAGACTTTTATTGACCTTTAAAAGCAGGTAGCCCTTATATAGAGGTGGTCTTAAAGGCAGGTTTGACTGTATAACATGAGTGATTTTCGTTGAAAATATCCAATCCCCATTATTTTTATCATAATGTTGCAATGTTTATGCTGATCATTTTAAGACTGATTTATTTTGATGATATTGCAGAGCTTTCCAAAGGCTAAATTGTTGCGGGATTTCATTAAAATATCAACTTACATTATACAAAAAATATATATGGCTATTTTATCCGTAATAATCAAATGCAAAGATCAAATGCTAAAACGAAAAACATTAAAAACACCAAAAATCGATGACGAAGAATAAATAGGATGTCGTTGTTTGATGCTAAAACATCAATGATACGGGGAATTTATTGAATACAGATTGACATATTCTTAATATAAAAAACCATGACAAATATCAACATACTATTAGGTTCACAATACCCATTTGATCATATAAATCAGAAAGAAAATCTAAAATAACAATTACAAATGTTTCCATTTAGAACAAATATCCTTCTATTAAAAAAAATTATATCAGCAGTTTACACCAAAAAAATCACTTAAAAGATATTTGCTTCAAATTTTAATATTTCAGATTATACACAATTAAAAAATGAATTCTACAAAGACTTTAGAGCAATTAGAATAATTGTTAATTTCGGCATCATTTTCGTTTTTTACACGTCGCACATATGTACTTGGTATTCAAAGTATTATTTTAACAAATAACGCAAACAATGGATAAACAGTAAGCTCAGGGGAAAAAAATTAAATTTGGACACAATGATTAGAATGGGTTTGCTTCTACCGTGCCTTGATTATAATGTTGTTAGATTGTCTGTTGGTTGAAAGTTGTCTACTTTAGTAAATTTTAGTTATTTTTTTGCGAGAATTGTTTAGGGATTAGTGTAAACGCAATTTTACAGAAGACATCTGTGTGTGGTTATGGATGTGTGTGTTTGTGTGTTTTTTTTTTTTTTTTTTTTTTTTTTTTTTGTTTTTTTTTATCACTTTTTTATCTGCACTGTAAAAGTGTGTATTTATGGAGTACGTAAGAATGTTAGGGGGTTACTTGCTTGCAATGACGTGGATAAATAACGTCCAATATTTTGGTTAAAAGCCATCCAAATAAAATTAACAACAAGAAAAAAACAAAAAAAACAAGTTGCTCACTGGTCATCAATCTAGGTTGAAATGAGATGTTTGAGTTCAATTTCTTTTTTTATCCATTCGTCTCTTATATAAATACGGTGTCCAGTTATCTAGTTAAATGTTGAATAGGAAAGCTTTAACCAAGAACAAAAAATAAATATCAAAAGCCACAATTTATTCTCATGGTTCTTTTAAAAAAAATAATACATTTTTGAATGATCAAGTTATTTTTGGACGCTAATAATGTTCTTTGTTGTTTTGTTTTGTTTTTTTTTTTAACAAGGGCTATCTAATCACTGATGTTGAATGTTAATCGAAAATCTTCTATCTTCTTATCGTTTGGCCCCTGGTCACTGATACAGTAATGAATTT
The DNA here is from genome assembly GCA_029721355.1 of Tegillarca granosa. Classification (NCBI taxonomy): domain Eukaryota; kingdom Metazoa; phylum Mollusca; class Bivalvia; order Arcoida; family Arcidae; genus Tegillarca; species Tegillarca granosa. Next base: position 241,967 of record CM056612.1, on the reverse strand, counting down.
ACGAAATTTTCAAACATAGCAGAGCACATAAAAACAGGCATTTTTGTTTCATGTTTTTTACCCACGAGGGTATCCATAACTTAATAGGTAGTACCTTGTGCTTACAATAATATAGTAATATAGTAATAAGTTTTATTATAATGAATGAATAAATAAATAATTAGATAAATAAATAATAATGAAACAAGCATTCTCGTCCTTGTCGAATTCCCTATCCCAAAAACAAAGTACAAATTTTGAAGATGGCAAAATTAGTTATACATTTGATCATCTATCAATGAATGGATAAATAAAAGTATTAAATAGATAAAAGTAATAAAATTTTAGAAAAATAGGAAAATTAAAAAAACAAATTAATGTCTGAATAAAACAAAAAAGATAGATACTAAAACCTTTATCATCTCCACCATATAATTAAATAACAGTTTATTTTTCTTCCATTCAAGAGTGATTGATATGTTGTTTGAAGTTGATTAAAATTGGCTAAGCATGCGATAATATCCGTTGTCTTTTTGTTTTGAAGGACGCACATAAACCGTTCGTGTCATGCTGTAAAAAAGAATCCCGTATCTACATTTAACTGACAAAAATTCTATTTACGATCATAGAACTGTCGAGTCGACATTCTAAACGATTGAATCGATGAAGAATCACATTGCAGGGTCTTTAAATACCACACTACCAGTATATTATTTTTATAATATGAAAAATAAATGCTGATATAAAACATTTTGCCGCTATATTGTTTCATGTAATTTCTATTTTTAAATAGAATGTTAACTTATCATAAAAAATTAACTGAATTTGGCGTCAAGGCAAAGACTTTTATGTGAAAGCAATACATTTGAATGTTTTTCTTCTTATTCTGTAAATAGAAAACACAAATACCAGTTAAATTTTGATGTGCCAGATGTGCACATTTCGGAAATTCGTTCCTCATCAATGACCCTAAGACCGAAATGTTTGATAGATAAAAGTATAAGCAAAACAGTTAAAAATAATGAATCTAAAGTTCCTAATTTATATAAATAGGAATGCTTTGCATGAGGGAACAAACCTAATTTTTAAATAAACTGAAAATTTTAGACGGCTGAAAATTTTGCTAAATGGTACATTTTCTGACAGCACAAAGTATTGCCTACTGAGTTATGGATACCCTCGGCAAGTTTTACTCCACTCATTAATTAAAGTAAAAAATTACTATAAACATTAAGTTACTGATGTACATATTATCTGTTAGATGTTCTTACCCTTCCGGAGCACCCGGCCTCAATTCCTTGATGGAAGTTCACGTGAATGATATATTTTGCCAGTTTGCAAAGTTTTTACTTTGTTTTTTGGATTGTGATATGGACAAGAACTGGTATGTTTGTTTTATTATTATGTTAACGTTCCTATTATAGATTTTTTTAAATAGTCCGAACGAGTGATTATTATAATTTGAATAGAGTTGCCGGAACAATTCATTGAAAACTACTGCCATGGGTATAAAATTCAAGATAATTTTCTATCATGTATACTAGTATTTCATTATTCTCATACCAATATACGTAGGTCAATCATCACGACATCGGTCCTTGCGACGACTGTATCAGAATATATTAGATAATGTGGTTACGTCTCCTATAAATTCATTGGTCAATTGGTCACTTAAGGTAATTTTCTCAGACTTGTTTACAAGATTACAAGTCACTTTATCATTTAGCTTTAGGATTGTATGTTCCTGAAGTTGTATTGTAATAATTTTATCTAATTTGACTCAAATGCGACAAGAAAATTATATGTATTAAGTAGATTAATTATATTAATCTATATTTCAAGCAAAGAAATTGTACTTTTTGTCTACGTCTGGCGCTTTGTATGACAATTCGCAAGTTTTTTTTTTATATAATACAAATACCAGTTAATTTTTGATAATAATTTCATGATTTTTTTTGCCGTCAGAAAATGTGCCATTTAGCAAAAATTTCAGCCGTCTTAACTTTTTAAATTTATCCAAAACTAAGGTTTGTTCCTTCGTGCAAAGAAATCCTTAGCTGGATTTGGATTCTTATAACTATTAACTTTAGATAGTAATTTTCAACTGTTTGGCTTATGTTTTTTATAACACAAATACCAGTTGAGTTTTGATGTGCCAGATGTGTACATTTCGGAAATTCATTTCTCATCAGTGACACTAAGACCGAAAAGTTTGATTATAAAAACATAAGCCAAAGAGTTGGAAATTAATGAATCTAAAGTTCCAAAATTATATAAATCCAAATCCAGCTAAGGAATGCTTTGCATGAGGGAACAAACCTTAGTTTTAAACAAATTTTACAATTTAAGGTAGCTGAAAATTTTGCTAAATGGTACATTTTCTGACAGTACAAAGTACTGCCTACTGAGTTATCGATACCCTCGGGGAGTTTTACTCCACCAGCAGCGGCACCCGCTCAGGAGTAGTAAATATATAACACAAATACCAGTTGAGTTTTGATGTGCCAGATGTGCACATTTCGGAAATTCATTCCTCATCAGTGACACTAAGACCGAAAAGTTTGATTATAAAAACATAAGCCAAAGAGTTGGAAATTAATGAATCTAAAGTTCAAAAATTATATAAATCCAAATCCAGCTAAGGAATGCTTTGCATGAGGGAACAAACCTTAGATTTAAACAAATTTTACAATTTAAGGTAGCTGAAAATTTTGCTAAATGGTACATTTTCTGACAGTACAAAGTACTGCCTACTGAGTTATGGATACCCTCGGGGAGTTTTACTCCACCAGGAGCGGCACCCGCTCAGGAGTAGTAAATATATAACACAAATACCAGTTGAGTTTTGATGTGCCAGATGTGCACATTTAGGAAATTCATTCCTCATCAGTGACACTAAGACCTAAAAGTTTTATTATAAAAACATAAGCCATCAAACTTTTCGACCCCTAGTGTCACTGATAAGGAATGATTTTCTATGAACATATGGCACATCAAAATTTAACGGGTATTTGTGTTAAATGAGTACAAATGACAAAAAGGTAAAAACTGATTGTAATCACATTGATATATATCATGACAGTGTGTCTTTTTATAAAAGGTACCTGTGGAGGAAGATATTTTTTGGGTATTTCCGTTTCGTTTATTTTTGGCGGGTATATATTTTTACTGTGTTATTAAGCATTTTTGAAAAAAAAATGTTTAGTCATAACATGGAATTTATCACGATTTATAGTTATTTGAGATAAGAATCTTAATTAACAAAAACCAAACTGTGGTTATGCAAAATATGTTTAATGACAAACAAATTGGTTATTTTTCACCAAATATTATTGTTCGATGAATGTTCTCACTCCATCTTTAACAAAGACTTAAAATTCAATCATCTATCTTTGAAACAAAGAAATGTTTCTTATTGTCTTTTTATTAAATAAAGTTTTTGTCAGTAACTTTGACTAATACTATGGATTAAAGACAAGAACGAAATTGTTTAATCGTTCAATATACAAAATATCTAAAGAAACAGGAAAGCCCTAAAAAAAAACAACAGAAAAACCTGTAGAGAAACTAAATGCATTTTTTTACGTTTGATTGATATATAGCATTAACATCAACAGATGATGTAATGTAATATGTAATATTAGATTTTATTTTAATCCAAATCAATTATTTGACCTAACTTCAATAAAAGATTGCATTTAAGAGAAATAAATGTTTCCAACAGATTAAAGAAAAAGATAAGTTAAAATATAATCATAATAATAATAATAATAATAATAGTAATAATAATAATAGTACATGTTGAGACGCTAAAAACAAAACAAAAAAAATACATTTTGCTGTTTTAGGTTTTAAATCCGTATCAAATATGATAAAATGAAGACGAAGAATAATTTCTTAAAAATCAGCTCAACAGAAGGCAAACGCAAAATATAGATCAAAACATGTTGATTAACACTACTGTATATGAAACTACCCACAGGTAAACGGCCATTTTTAAAAAAAATATGATATACAGTTTGTTTTAGAACCTAAGTTTATTATCTGCATTTAAGGTTTAAGCAAAATTAATACGATTACAAGTTTTATGCTTAAGTCTTCATTTTGTTTAATCTGATTTTTGCGTCAAATGTTTGTAAGCTTTGATATGTTTTCCAAAGACTTTTTTAATGTAAGTCATTGCTTGAAGGTTATAATCTATTTACAGAACATTTTTGTAACGTTTAAAAAGGATAAAACATCCATTACAATATGTGAGTTTGTATCAAAGAAAGACTATATCGAATATGTAATGCAATTATATAAAAGATTCTGCATTACAAATAATAATTATAATAATAACAATATTTATGAATAATAATATTTTCAGTCGTCTCAATTTTTTAAAATTTATTTCAAACTAGTGTTTGTTCCCACATGCAGGACGTTCTTTGGTCTTTTTTGGATTCATACGTTTTCTAATATTTGGATGATTTACTTTTTCATTTGTCAACTTTTTGGCCCTTGGTGTCGCTTGTGGGGAGTGGGTTTCCCCGGCATGCACATGTGTCGCGGCAAAGTTGAACGGGTATTTGAGTATTTACAATCATGTCTTGCGTTATTTCAAGGTAACCCTTGTCTTTATTTACCAAGATGTTATTTTTCATACATCCTCATCATGTATATGTTCTTTTTATTGCACACTTTTACTTAGTACATGTTTTAAAAATTAGTTTGTCCAAATCATGTAGTTTGATCAAGTGATTATAACGATACTTCAACGATAATTTTTTAAAATTAATGTATGCTGAAATTATTAAGAATAAGATATTATTAAAAAGTATAAAAATAATAATACAAACAAGCAAACTTCTTAATGTATTGGCAATATCATTATTATAGTTTAACAAAAACCCTTTCGCCTTTGACGTAATTAAACCATAATAATATTTTCCACTGAATAAATATAAGTCAGATGACAACCATTTTTTCTAGAAAACAGTATTTTGATATTGGATAAAAAGTCTTAGAATTCTAGATCAACAATCATATAAAAATAATATATCTTAATTAAGTAGGATAAAGTTGCATTCTCTTCTTAATAAATAACCATCACTACAAAGGAACTTATTCCAGGAAATGGTTTACAGTGGGTATCCATAATTCAGTAGGCAGTAATTTGTGCTGTCAGAAAATGTACTATTTAGCAAAATTTTCAGTCGACTTAATTTTTGAAATTTGTTTAAAACTAAGGTCTGTTCCCTCATGCAAAACATTCCTTAGCTGGATTTGGATTCACAAATTTTTGGTACTTTAGATTGGTTAATCTTCAACTGTTTGGCGTATGTTTTTTTATCTATCAAACTTTTCGGCCCCTAGTGTCACTGATGAGGAATAATTTTCCGAAATATGCACATCTGGTATATCAAAATTTCACAAGTATTTGGTATATATTTACAGAGGGTATACATAATTCAGAAGACAGTACTTTGGGCTGTCAGAAATTGCACCATTTTGCAAAATTTACAGCCGTCTAAAATTTGAAATTTATTTAAAACTTAGGTTTGTTCCCTCATGCGAAGCATTCCTTAGCTGGATTTGGATTTATATAATTTTGGAACTTTAGATTCATTATTTTCAACTGTTTGGTTATGTTCTTTATATATGAAACTTTTCGGTTTTAGGGTCACTGATGAGGAATGAATTTCCGAAATGTGCACATCTGGCACATCAAAATTTAACTGGTATTTCTGTTATACATTATGATATCAATAAAGCTGATTTTCGCCAATTCTGTAAAAAATAAAATAAAAAAGCAAGTGGTCAGTACTTATTACAGGCGTCCTAATTTTTGACACTATGTTCCGATAATTTTTTTTTTAATTGCTTTCTTTTTTTATTGGTATCACAACATCTGGCCACTAATGTCACGGATAAGGAATGACTTTTTGAAATGAACACATATTGTATATCGAGAATAAACATGAATTTTGTGAAAAAAAATTATGTACTTTCATAGTTAATGCACTTCCGTTTTTGTTGATTTCAAAGATAAATAACCATTTACAATCTCTTTAGCTTTTAAGTACCCTTTGCGTAATGAATTTGAGACAGCTGGTTACTCTTTGTTACAAATAAATTCGATGATACTTATATGATTCATATAAAACACCATATCAAATCAGCGGAATATCAATAATTTTCTGATAGCAATGAAACATTTAAAACAAAACTTCTGGCTTTAATAATAATAATAAAATTAATAATAATTATTATTATAATAAAAATAATAAATTAAAAAGTTTCAACGCTTGTTTTTTATATAGAGTGTTTTCAACACAGAGCTTCATGATACTCTTTTAAGCAAGAAGATGGTATCCTATACTATTCCCTTATACTTCTTACAGACAAAATATCTATTAATCACAAACATATCGATATTATTGACAGTAAAGAAAACCTTTTATTCTTAAAGTACAGATTATATATATATATATATATATATATATATATATATATATATATATATATATATATATATATATATATAAAATTTCACATGACCAGTTCTTAAAAAACAATTTGTATTGTCACTAGCGCTTTCATGTCTTACGACAATCTTCAGGTGACTATGAATTCTTTTGAATGACAACGAGTTTTACTACGTAAAATTATTATGACGTCATCGATGCAAAGGGGAGATAATAAACGTCACTGGTAAAATCGAAGGTAGTTAACTGCAGTGTTGACGTAAAAATTAATGAATTGATTAAATTTTTGAAATACGTTAATAAATAAATGTTTTTAAGTTAACTATGCCCATTTAAAACTGGTTTAAATTTATGAATGAAAAACAGTTCTTTGATTGTCCGTTTAGTATAATCACTATCCATCAATTCATAAAAAGGAAAAACTGAAAACTGCTTATTTCCGCAAAGGTCTAAATGTTCACTCAGAGGGATTTGGAGTATGGTTGTCTAATTTGTTGCCGATGCACTATAGTTCTTTCGGAGAGGGTATTTCCGGTTTGACCAATGTAGATCTCATTACATCCAGGACACTTTATACAATTTATAAGGTTTTTACTTTTACAAGTCATATTTGTATTGGCATAAATTTTCACCCCACCGTTGTTACATATTTCACTACCAGTATGTATATATGCACATGTTCCACACCTGGCATCATCGCATTTCTTCACTTCAAATTTCTCTTTTTTTTCATTAAAAACAAACCTTGCTTTGGTCAAGAACTGTTTTAAATTTTTAGGCTGACGTTTGCCTCTGATGACAGTTTCTTTTGATATTAGGTCTTTCAATTTTTGACTCTCTTGTATGATAGGGAGGTTAGATTTTGCAGTACGGAATATATCCGGATTAAGTGGATTATGCGTAAACACAAATGGAATAATGTTTTTATTTTCTTCTTTTTCCACCGTTTTCCTCAGTATATCTATAGGGATCGCCTTTGCGCGTTCAATACCATTTTTTATCAAGGCAATAGGATAATTTTGCTTAAGTAAAAAAACTTCAAGTTCATTAAGTCGTGTTTCCCTTTTTTGAGGTATCGTCCACCACTGTACAAATTTTCCTTGCTAAACAATAAGGTATGTTGCGTTTTGTATGTGCCGTGTGACAAGACCGCAAATCCAAATACTGATGTGTATCTGTACCTTTATAAAATATATCAGTGTTAATCTCGGTACCATTTTTTTATTACTAAAATATCTAGGAATGGAATATTGTTCGAGTTTTTTTCCTTTGTAAACTTTATCACCAGATGAGGATTGTTCAGAAGTCTTTAGAAGTTCGTCAACGCATTACTTGATTTAGTCCAAATAATAAAACAATCATCTTAATATCGTTTACACGTGTTTTCAAAATGGTGTGTAAACTCTGGTCCTTCTATTTCCTCCAATTTCCGGTAAAGTTGTTGCTCGAAAAAACCCATCACTAATGTGGCATATGTAGGCGCCATCTTGGTTCCCATTGCTGTTCCGCGTATTTGTAAATAGTATTTTGAGTTGAAGAAAAATGAATTGTTTTCTACAATGAAGCTTACCGCATCGAGTATAAATTCTAAAGTGAATCTATTTTGTATTATACCTGGGTGGTTTTCTATCCAATATTTAATTGCATTTAAACCAAGATCGTGCAGTATGTTTGTATATAGACTTGTAACATCAAATATATATATATATATATATATATATATATATATATATATATATATATATATATATATATATATATATATAAACAAGTCGCTTTATCAGTCTAAAATCATCGATTTCGTGCAGACGAAAATGGAAATCATTTAAAGTTTTTGTAAGTGAGCATGATAGGATGTAAATCATACAAGTGATACCAAAATAGGAATTTAACACGCAATAACCATTTGCAGATATTTTCATTAAAAAAGACATAAAAAAAATTGTAAAATTGCATATTTTTATTTTTTCCATATCGTTTAATTTTCATTCATTAATTTTTAACTGTTTGGCTTATGCTTTTATCTACCAAACTTTTCTGCCCCTTGTGTCACTGATGAAAAATGATTTTCCGAAAAGCGTACATATGGCACATAAAATATAACACGTACTTGTGTTATGCATCTGTTACACATATATTTGCAATATTCTTTTTAGCCGAAATTATCCACGTTGTCTTAGCCGTTTCACACTTGTGTTAAACCAAAACTTTTAAGTCATAAAAATATAAATGTATATGAAAAATACTTAACACATTATTACTTCCATGTCTGTTGAATTTCGGTGCTGAAAATTTTAAGCAATATTCAACAGGGACATCCCTAAACAAACCGAAGATAATATAGGTTTAGATCCATATTTCTGGTATATTCGCCTAATACTATACTGCCATTTTTTAAAACTTTATCTTTTTTGTAGTCTATATTGATCGGTCTCTGATGTTACATCCAGACATGAAATTTTAATTATCATTAAAACGTTTATTTGCACAACACTTTTTATTTAAATAACGCCATATGTGTCTTACAAATTACTTTCTGTACTTCATTTAAATTGATTGTTAGAACTGTAGGTAAAATTTTGTTAAAGTCATCAATACTGCAGAATAAACTGCGCAATTATTCTATGAACTACTGTCACAGTAGATAAGCAAGGCTGTCTGTGACATGTGGTATAAAAGTGTTTAGCCAATGTTATAGTTATAATGGAACAAATCATATCCAAAGCTAGTTTAAGATTTGAGTTGAGTAATGGTGTTTAACGTCCCGGTCAAAAATGTTTCACTTATATCCAGAAATCGCCATCTATAGGCGAAACTGCAGAAATTTTGTATGTATGTTGCGCTGACGGAATTATACAGCATGATTCTGTATCGTGCCACACTTACCGTAACAAGGGAGCTCGTTTATTTTAAGTTCCCATCCTAAAGAATGGTGATTTGTATTTCGTAAAAAACAGTCACTATCCACTTTCAAGTCTTGGGTCAGACCCCTTTGGGGTTCAAACCCACGTTCTATCATTTACGGAGCAAGCACTCTATCAACTGAGCTGCCGCAGGGGTGCTAGTTGAAGAGATGAAACAAATTAATGATAGTTATGATCGTACAAAAAATGAAAAAAAATATTCTTAGCATAAATTAGTCAAATGTTATCTTAATACGTGGACCTAAATAAAAAATGGTTAGACATTCTTAAAAGTAAAGTTAGTTTTGATGTATATAATATATAACACAGATACCCGTTTAATTCAACTCATGAATATTGCAATAGTATGAGTTGTTTGTCAAATGTCCTAAAGCAACGCGCTTTGTAATCAATTTGTAATTGGTTTATTCTAATTTTGTTTTATTTTTAGTTGCCGATGATATCTATTAGTTTACATTATATGTTACCTTTAATGTTATTTTTTAAATCAATTAATTCAACCACCTGCGACCGTATGTTAAAAATAATTTGATTCAACATTGTATATTTAGAATGTTTTGAAAACTATTTTTTGTGTTTTTTAATGAAGACAAATACTAAATGTGCGAATAAGCGAGTAATTTGTCTTACATGTTTTCCACAAAACATGTAAAATCAAGATAACAATATCAATCAATATCTTATAAACATCAAACAAAACAGAAAAGAAAACCCTTGTTTATAAATCTTGGACATAAAATGAAATGTTTATACGCACTGTCAAACCAACTAAATACCCCTTAAGCTAGTCAACTAGAAACAAATCACATTATGTTTTATCACTTTATGTTTTAGTAGAATGAAATCTTTTAGTAGTTCCAGCAAATACACTTCGAGATTATATCTTCCTAATCTGTCGTTCTCGCAATTTATTGAATGAATTATCGCATAAGTTTCTTTCTGATGTGTCCACTGTGAGAAATGATATGACTCACGATACTCCCAAAGCTAAAGAATGAATGAAATGGGAGACAAAGTAATGTCATAAATAAGAGGCTATTTGGCTTGTAAATTATATTGATTTTTTTTTATTTCAGCTGCTTTTGCTAGATTTAAGATTGTAATAAAAATATATTGTTCTAAAGAGATTTAAAATGAAAAAAAGATCGATGAAATACATGGACTGTTATGTTTGTGTTTTATTACGTAAATATACAAAATGTTAAAAAAATCTATATAATTTAAAAAATACAACACAATTTTTTCCAGAATAAGTATAAAATAAAATTATCGCATATTTCTTGAATACAAAGGATATTACTCTGAAAAAATTTGAAATGAAAATAGCAGTTACAGTAGCAAGCAGCATTATTTGATAACCATTTATCAAAGGTTTCTATAAAAAGAAACCAAACAAAATAATATGAAAAGACAATAGCGCACTATGAACATATTTTGTAAAATACCTCACTTTGAACGGGTAATCGATTGGATTTGAATTCATAAATATTCGGAACTTTAAATTCAATAATCATAAAAACGTTTGGATTATTAACTTTTTTATCTATTAACTTTTTTCGGGTTCTAGTGTCACTGATGTGAAATGAATATCCGAATTTTGGACAATTAAATAGGTGTTTTAAAATGTTATACATATACATGTATCCGGGTTTCAGTTTATTTTACAATTACTCATCCATTGATACAAACATTTGATTTTAAAAGGTTTATTTTAAGCAATATGGACGAATAAGGATCGATATAATACTCGGACATTTACAGAAAAATACATTATATAATATGGATTCCAATATTAAATGAAAGGTTTACTTTCCAATTGATATTAACCCACGAAAGAAAAGAGGTAAAAACGTCTACATTTAACAATATGAAAGCGTGCGGATGTCGCAACCATTTATCTTTCATACATCACAGATATTGGAATTTCTTAGATTGTCAATAAAATTATATAATTTTGATTGTTATAAGTTTAAAGTGTATTAATTGTCAAGACATTTTCCCTCGAATCTTTTTGTCTAATTTTTGGTACACTGAGGCGAACAATATCTAAAAAGTAAATTAATCTTAAAATCATGTTAAATTCATACTAAAATGACAGAAAATATTTCGTATTAAATCCAAACAAAGAAAGATATTAATAAATCGACTGACGAAATTTCAATATCATTTGGCAGATCCAGTATTTATGCATTATGCATCCCAATACGCTTTTTATAGTATTCTCTGGAAAGACGCCGGATTTCTAAAGCAGGCAACAATATTTAAATTCAAAATAGTCATTATATAATAAACTTGTTTAACTGACAAAACTTCTGTTGTAATAAAACTAATCTGTTTTATTATCTGTAATTTCTTTTGTCGTTAAACAAAAAAAAAGTAAGATTGTCTACTAATGCATATATAATTTGGCATGATGGTATCGTTTTTATTTTATTTTATTTTTATTTCATTTTTGTTAATGATTTCATATTCTGTTGATGTATTTTTGTTATATTTATTCGGTAGATTATTTCATCATATTTAAGAATCTGTGGATTTAAAACATTCTATATTGACACGTCTTTTTTCTAAAGTTTACAATCATCATCAAAATATCTTACAAAACAACAAACATAGTTGCTGTAAATGGAAAATGGATTTATATATAAAAATGCGCTTACTTCCAGATCACCCATGCAGAAAATTGAATCTTACAAGTTGGCAGTTGATAACAACTCTTCTGAAAACAGCGTTTGTATCAAACCACCTAATTATAATGATTGTTTTATTGTAAATATGTAACAAATACCTGCTAAATTTTGATGTGCGAAATGTGCACATTTCGGAAAATCATTCCTCATCAGTGACACTAGGGGCCGAAAAGTTTGATAGATTAAGAAACATACGCCAAACAGTTAAAGAATAATGAATCTAAAATTGCAAAAATATGTTAATGTTTTTAGGTTGATTAAAGGCAATTTTTCTATTAGTTGGTAAATTGCTACAAATATTAACAAAATGTCTTTTGAAAAATGTTAAGCGGAGGTTGTGATTAAGAAAATTAGAATTACAATAAGGTTTACAGAATAATAATGGTATTAGTAGATTTCTTATATTTCTATCGGAAGACATAGACAGAACGTTTGAAACTTTCTCATATATATAATATAATATAATATAATATAATATAATATAATATAATATAATATAATATAATATAATATAATATAATATAATATAATATAATATAATATAATACAATACAATACAATACAATACAATATAATATTATAATATAATATAATATAATATAATATAAGATAAGATAAGATAAGATAACATAACATAACACAACACAACACAACACAACACAACACAACACAACACAACACAACACAACACAACACAACACAACACAACACAATACAATATAATATAATACAGGGTCATTTATATTATCATTTCCATATATTCAACAAAAATACCTGTTTAATTTTGATTTATCATATGTGAACATTTCGGAAATTCATCATCAGTGAAACTAAGGGCCAAAAAGTGAATGGATTAATAAGATAACCAAACAATATTAAAATAATTGAATCCAAAGTTCCAAAATTGTATGAATGCAAATCCTGCTAAAGAATGCTTTGCACCAGGAAATTCAGGAAACAAACCTTAGTTTTAAATAATTAAAAAAAGAAGCAAAAAATTTTGCTACATGATACATTTTCTGACAGCGCAACGTATTGCAATGTATTATCCAAGTTGAGAATACCATCTGGTATTTGATATTATAGAATCAGTTACAATTGGACATACACTTCATTGTAATCGCCAGTTCCAGTATATATTTGGTATTAGATATTTAATATATATATATATATATATATATATATATATATATATATATATATATATATATATATATATATATATATATATATATATATATATATATATCCTTAAGTTAGGTTAAGTTTTAAATTGGGTTAACTGTTGTGTCAAGTAAATATTTTTACATAAAAAGTTCCCTCTTTCATTTCAATACATTTTGTTTCTATATAGAAAATGAATAGAACTGGGATGTTATAAATCGTGACCTCTTTGGTATAATAGGCGATTCCTATCAATATTGAACAGGTTATCGACATAAGATCTTATATTGAGTAGAACAGACAAATAATCATTATACCTAAGGATTCTACATTATTTGAACAGCCGTTTGAGTAAACAGATATTGAACAAAATATCGAGATTTTTAGAAAAGGAAATTACACTCTGTTTGATTGTTCGTAAGATTAAACGGTTTATCGGTGATTTTTTTCTGAAATAATTGCTATTTCTCCGACAGATTAATATATTCAGACAAAATGAAATCTTCTTTGATTGACATTATATCCTACATTCAAAATTGAGATACATTTTTTTCAGAAAAACATAACTGGTTTTAAATTTGCTTGATTATTTCAGTATGGAAATAATTATAAATGACTTGATAGGCTTCATATAGCCAAATGATTGTCTAAAACAATATTCAAACATGTAGCTATCTTGATCAGTCAGAAACTGAGAATACCTTCGAACTATTTCTTATTTTGGATATAATTATAATAATATAATTATAATTATTATTATTATTATAATAACAATAATTATAATTATAATTATCATTAATCGGCTATCTATAGGATAGCTAACTGCTATCCTATAGAAAGCTGGTGTGATCCCATAGATACCCGAATAAAAACCCACTATATCTCTCGATATTTTGAGTTACAGAAAAGTATTTCACTGAAAGCGGAGGTTTTAATAAATTAAGAACTTAAAACCCCATTTTGCATCAGCTGTCTCAATATGGGATTGAAGTTATTAATTCATAAAAACTTAAGCTGCCAATGAAATATAATTTTGTAACTCAAAAATATCAGTAGATATAGCTGGTTATTTTTCAGGTATCTATGGGATCGCACCAGCTGTCTATGATATAGCTGGGATGAAACCCATAGATTGCTAATTTAACCCACAAAATATATAGATAACGAGAGTAAAATAAGCAATTATATAAATAGAAGACAGCTATCCTATAGATAGCAGCCAACTATCCTATAGATAGCAGAGCTATTCTAGAGTTTGCTGATTTTTTCATGAATTGGCCTGCGAAAGTAAGCATTCAAAAATCTGTTAATCACATAACCTCTGCAATATAAAGATAAATCGAAGCCAAATATTACATCTCTCAATTTAAACGATGAATAAATCACTCCTGATATGAAATTGAGTGATTCTTGAAAAATAAAGTTTACTTTTTTACCGATATTTCCAACTTTCTAAAACCTGTTTGTCCTATTTTACTTACATTCAATTGTGTATGCAATTTTAATTCAGCAATTTTTAAGTTTAAAGACTCACTGTCTGAATTCCAAATAAAAATTGAATTTGGGATGTACTTTGCCTGGTTAAATTCGAACAATTATCAAAATTCCTTTCTAGGAATATTCTTGTATGATTATGTCATTATTTTTATTTTTTCTGTTTCCTTGAAGTCCGATTATTAATCCACTTTTAAATTGGTAGTTTCATTATATTTTATGTTTGATGTCTTCCAGCGTGGTTATTATCATTTTGCAACCTCTAGAATTTAAAGGCAATGACGTTTATTAATTTTAAATAAGTTGATTAAAAACATGATAAAAGTTATTGAGATGATGTCCTCTTTCTTACCTTTATTAATTTTATTTTGTAACGGTTTCTATGTTGAACGTTGCTAGATGTTATAGCTGTTAAAAATCCCCCCCCTCTCTCTCTCTCTCTCTTTCTGTTATACGATTATTATTAAAAGGTTCAAAGGAGATTTACTTGTTGGTTTAAAAATGGCATCCGAGGGCCATTTTAACTTGTTTTAGCCTTCACGATTTGTTACTGGTATGCTTTAGTTCCATATTGTAGCTTTTAAAACTTAATTAAAATGATGCTAAATTTTGCGTTTGTATACAAACACTTAATAATTTCTTGTTATACATAATCATCAGTACACACAATGGGTTCGTGATACAGAATGTTTTGTTTGGCTTATTGGTGCACTTTCTCAAATTATCACGGTTTTTAAGAAAGAAGGAAATATTCAGACAAAATGATTTTTATTTCCGTTGACAGACATATACATTACCAGTTGTCAAGCTTGAACACAATTTCAATCAGTAAAAGTCGGGACAAATTTATATATACATGGTATTGACATTCCGAAGATTAGGCCTGCATATTAATTAACTGAAATTGAAACGGACAATGTTACCAGTATAAAATGAAACAATCAGGACGATGACAAAGGTTTTTGAAAAATTAACAAAAAAGATAAGTATTGTGTAATGATTATGTTTAACAATCAATTCCAGACTGGTTCGCCTAATTTAAAGCGGTCAATTTTAGACGAAAAGACAACTAAACAAAAACCAACCAAATACATGTACATCAAAAGATCATAGAAAAGTCCTTTCATTAGAATGTATTTGATAAAGTATCTAACATGGAGTGACAATGGCCTTGTAAAAAAGGAAGTGCTCATGAAAAACCTTTATCAACAAAGAAAAATGCAATTGAAATATAACTTACCCATGGAGTACGTAAGGGTTCCTTTATATTACCTTGTTTCCAAGGTTTTTTTTTTTTTTGCAAGCAAGGAGCAGAATAGTATTTTTATTAAATAAAGGCATTATGAAATATTGTATTTTGCAAACTTCTGTGTTATGTATTATCTATTTCATCATCTATAAATAACTATATCTGTTAAATTTTGATTTGCCGTATGTACTTATTTCGGAAAATCATTCTCAATCAGTGACACTAGAGATTTTACTCTCTCTCTCTCTCTCTCTCTCTCTCTCTCTCTCTCTCTCTCTCTCTCTCTCCACACACACACACACACACACACACACACACACGATATATATGCTTCTTTGTGGCATAAACCCTATGAATTTATATATAGCAATGTGTATTTAATCTCAAACAGATAGACAATATAAATACATATTTTTAATTTTTAAAGGACTAAAGATATTTATAAAATACCTTTTGTTGGGAATAAAGTTATATATCCTGTTACACAATGTTGTTATTTTTTAAGGAATATTTGCAGATATTTTTAACCTTTTGGGTTCCGGTTATGATGCATAAATATTGCATATCAGAACACTATTTTGCATTTTGCATGCGTGCTTAATATATTTTTCTCCGAGGAAAAAGAAAAACGAAAATAATTATTATATGACAAATATTTTGCCCAATAAAATTGTTTGCATTGCTACATTTTGTTGAAAACACACACACACACACAAAAAAAGTTCCAACAAATTTGAAATGCAATTTTGATTCTTACACAAGGTTCTAGATGCAGTACCAAAAATAGAAATACAATAATTTTTAAATATGAGGGAAGCAATTTTAAAAGAACGTATTAAATAAAAACATTATAATATCATTTCAGTAGTTTTTTTCCGATTGATGAAAAAATGCCTGCTTTGTACAGAATATAATTGAGCTCTATACATCGTTGTATCATACAACTGCTTTGTGTTTCTATGATAATCGATGAGTAACAATGTAACTAAAACAACAAACATGAGAACTATGAATCGAAATAATTGGTTCCTGGAAAGGACAACTTTGTATTATTTTCGACGAACCGTTACTGATTAGATCAAGTTACCACCATATGAAGCTAGCAGTTTCCACTCCATACATTAAGTATATGTGAAAAGAAAGTGTTATCGTCGATGCTATAAGATATTTTAATCGACACAGTTTTATAGTTCATTGCTCTTTTGTGACACTAAAAATGTTCTTTTTTGCATAATAGTTGATTTATATTTTACTCCGTTAGAAAATTGCATTTGGTTATATATTACTACATATACATGCAAGATATTTGATTCACTGCATGTCAATTCTCATGTATTTTTTCTCCATAGTTGAAAATTTAGAAGAAAGGTTTTGATCAGATGCCTTACCACCAACACATGAATTTAATCAAAAGTCAAGAATTATATTATCATTTATTCCCATATGTTGCGTTTTTTTATATTTTATTTCCTTGGCAAACACATTATCATTAAACCAATGTTTTATGCATTGTCAATTGTAACTATTTAATCATTAACTTAAATTTCTTTGAGCCCCTGCTAGCGTGCGTTATTGACAAGAACAGGTTTTGTAGCTGCAGTCATCTTTCTTCTTTTTTCAATTAACTTTTAAAATAATTTTAGGTCATTTTATTCCGTACTCAATATGTGTTTCAATTCATTATATGTGAAATTGTCTACTAAGCTTTTCATCCTACATTTAAGTTAACGACCATGGTTGTTTCTCTATTCTTTCTACCAAGCTTATTTATTTGTTTTTAATTTCAATGTATGTCTAAATTGAGGAGTTTTATCTTGATTATATCGTTATCCAATAATTATTTCTTGCTTTATTTTTAGGTCTTTGTTCATTTGCCAAAACAAGTTGCACATTAACAACATGTTTTTCTTCATTGTTTCCTATTAGTTGAACAATTAAATTTTTCAAAACAATATATACACCTTTAAAAATTTCATAAATTAAACTTTTTCGCAATTACTTCCTTTTATTGTTGCATTATTTAGGTCTGAAAATGGTTCTTTGTAACAACCAAAGCGAATCACAAAATACAAATTCATTTACGTGTGTTGACTGTCGTTGTCTGTCTTCAATTCTACGCACCGACAGTTTTAGGTAATAAACCCTCACAATGCATTGTATTATACTGTGTAACAATTATTGGTTTGACTAAATACATTGATAAAATCAATGCCAGTCATGTATAATAGTCGAGTGTACATTGACAGATATAATATCTAATTAGTCTAACAGAAATGTTTTAAACTGGATGATGATTATAAATAAAAGAAAATGTTGTAAAACGTTTTGTTGTTAATTTTCAGAACTTTCTAACAGATGGATATAGCAATAACATAAAAGCAGCATATATGAAATGATCGTTTGCAGAAGATGATGAAGTCATTAGCCAATGGATCGATTGTGTGACAGTATCAATATTGCTGACGCCAAAAAGTACAAGAAAACAGAAGAATCATTAAGAATCTGACAAATAAGTATGCAGCTAGTCTAGTAAATGTAATGGCGACAATAACAATACGTATTGACGTCATGTTTTTGGTATAAGCATCAGTAAATATATATTTCATGTGGGACAGTTAGATATTTTTAACATTATTTTAAGGGATATAGTTCTAACCTAAAAAATGCATCTGTCTTTATAAAGTGTTTATCTCATTGCTTGGAAACTTACAAGTTATATATGTATCTTAGATGAAAAGATAGTAGATACTCTTAAACGTGAAAGTTAAAATCAAGTGTTTTAAATGAAGTCACTTGATACTGAGAACAATTCTTAGCTATAATTAATAATGTAGACATTTTGTTAATTTTTGATAAATTCTACATGGCATTGTAAATACACCAGCTCATTTTCATTTCATTATGTTCCCTCATGTAAAGCATTCCTTAGCTGGATTAAGATTCATTTAATTTTAAACTTTAAATTCATTAATTTTCAACTGTTTGGCTTATGAGTTTTATAAATCAAACTTTTCGGCCCCTAGTGTCACTGATTAGAAATGACTTTCTGAAATGTGCACACATGGCACATCAAAATTTAAAAGGTATTTGTGTTATATATGATAAATGGTGTTTTTCGCTACACGTGAGTATATAAATAATATACATGTACCAAATAAGGAGGCGTTATTTATTTGTTTCGTTCTGAGACTGAACTCAAATCATAATATTACATAATCACATTAAATGCTATTTAAAACTCATAAATAAGATAAATGAAAAATTGTATTCAGTCTCTTTATGAAATGATTTAGATTGAATTGAAAAAGGTTACAATTCAAAAATATAACACCAGACGTAATATCGCGGCGGCTTCTTATTTATTTTTTCATTAAATGTTTCCGTATTTTATTTCATTTTTATGATAAATTGTCTTTTCGTGTTCAAACCAATAAAGCGACATTTTTCATCGATAAGAAAGAATTCTAAAACGCTAAATAGAGATGGATATATATTTCACTACGCCTATTTTACTATACAATATATAAGCTGTATAAGCTAAATACATGGGAACGAATATAACAGTTTTGGCTATGTTGCAATATATAATGCATCTAATGACAAGATGTCACAAAGATTGACTTAAACATTTAATTCTTTCTCTTTCTTTCATCATTTTCACTTGTCAGCCTCAGTTTGTATACGAAGTATTGACAGGATGTTGGGTTAGCCATGATTTATTGAAATCATTCCGCCATACAATATGTCTTTGATTGATGTTTCTGAAGCTGTTTGCTACAGGAAAAATCCTAACGCCTGAGAGCTTCTCAAACATTGCTCCAATTTATCTCAATTTGGAAAAAAAAATTATGAGTGATGAATATAAATTGGAACTAAATAAGCGCAAACAAAATCTCAGTAAAAGATAATTGAGAGATTTTATTTTGGCCTGCAGAAAAGCGAAATATAATTTCAGGAGTTTAAAATATTTCACAATTCTTGATGATCCTACTGAAGAAATCTGTTTCATTCTCAATTAAAGACCATTGAAAACACAAATGAAGGCACTGTTTAGCTGCTTCTACGAAAGCGTAAATAAATCGACATAAGGTTGAGAAATGAGCATAACTTTAACGGTGAAGGTTTATATTATAGTCATGACAGTATTGCAAACCATTAATCCCTTAAGAAAGAAAGGTAACTGTAAAATGACAAGAAATCACAAGAGATTGTAAAGTCTAGATTCCATAAAACATTCTTTAGATAGAATACGAACAATAAATATTAAGGCGTTTTGGTCAGGACCAAGTGCAACTTGACATTATAGACAGTAAACAGACAATATATTACACAAGATTATTCGTTTGCAAAACAATAAAAACCATAGATCTCTTAGACTGGAAATATTCTTAAGGTTACCAATTATAAATTAGGATCAAGAAATTATTCAGTAATTTTTAACTGCTGAAGGGCAACCAATCACAAATAGTAGTAATTTGCAAGCACCAAAAATACTAAGAAATCATTTAACCAAATTTAATGAAAATTAAAAAACCAAGAAAAGAGAGAAATAAAAAGAAAGAAAACCAATATTTCAAAACAGTTTCATCACTTTTTAGAACAATTAGCAAAATTCGATCTCATCAAGGTGTATTATATTCCTTTTGTGTTGTACAGATAGCAGCCTTTAAAAATAAACTAATAAAGCATTAATAAGAAAATTACGATTCCATTTTAATGAGTCAATTGTAGTTATAGCTTTAAAATATATAATAAAAATTGGTTTAAATAGTTCTAATCTAATAAAAAATATTTTAAAAACATGATAAAAATACTCATTATTATTTTTATTAAATAAATTCGCCTACATCCGGAACTTAAGAGTTCTTTTGACGTTTGATATCAATATAAATGAGCTAAAATGTAGCACTTAATCAAGATTTAAGAAATTAACAGAAATGAAGATAGCTTTGAGGGAACACTTCTAAAAAGAAGTTTATAAAAGTATAAATGATAAAATATAACTCAATAAATTCAAAGATAAAATAAAACTTGATCACATTCCATTTACAATTACGAAAATATTATTTATAGCAAAGTAGTAGTGTATTAATATACAAATCAAGATACTAAATATTTTTTTCATCAACAATTCAAAAATATCATATTAAAAAGATGGTAACGTATTTGTAGATCAATGCGGTGCATTTGTTACCATGAAAAGAAAAATAAAAAAATGAACAAGATTTTATATATATTAATTTAAATAGAATTAAACATAAACTAAGATTACATTTAATAACAACTAAAATTCAATAAATGAAATAACAACAAATGACAAAACAAGTAAATCATTAAATCAGAAAAATAAATATATATCAATAAGTCTATGACGCGAACGTGACACAAGGTTAAAATGTAAATCAATGATAAGGTGTCTACAGTAAACGACTTGCTGATTTATTAAATGTACAATACTACCTTTAATGATAATATGCCCTAAAATGTTAATTTTTATTAACAATATGCCCTAAAATATAACTTTTAATGATAATATGTCTTTACTGACAAAATAAATGCTATCTAAAATGCATGTTTAAGGTGTGCTAAAATGAAATGCAATTGCAAAACGAAATTGGGTTTTAAATGTTAATTTTAACAAGTTTTGTACAAAACTTTTCGGCAAGTTGAGCAACATGAACTTGTTTTATGTTTTTTTTTTACACAACACCAACAAAAAGCATTTTTTAGATATCAAACGCATTAAAATAATCAAAAAAGCACCAATGTTAAAATACAAAAATAAAGCCGTCACTAAATCTTTTCATGATAAGCTTAATGGTAGAAATAAATGAGTAACGGAAACAAACAAGTACTTGGCACTAAACTAAACAGTAAAACTCACAAAAAACGGATAAATAGCCAAAATAAACAAAAATGAAATCGATAAAGACAAATGTTTATTTGGACAGTTTATAACAAAAAAGGCCACTGAAATTATCCGATTTTAAAATAATCGAAGCCAGTTTCTTTAGAAATTTGCAAAAGTTTGAATGATGAAACCGATAACTGTCATGAGAATAAGTTAATGTATTAAAAGAATCAATTACATTTATGGTTTTAACATCTGGACAGGAATCACGTCAGAAGAACAACCAACAACATAAACACGGGAGAATCAATGAAAGAAATCGATGTCCACCAAGGCAATATAATGACCAGTGGTTAGTTGAGAATTACTATTAAATCCCATGTTGTAACACTTTTCTTTTAGAATAATCTTATTACTGAGAGAAACAATTAGTTTTTTCAACTGTTTGGCTTATATTTTTTATGTATCTAACTTTTCGGTCTTAGTGTCACTGATGAGGAATAAATTTCCGAAATGTGCACATCTGGCACATCAAAAATTTACCGGTACTCGTATTATATATTTAACACTGCCTTTTCCATTTTATCGGTGTGATCGGTAGAACTGTTTGAATTAAGTATTAGTTAAGAAGGAAAGTTCAAACTGTAAAAGTAGTTTACAGTTAATTGAATAAACCCATCATTATCAAGACAATAAAACGGAAGAAAATACAAACGGAAACGGAAAGAAAATAAAAATTTAGAGAAAACATAAGATACAAATCTAAGTTAATATTGTTGATATTTGTTTGATAATGAAATGTTTGGTAACAGTAATCAACACTATTGGCTAGATAAATGAAAAAGTGTTTAAGTTTCAGTAAACAGTGAAAGAATTGGAAACAGTGTGATGTATTAAATTAATGTATCTTATTGTTATAATAAAATACTTTTTCCTAGAAAACTAAGATTGTGTGATCTTATGGTGTGATAACATTCTGCCTGTTTATATATATATCACAAAATTCTTTTTCCGAGAAAATAAATCAAATATACAAGTCCTTGCCCATATCACAATCCCCAAAACAAAGTAAAAACTTTGCAAACTGGCAAAATATGTTATACACGTGATATTCGATCAAGGAAATGGGGCCGGGTGCTCCGGAAGGGAAAGCACCTCCTGTCTAGCTAGCTACACCCGCACATTCAAGTCAATTTTGAGAATGAAAGGAACAAAGAAATGTGGTAAGTGAAAACTAAGGAAGTGTGATGTTTTGACGTCACAAACTGAATATTCTTCCATATATAATTTTGTATTTTTACATAAGTTTGTTTAATTTACCATTCTCATTTATTGGATATAAACGGTTTAGATATATGAACGAGCCAGAACTTGATTTCTTAATCCCGACATAGGTCAGTATTCAATCATGTATGAATAGAAATTCAATTTGGTTTCATGTTGCCTATAAATACGCTTTGCGACTTGAGTGTCGAATGGATATTCACTCACTCAGTTGCAATACCTTAAGTAGTAAAATGTGATTTTCATATGATAAAGTTAAAAAAAAGTGTATCAATAATTAAATTCTTCTATTCTGTCTTTATTTATCCAGTTATTTGTTTAATATTGCAGTTATTTGCAGAGAATCCAATTATAACCATGTCTTTTTTACAGGATCAATTAGAATTTGTTTTTTTAAACTTTGTCGCTGTAACATACAAATGGTATTTTAAATGAAAATCTTCAAAGAATAAAGATGGGGGGGGGATTGTTTCAATATTAGTTTAACGAATTGTTGTTCTAGATTTGTCTTTTTTTGTGTTGTCTGTTTCTCCAGAATATTTTAACAACAAGTATGTACTAAGGGCTACGTCAGAGCTAGCTACACCCGTCACGTGCAAGTCAATTTTGAGAATGAAAGAAACAAAGAACTATGGTAATATAATATATTATAATATAATATAGTGTAACATAATATCATATCATATTAATGAAAAAAAGATTTTATGGCTTCGTTTTTAATAAAACATTGCTTTTCCAGTTTCTTTTAATACCTTGAAGCATAACAGACACTTAAAACGACACAAAACACTTAATTCTGTTAACAAAGTATTATATAACTATGTTCGATTCGCTACATTAAATCGACACTGAAACGCATTCATCAAATCAAATCCATAAAATCATAAAAGAATCTTTTTTGAAACCTTTGACGATTGATTAGCTACAAGCATTTCTTCTTCTTGAGCTATCAACATGATACATTGTTTAATCATCTTTGGCACAAAGAAAACAAATATTTCAGTGATCTGTAAAAACACGTTATAAAACTGTTATAATTATTAGTCATCCATCCTCATCTTGTTTCCACATAAATCTATAAATCTACATCATAAGTATTTTATTATACGGTAATATATCATACAGGATATGTATGTATTTTCCTTATAGTTGTATTTCTGTTGTATATTCATTAATTTGCTTTTCTCTGCCTAAGGATATGTGATAATTAATATAATTTCTAGTGCAACATGCTTCAACTTTTGTTGTTTTATTGATTTTTGCAATGGTATGGACCTGATCCAAAATTTTGCATGCTTCCAATACATTAACATAGTTATAGATTTAAGAACCATGTTTCTATTTTGATTTTTATCTACAAATTTGTAATCATAATCATTGATTGTTTATTACATCAAACTACAGAACATTTCTTATCAAACCCTAAAAAATGATGGTAATATGGTTTAGTTTGTCTCATCTTGTTGTTATTTGGCTGGGTTTTTTTAAACTTTCGTTTTTTTTATTTCAAGATTTTACTTCTTTTTATTTTTCACCTTCAGTAAAAGTGTCGTAATTGCAAAGACAGAAAAGGCAATAATTTTCAACAATTATTTTTTTTTTTGTTTTATGTCGATGAATCAATAAATATATAAGTATAATAAATAAGACGGCAACATGATTTTTTCGGCCGTTAGTGTCACTGAAAAAAAATAAAACAGGTCATTTTTGTTAAGTATTTAAAACATTTCAACAATTATCTTTTTTCATTTAAAACATTTCAACAATTCACCCTAATTTTTATATCTGTTTTTGTCTATCAAATTTTTCTGCCCCTAGTGTCACTGATGAGGAATGAATTTTCGAAATGTGTACATACTTCAAGACAAATTGAAAGGGAATTTTTGTTAAATAATCACAATGAAATGTTACGGGAAATATACCCAAAAGACCTCATTAATTCTCTTTCTTTTCATCAACTTCAATTATGCTTTGTTGTAAGAACACATAACTCAAACTTAACGGTAATTTTATGGAAATATTCATTTGTTATCTCTTCAAGTTTTAATAATAAAGGAAGCATTAATCACTATAAGATGAATGTATAGAAAAAGTAGTATCAAATATCATTTTCCGCCGTGTTATCATAAAGCAAATATTTCATTATATCCATGTTTTAAAGAATAGCTTTTTTAAGACAGTGTCCTTCATTTTGATTTATATCTTCACTTATTGTTTATCTAATAGTTTCGGTTTTCTTGAAAACAAATTAAATGCAGTCGTATCAGAAATAGGCTTCTGAGATATTCATTATTTTCATTAAATTTTGCATTCATTTAAATTTATTAAACATTTGTAAGGCTAGGTAACATCCTGTTCATCTTGGAAGAGATAAGATAAAACAAACATATCAGGCCTGTCCAAATCACAATGAAAGAAAAAAAAAAGGAAAGCTTTGAAAGCTGGCAAGATTAGTTATACGCGTGAACTTCCATCAAGAAAGTGAGGCCAGGTGCTCCGGAAGGGTAAGCACCTCCTGTATAGCTAGCTACAGGGAAAGGAACAAAGAACTATGGTAAGTCAAATATATCTAGTACAAGTTTGGATACATGACTACATGCTTATCAACAATATTGTGATGATAAAACTTTTAGGGGCTTGATTAGACCAGGCTTGCAATATCATTGAGTCAACAATTTAATTGTAAGCAGTTTGCTTCGTTGTAGAATGTCCCCATAGTGGGAACAACCCCTCATCCAGAAGAGACCTTTAAAACCGAGACCCCGCCAGGGTATATAATATCAGTTTTGTTATCAGAGAGAGGCATTCATTAAGATTTTATACCGCACATAAACTTAAAAGGGCTTACAACATTATATTTCTGAATCTATAAAATCATAGCACTCGTCATCAGAGAAATATATGTAAGTTTATTTTATTTACATCCCTTTAATCTATTATAAACATACTAATTTGACACTTATGTCACCAATCTATAAATATTAATTTTATGCAATGTTTTGTTATTGAGATTTAATTTTGATATGGTATATTAAATCAATATATACTATTGAAAATTAATAAATATAAACAAACTAAATTCATTAAATTTTGTTTTAAAACGCCGAAAGTTACAATACAGATCTTAATCCCAGTACGGGGACTCTAAACAACAAAGCAAACTGCTTACACTAAAATTGTTGACCCAGTTATATCACAAGCCTATGCCCTTCAAGCCCCCGAAAGGTGTTATTATCGTGGTCACAATTCTGTAAACGTAAAACTTTTAGTGATTTTCGTGCTAGGATAGTATTGCTTATTTTAAAGACACCGCTAAAATAAAAATGTAATGTAGTCTGTTTCTTAAAATTGTTTGCGCTAATTTAAATCAACGCTAAGTAGTCAAAAAGTAAATTGTGTTAAAATACACACACGCTCAAATTAGTACGTATATAGTCTGGTTTAATATGAAGTCGATGTAACCAAACATAGACTGGATAAACATTCCATAGTTCCATGTTACTTTCAGTCTCAAATTTGATTTTGCAGGTGGTGGGTGTACCTAGCCAGAACGGATATGTTTACCTTACCGGAGAACCCCAATTTCTAGTTTCTTACTTGAAGTTAAAGTATGTAGCTGAATAAGCTAGTCTTCTTAGTTGTTTTGTTTTGTTTTGGTGTTGTGGGTTTTTTTTTTTTTTTTTTTTTTTTTTTTTTAATTATTATTATTATTATTATTATTTTGTTAGGGGTGGTGATTTTGACATCGATCGGTATGTTTTTTTATTTTATTTTAATAAAAAAGAAAGGTTTTTATGCTTTATGCTTACATTTTACAAACATAATTACTACAAATTTAAACATTTAAATATTATCTCCCTTTATTCATGTAAAAACACATTCTCAACCACAATAAGATTATCCAATAATGTGTTTTGATGAGTTTGCTGATATTCTTTTTCAATCAATTTTGAACGTTTTGAGTTATCAATTTATATCTATTTTTATCATTCAATAGTTTAAATGTTTTTCATCAGGGAACTTTAATGTAATTATTTGATTATGTTAAAAGCAATCGAATCGTGAATTGCTTTCATTTTAAATGTGTTCAAAACTATTTAGAACACTTATCTCTGTTTATCAATTATCTCCAGCCTTTTCTATGAAATAAATTCCATAAATTTGAATCAATAAGGGTTTTATTACTCTAGGGCAATATTGTAATGAAATAATTCGATGTCACATTTTACTAAACCTCAGTAAAAACTAATAATCGGACTGAAAAAGACAAGGAGCAAAATCCGGATTTAAACGGCGTTTTTAATCGTTTATAATTCGTATTAGTAGTGTAAATCATAATCCTTGTTAAAATAGGAAAATAAATGCCATAATATAAAGATGGTTATCTTTATTATCATATAATGTTATTAATTATATCTGCGTATCAGCAGACATCATGTTGTTACTCGTAATATAAATATTATTGTTTTTTTATTATGATTCCTCCTTGTTTCTGACAGATTTTTTCAGAGACATCTCCTACTACGTTTCTTATCCGATCAGGTTGACATTTTGTCAACTGGTAGGGATTGACCACGGGTAGGTCGCTTGTTCACCGTTTTTCAGAATTTGGAAGGACTTCGGAGAAATCCGGTTAAAACCATGGAATTCCAGAGAGTTCGTTCTAGAGGGTTCTTTCTTTCTTTCGTGGAATTTCCTCCGCTATTTGACGCACCCTTTTAGAGTGCTGATGCGCAGACATATAATTGCTCGCAATTATACATTCTAGTTATTGATTGTTTTTGTACAGCAAAACCCAACATCCACAACGATATAATATCGATATTTTTCCACAAATTTGCTTTTTGATCTATAAACTATTTTCTCTGCGGTGTCAAAATTCATAACATTTTAAATACTGAATTTCTGATCCAATCCTTTTTTCACGATTATGGGTTAAGTACAATTACATCACTTGTCGTGATGTTGGTGTCGTGTTTATTGTGATATCGTGGCGGTATTTTATTATGGGTCTATAATGGGCTGTCAATTATAGTAATATGATTTACGGCTAGCTTACAAACAGATAACTTGCTGACTCCGCAAGGACTGAAACAAGCACCTGACAATAAAATACAGCGTTATTTCAACAGAATTAAAACAAGCCTATGGTAATAAAGGTCCTTAAATTGTTTAAGGTCGTTATCACAAAATCGTTCATAAATATGAAGTCACTGTATCAAAACGTATTCTTGATCGATTTGACTTTCAATAGTATCATGTTTTTTTAGTTACAAATTTGACTTTTATTTGCACGTGGCGGGTGTAGCTAGCTAGACAAGAGATTCTTACCCTTCAGGAGCACCGGCCTCGCTCCCTTGATGGAAGATTACGTGTATAACTAAATTGGGCAGTTTTCAAAATTTCTGTTCGGTTTTTTTCGGGGTTGTTGGGAGGAGATGATGGTGGTTTGTAGATGGACTGATATGTGTGTGTGAATTTGTTTAATTACTGCTGTTGTGTGCTATCGGAACTGTCACTTAGGATTGCACCTATTCTGATTTCCATTCAGGACATTAAGAAATAACTTGAATGGACGCTTAAATTACGTAATGCGCTTCGCGTGCACAGCGTTCATTCAAGTTATTTCTCAATGACCCGAATGAAAATAAGATTCAATGCTTAAATGAAATTTATTAATTGAATTTTATTAGAAGATAATATTTTAAAATGGTTTCTATAGTTACCGCTGTATATTTACTAAAATTGTTTCTTTAGCTTTCCTTTTTTCTAATAATATAGTTTGAGAACGTTTTTAAGAAAATCAGAAGAATGTTTAGAGTTCATTATAACGTAAACAAAATAAATGTTGAAGTTTTTATAAAAGTTTTTTATCAATTCTTCTTATTCGTCTAGACAAAATACAATTATCGTATTTTTTTCTATATATCTTTGTATTTCTTGTATCATTTTTTTTTTTTTGCCTTTTTTTGCTAGCAGACAAATTGGATAAAACTCAAATTCATAAATATTTGTTATAAAAGAAATATGTTGAATTTGAGTTCTTTTTTTAATAGTATAATGGCAAAATACTTATACATGTATTTTAAAGGTTGTTTAAATTGTTATAACAAACTGGGCGATTCATTTTTTCATTTCTCACGTGACAGGTATTGTTTGTTAGACAGGTGATTGCCCAGCACCCGACCTCAATTTTCTGGTGAAAGTTCAGGCTTTTAACTAAATTTTCGAGCTTGAATACTTTTTATTTTGCTTTTTGTATTGGTATTGTGATTTAAACATGGACTGGTATGTTTGTGTTTAATTTTCTAAATAAAAAATAATTGTCCGTAACTATGGAAACAACAAGTAAACAATTCAGC
>CM056612.1:115000-207500 GCA_029721355.1 Tegillarca granosa | reverse complement strand
AGAAAAAAAAGATAAAATTATGCACATGGCACATCCATTCATATTTCTTGATCTTTGAATTAGATCATTGAATGGCTTGTAAGTTTGATTGTTGTTTTACGTCGCATCAGCATTAAATTATTCTCAATAGTAAGGCTATATGCATAACCCGGCCAGAATTAGAGCCCATGTCTCTAGAGAAGGAACAATCTCTACCATTGAGCCATTGAGACCGTTGAATGAGACAAAAAAATAAATAATGAAAATAAAATTATTCAAAAAAAATTAATTTATAATACATGTAATAATAATAATAATCATAATAATAATAATAATATAATAATAATAATAATATAATAATAATAATAATTGCTAGAACCTAATGGCAAACAGCATTCCAATAGCATTAACTAATAATGATAAAACAAGACTGATATTTTATTTAATATCATACTACATGTATTTTAAAACAATTTTTTCCGCTTTTTATTTTACATTTTCAACACATATATTTCATTAGATTGACAACAAAAGAAAACGACGGCTTAAAAGTTTGTTTTCTTCATAATTTGATAAAATTCAGTCTCCTTAAGACTAATGCATATTTTGTTGGATAAATTCCAAAATTTTAAATGGCTTCTTCTGTTTAGGAAAAAAAAACTAGTTGAAGAAACAAATTAAGTTAGTTAAATCTCAAATGCACGCAGGTTGTAGAACGGAATTCTATATTTCAATAGTTTTAGGTTAAAACAACATTTTAATGTATATTTCAATTTTGTATTAGTTTGTTACCATAAAGCATTTTACAGATGGTACTGTATTTAAAAAAAAAAATAAATAAAAAACTAAATAAATAAATAAATAAATAAATAAATAAATAATATGGAAAAATAAATAATATGATAAAAAATAAATAAATGGATAAATAAATGATAATAATAAATAAATAAATAAATAAATAAATAAATAAATAAATAGATAGATAGATAGATAGATAGATAGATAGATAGATAGATAGATAGATAGATAGATAGATAGATAAGCCCATGCACTTAAGCAGTCAAACAAGCTCAGATACGTCGATGATATGGTTATAACTCGTTTTATGATTTTATACAAATTCAATTGATATTTAACTGTCAGTGTTCACTTCAATCTCAACATTAGAATTTTAATGAACTGTTTATCTAAACAATTTAATTCATTAAAATGTAGCAAGTGATATAAAAAGATGTTTGCTTCTTAAAATGTAAATGATTTCCAGATGATT
Source organism: Tegillarca granosa (assembly GCA_029721355.1). Taxonomy (NCBI): domain Eukaryota; kingdom Metazoa; phylum Mollusca; class Bivalvia; order Arcoida; family Arcidae; genus Tegillarca; species Tegillarca granosa. Next base: position 206,251 of record CM056612.1, on the reverse strand, counting down.
TCAATAAATTGTTTGAATATGTTAAATGCAGTATAAACTCGTTATTACGACTGATTGACCATCTATTACAGTATATAATGGATATGTTAAGTGAAAACTGTCAATACTGTATGTTTAGCTTTGACGTCTGATTCTGATCCTATAACAACGATGTAACTAGAATGTAATAACTTAATCGGAATTCCTCGGATTTTATTAAAATGTGTAGAACAGTTTTACATCGCATATGTTTAGATATAAACATTCATGCTTTGCATTCATTATATAATGCTCTAATAAAAAGTACAAAATACGTTAAGCAGTGAAAAAAAGTTTGAAATATAAATCCGTCACAAACAGCTTTGATGACAATGCCCCTTTAACACACATGCACATGTACACCATGCTATTTTATAAATAAATCTACATTTAAAAGAAACGAGTGTGACTGTACGTTTTGATCTTGTATACTGTCGCAGCAGCATTTTTATTATTTTCAATTTATTAATAAATCAATCAATTTATTAATTTATCTATTCTTGCGACGAGAGCAAGCGTATTAATCAACTAAGATTACTCTAAAAACAAGTTACTTTATTATTCAGATTTGCGAGCGTGTTGTGTTGTACGCCTTGTACAAGCACACACTTCGTGTGACTATAGGTGCCAGGTCACCGGAGCAGAAGGTTAACACTAAACATCTTGCTTTATAATAACATCAATCTTAATTCTGTCAAATTGCAATCCGAAGACGAAGTTTTTAGAATTTTAAAGTCTTGTGTATTACTTAGCAAGATGTTCGATTTCATTACCTTCCGCTCTCCGTGCAAACACTCTTCCACTGCGCTACCGAAATGTTTTTTTTAAAAGAAGAAGCGAAAGGATATGTGTAACAGGTAATTAATACAATACTTAATAGGGCAAATATACAATGGTATGAAAGAGTATTTGTTGTAAAAAAAAATCATATAAAAACAATATAAAAAAACTACAATGAATTCGATGACAAAAAGTCATAACATTTTAAAATTCACCTTTATTATTATTATTATTATTATTATTATTATTATTATTATTATTATTATTATTATTATTATTAAATAATAATGATTATTATTATTTATTTATTTATTTATTTATTTATTTATCTATTATTATTATTATTATTATTATTATTATTATTATTATTATTATTATTGGATCGCTAATTAAAACGACCATTTTAAAGGTTACACACATTTACGTCACAACAATCTGACAAGCAGCATATAAGAAAATGAAGAAGCGACGAATGCATCGATGAATAAAACAGAAATACAAACATTCATTTTTATATTTAAGAAAGTTCGTCATTGTTTATGACAGCAAGGAACGCAATATACAACCTCGTAAGTGATAATTTCAGTAGCCATGGCCATACAGAATCGAGATCAGAGCGACTCCAGAATTATGAATTGTAGCCTAGCACAACAAAGTGAGGCAATGAAAAAAAAGAAAGAACTTCACACATATGGTTTTTGTGAAGATAAATTTTCTTTGTTAATAGTTCAAAGAAAAAGTGATCTATATATAATGTTTTTTGCGGGTATTTCAAGATTAAATATAACGTAAGAATAAGCATGTACAATGTATATTTACAGATTATTGAAAGGAATTTAACGAAGCCTTCAAATATTTCAACAAAATGTCTTGATATTCGTATTCTACCGCTCTAACAATTCTTTGATTCTATAATCCTACAATGCAATACAATCATCGTTACGCGAATCCACATGTGTTATTGTAATTTTTAAAAAAAGAGAGACTGTTAAAATTTTTCATACAGATTAGATCAAAATACTTTATAATATATATTTATATTCCTGTCTTGATGAAATATTGGCATATATAAGAATATAAATAAATGAGTAAATGCGTGAATGAATGAATGAATGAATGAAAGAATGAATGAATGAATGAATGAATGAATGAATGAATGAATGAATGAATGGATAGGTGATTGAATAAGTGTGTGTGTGTGTGTGTGTGTGTGTGTGTGTGTGTGTGTGTGATAAGATATTTAAAAATTACCATCCCTATATGGAATTAAAATAAATTGATTCTAAAATCGGATTGGAATCACCTACTGGCTGTACATCATAGTGCTATTTTGATTGTCAAACTGTGACAAAAACAATATCCCTTTAACTTGTAGTAATAGTTTCCTTAGCCTTTCGTTTCATTTAATTTTAAAGGAAAAGAATATGTTTAACTATTTTTTGAAGCATTATCTGAACCTCATCGTACACATAACCGCAGACTAAAAAAATACACTTTCCATCAACGAATTCATTGTTTTGTTGTATATATTACCAACTGACATTTAAAATCAATCTAAGTTAAAATGTCGTAAGTCTGTCTAGGCAAATGTCTTGTATATTCAAAGACTTTTAATAAGTGTATACATTATGGTATTAGATGATTGATTCGTCTCTGAAGAAACATGAATATTATGTACGGCGTGTCAAAAAATGTCTGGACCAGATGAGACTTTTACAAGCTCAAGTGTTACATAACAAAACGAAAATCAACTGCAGACATCAGAATCTGTTGTCAACAATATTAAACAATGATGTATTCTGAAATTGAAATATTGGACAGTCAATATCATATATACATGTACTTCTAATAAGTTCCCAGACTTTTCTTATTTGTGTAAGTTAGAATTTATTTAAGTGTAAAAAGAATATACATCTGCTGTTAAGGACACATGCTCGGGGATGTAAAAAAGAAATATGTATATATATAGCTATCTCTCGTATGTTTGACGACGTTATAAAGATTGCCTACACTATTTACCGCATAAAATACGTAGCAACTAAAGGTAATCTCGCAACAAATTACGCACATTACGTACACAATTTCTTTTATTCCGGTAAAGGGAGGGATTTTGTGAGTCAATCGTTGTAATGTCGGTAAACATACAAATGTTATAATGTTAAAGATAGTTAATACCTTTGGTGTCTAATCGGTTCAAATATCAAATCTTTATTGTACACTATTCCTTAAAATCATCTCAAAACCCAACTTCATTTCAATATTTCAGAACTATCCGCCTTAGTATACGGAAACTGTCATCAGATGATTTTAAATTTCTATTAAAATAAATTTGTTTTGAATAATTGCTTAATGAAATAAACTTTTAATAAATTAAACTGTTAGAATAATCCATTCAAAATCAGCACGACATAACTAATACTGGCTAAGAAGTAAACACTATTTCTCGAATATACCGGAATCGACCGCCTCGATATAATAGACAGAAGTAAACACTATTTCTCTAATATACCGGAATCGACCGCCTCGATATAATAGACAGAAGTAAACACTATTTCTCTAATATACCGGAATCGACCGCCTCGATATAATAGACAGAAGTAAACACTATTTCTCCAATATACCGGAATCGACCGCCTCGATATAATAGACAGAAGTAAACACTATTTCTCCAATATACCGGAATCGACCGCCTCGATATTATAGACAGAAGTAAACACTATTTATCCAATATACAGGAATCGACAGCCTCGATATAATAGACAGAAGTAAACACTATTTCTCCAATATACCGGAATCGACCGCCTCGATATTATAGACAAAAAGAAGTAAACACTATTTCTCCAATATACCGGAATCGACCGCCTCGATATTATAGACAGAAGTAAACACTATTTATCCAATATACAGGAATCGACAGCCTCGATATTATAGACAGAAGTAAACACTATTTCTCCAATATACCGGAATCAACCGCCTCGATATAATAAACAGAAGTAAACACTATTTCTCCAATATACCGGAATCGACAGCCTCGATAAAATAGACAGAAGTAAACACTACTTCTCCAATATACCGGAATCGACCGCCTCGATATAATAAACAGAAGTAAACACTATTTTTCCAATATACCGGAATCGACCGCCTCGATATAATAGACAGAAGTAAACACTATTTCTCCAATATACCGGAATCGACCGCCTCGATAGAATTGACAGAAGTAAACACTACTTCTCCGATATACCGGAATCGACCGCCTCGATAAAATAGACAGAAGTAAACACTATTTCTCCAATATACCGGAATCGACCGCCTCGTTAAAATAGACAGAAGTAAACATTATTTCTCCAATATACCGGAATCGACCGCCTCGATATAATAGACAGAATTTCCACATTGGGTTAAAACACCATTACTCCACTCCATTATAACATATCGTTTAATATTTATTTATCTATCTATCTATCTATCTATCTATCTATCTATTTGTTTGTTTGTTTGTTTGTCTGTTTATTTGTTTGTTTGTTTATTTATTTATTTATTTTTAGCGTTTGCATTTTACTGTACGTTACACTTTTAATGTTCTGTTTTTACTGACTATAAACGAATATAATTATATTAAAAATTTAGAACAACACAGAAATAAAATATGGTGGCACAGAGGTGACATGAAATATATTTTTGCTATTACGTGCGCACGTATTACCTTTTACGTGCGCACGTAATACCTATTACGTGCGCACGTAGTAACCAATACGTGCGCACGTATTACCTATTACGTGCGCACGTATTACTCTTTACGTGCGCACGTATTAACTTTTACGTGCGCACGTATTACTAATAGGTAATACGTGCGCACGTATTGGTTAAGCTATTACGTGCGCACGTACTACTTATAGGTAGTACGTGCGCACGTATTGGTTACTACGTGCGCACGTAAAAGGTAATACGTGCGCACGTAATAGGTAATACGTGCGCACGTAATAGCTAATACGTGCGCACGTAATAGGTTAATACGTGCGCACGTAAAGAGTAATACGTGCGCACGTAATATGAAAAATATATTTCATGTCACCTCTGTGCCACCGTAATAAAAAATAACAATATATATATTTTTTTAAATATAAGTGCTACATACAATACTATCAGGTCTTTTAATACAAACGATAATATAAAAATAATATTTCATGTCAACACGACTTCAATTATTGCGAAATCGATACGAAAAACACGTGTTAAATATGATAACAAACATTTGACAAAACATGACCATATATCCCCATTATTGTCTAACGAACGGCATTTATATCACATGGCATGCTATGGTTCTATAAACAGCAGTGTTAATAGCCCGCTTCTGAATCGAACATTTAAAAGGGTAATAAAAGTAATGTTAATCGACTCCGAATCGAGGTGGCATAATGGAAACAGTCAATCACAAAGTTACAGATGAAAATAAAATAAATTACTGTTTCTTTAGGAATTGTGTATTGGAGAAAAATAATTGTATGCGCCACGGACGAGAGAGAGAGAGAGAGAGAGAGAGAGAGAGAGAGAGAGAGAGAGAGAGAGAGAGAGAGAGAGAGATTTTATTTGTTAATGTTTTCTTTCTTTCTTTCTTTCCTTCTTTATTTATTTATTTATTTATTTATTTATTTATTTATTGATTTATTTATTCAATCATATTTATCCAAAATACATTTTTTTTATCAGAGTCTGTCTGGTTGACAATATACAAATATCGTAAATAATCCTCAACTATTTATAAAGTCAACTATATATGACATAAGTGTATTTTTATTAGGATATTTATATTTCAGTCACGGTGGTAATTTTGAGGAGTAAACATTTTCCAAAATGGTCACACGCTGGTTTTATCTTAAAACCGTTATAATGAATCGTGGTGGTGGAATAAATAGATAATATATACATATAGCTTACGATTAATACTCATCGATGTAAATAAATAAAGATAAATAGAGATATTTATTGTATATAATATAGTAGATGTTTTCAAAAAGCAACGGCGCTTTAGATGAAAAACAGGTACACACACTCACACACACACACACTCACACACACACACACACACATATATAATGCCATTAAAATACCATTAAAACTATAGTAAAATACAAAAAATAAATAAATAAATAAATAAATAAATAAATAAATAAATAAATAAATAAATGAATAAATAAAAAAAATAATATTTAAATAAAAAGTAAATAAATAAATAAATAAAATATTATAATAAATAAAAACCCAACAACAACATCTTCTTAGCTCAATATAACTGTTTATCGCTGAATAATATTTCAAGACAAGTATTAATTAAAACAAATATACCAGTCCTTGTCCATATCACAATCCCAAAAACAAAGTAAAAACTTTGCAAACTGGCAAAATATGTTATACACGTGAACTTCCATTAAGGAAGCGAGGCCGGGTGCTCCGGAAGGGTAAGCACCTCCTGTCTAGATAGCTACACCCGTAACGTGCAAGTCAACTCCGAGAATGAAAGGATTAAAAAACTATGGTAAGTCAAACATATCCAGTATAAGTTGCGATACAGTGACTACATACTTATCAACAATATTGTGATGACGGCCATAAAACTTTTTAAGGGCCCTGATTAGCCTAGGCTTGCAATATCCTTGTGTCAACAATTAAATTGTAAGTAATTTGCTTCGCTACAGAAAGTTCCCATAGTGGGAACAAGCTCTACCGTACCGTATTAACTGTGAAACTATTTTTGATAAAATTTTTGAATAAAGTTTTAGTGGTTCTTTATAAATATAAGTTAATACTAGTATACTGAAAAGATTAAAATTTATGTATGTTGTGTATAGTTTAAAAAGATTAAAACGTTAATAAACCGTTTTGATTTTTTAGAATTATTAAACAGTTCAGCCATTTGCTATGAATAACAAATAATTTATATAAATCATATATTGCTTAGGTTCAAATGATATCAGGTTAGATCCTTCTTGTATTAAAAAAGAAAAAAAAAATCAGTACGAATCCCTACGGCCGATGCTTTTCCTTGGTATGTAGCGCTCTGGGTAGCTTAGTCGCTTGAGCACTAGCCTAGTGCCGGATGTCCCTGGTTCGATGCCAGACGCGACCTTGCATTTTTCTTTTTTATTTTGTTTTTGTTTTGTTTTTTTTTGATATATATTTTTTTATTTATCTATTATTATTTTTTTTATTACAGGCTCTACGGTTTTAACCATTTTTAATTGACAGACTCGACATAATTTTAAAAAAAAGTCCTCATTTGAACGTAAAACACAATCACCTTATTTCACTCCAACCATTTAAACAAGTAGACCAACAATCTAATGTAATCAGAAATGATAAACGACATGATCATGTGTTGAGGTTCTGGTTCAAGATTCTCAGAACGTTATTTTAACTTCATGGACTATTGTCCTATTCATTTTGTTTTCGAGTGTTCAACGATTATATCAATATTTTGTACATGGTCTGTACAGATAAATTTGATTGATTTAATCTAATGGTGTTTTACGCCCCAGTCAAGAATATTCACTTATATCGAGACGTTACCAGCTATAGGTGAAGAGACAGAGATTTTTACCCTTGCGGTGCGCTTAGGGCAGTGTGAAGGGAGTGTTCTTTAGTGTGCCACGCCTACCATGACACGGGGCATCGGTTTTTTAATGTCTCCTCCGAAGGACTCGTGCCTTTTAATTTTAGTTTAATTTAATTTAATTCTTGGCGAAAGAATACTCACTACTTATTTTCAATTCTTGGTCAGACCAAACCGAACTTCGAACCCCGACCCCTCATACAAGAAACGAGTATACCAAATGTGCTACCGTAGTGGTCCCATGACAAGTAGGTCTTTTATTATCTTTGTATACGGCCGACGGGGTGGAACCTTTTATCAATACCTGAAGAATAAAGACTCGAACACTTGGGCAAACCAGTTATGGACGTAAGCGTCTATTGAAATTCTCGAGCCATGAGAATGTTGTAAGTATGTAACTTGTGAGACATAGAGATATTTGAAATGACCGTGTTTTATAACAATATCAAAGTTCAACATTCTTTACATTATTATTGTTGTTATTTCTTTTACACAAATTTTTGTATCGCTTGCTTACGGAATACAATATCTCACAACTTAGATGTTACATCCACTAGGTTATTTTCTGGCGTGAGGTAGATTGTCAGTTCGCTCGAAGTTAATCGATTTTTTTGGTCCGGATATTCCAGTTTCCTCCAAAATCGCGGAACTGAATGCTACGATACATAAGTTAAATAATCATGACATAGCATAAAACAATCACCCCGCTCCATTTTTCTTTTTGGACATTGTCTTGTTCATCAGAAAATGTATAAACGATGGTGTCTATGCATCTAGACTATTATTTATCGTCGTTTAGACCTTACACTTTATGTCTTTTTAAGAAATAAAAAAAAAATATTGCTTTGTAAAATTTATTTAAATTTGTTATATTTACAATAGAAAAATAATTTCTACGATGAACCCAGTTTGATTTTTGTTTTCATTATTCGTATAAACATCGGTTTTTCACATCGCGCATGAATATCGATTCTGGTTTTTCCCTAACTGACCTATTTTTAGCTATCTGTTTTTATCTCACAAAACCACGTACATACTTCGATATTTCCTTCTTTTTTTCAAGTTTTTTTCACGTTATAGCAAAATAAATATTTTTTCAAAAAATAAAAAATATTTTCAATACCTATTGAATTCCTATGATGAACTCATTGTAGAAAATCTAGAACATTAGGCAATTCCCGTGACGTACTTTTATCAATCTATTTTTAACATTCAAGCCATCACATTTTATAGTGTTATTTAATTAAATATACATTGAAAATGAAAGAAAAAATATTGAATTTTAAATGAATAAATAAATAAATAAATAAATAAAATATTTGTTTCGATTTTTATTGTATACTTAAAAATATTTCCATCGTCAGGGTGTTCTAAACGCTACACGGCACACTGCATGTGGGCCACTACCATACAAGCTATGAGCGATGCCGGTGTTGAGACCAGACAGATAATGTTTATGAGCGGTCGTCGTAATGAGGCTTCTGTCAGGAGCTACTCTCGCGACTGTTCGACTATGCAAAAACATGCTTTAAGTTCGCAGCGACGCTGCTAATACTTCTGCCGTAATTCCCTCTGCATCCGACCATGCTTCTTCTTCTCTACCAGCAACTGATAATCACGTGATGGTTCCATGCTCGGACCTGTGCACAACCCAGTCCAACAAAACGTCGTGCATTGGTGTTTCCAATACCCTGTCATCCATACAATCGGGATTTTTGACAAATTCAACGTTTAATAGCTGTAATTTAACAATCAATATGAATTTGTAACTTTGTTTGTCTATTCGAATAAAATTGTATGAAATGGTCTTTTGTTTCCAGCGTACTATTTTTTAAGCCGTCTATTACGTCACACAATCAGTGAGAAGGCGGGAATTATTTTGATTGACATATTGGCTGTTTCCAGAATGTTTACATTGCCGACAGATTCGGTATATACCGGTTTTTCATTCTTATTTGTATGACGCATTCGAGAAGTTTGTAAAAAGAATGTTAGGAAAAATATTGTAAATATAAGAATTGACTGTCATTTTTTCCTGGGTTATCAAGGAATGAACCAGATTTTAAAACTAGCAAATCTAAAATGAACTGCTTCGTGTTTTTTTATAAACAATCACCCTTGAATATATAAGATCACGTGACATATATACTATACAATGGAAGTCTTTCTGCAATGCAATGTAGTTTAAAAGGTATTTTACAACCGGTTTTTTTTTTTTTTTTTTTTTTTTTTTCTTTTTTTTTTTTTTTTTTTTTTTTGTCTTGTGTCTAACCGGTCATTTCCATGACAATGGAGGAAGTCGTGGTGTTCGGATAGATTCACTGACCCGCAGTAAACTGACAAACCTGTCAGCTCTAAGTTTCTGACTCGGATTAAGAGGCGCTTGACCTGATAGAACATGCTTTAAATCAGTTTTTCGCATATGTGATAGATTTATCTCACTGAATGGTTGGTACGATATTTTTTCCTTATCATATGTTTATTAATAATATCACTATTTTTGTATGTGTGATAACTCTCGAATTTACACAAGTTGATATCAGCCCGAGTAATATCACACCCCTAGAAAGTGATATCACACCCCTGATAAAATTCCGATAATGGCGGATTTTTCGTGTCGCTTCAGCTCGATACTAACTGTTTATGGTTAACACGACGAGCATTTGTGCAGTACATTCATGTATCAATTGTATTTAAATTAATTTTTAACAGAGTTTCGGAATTTGCATACATACAAACACATCGGAGAGGTACAACTAGTTTACACTGATTGTGCACGACTGCACTTGAAAATATAAACTATGCTGGCTTCAAGCTGAGACAAGTATGTCAGGACAAAAATGAGACATCAGTTCGAAGCGGAACTGTTCACACGTACAAAATATCAATTAATAATATGTTGTCATCACTATCATCAATAAATAAACTTACAGAAGCCAAAAACTAAATCATTTCAGCTAGTAGCCAATTCGTTCCTGTACTTGTGCGGTGACGTTTCCCTGTCATCAGTGTAACATATCCAAAATATAATGCACCTGCCGGTTCAAAAACTCCTATTCCCTGTTGTCATCACAATCATGATTTATGACTGCAGATCTTAAAACTAATTTTAACAACCTTCACTTTTTAATGAAGAAAACAAATGCCTCTGCCCACGTCATGTTAGACGAATATGGCGACTGACTGACTGACCTAGTTGTTGGAAGATCAACGTCAGCGGTTGCTTAGGGTAACATTGACGTATGACGTATACAGTAAAAAATTATCTATGGGATCATGATAGATATAAAAAAACCTGCTGGACTGCTTAAAAATTTAATTATTATTAATTGTTAATTTTACTTTAAAGTAAACATATGATAAAAAGTTTATGATATGACCATTTTGATATCACACCCTTCATCAGCCCTCAAGTCCTGATATCAGCCCTCGGACCTTCGGCCCTCTGGCTGATATCAGGACTCTCGGGCTGATAAAGGGTGTGATATCAAAATGGTCATATAATAATCTCTAAATATCGCACCCTGCGTGCGCACGTGTAGCCTATCGCAGTTGAACAGGGGCTACATTTTTTTTTCAATTGGCAAGGGTCATAATTTTGTGGGAAAAATTATATGAAAACGACAAAATAGACTTTTTTATGATGAATAATATCAGTTTTACTAAACGATGTATATATATAAAAAGAAAAATCGTTGTTTTGTTTTGCCGCGTAGGTGCATATTCTGTTGTGAGTGAAACGTAATTTGTTATTTTTGCGTGTTTTTTATTTTATCCGCCAGCAAAATTCTGCAACGTTATAGAATCAATTCCGGTATTTTTTCGTAAATTATATGCGAGAAAAATTATCAATTACTCGATTGAGGTCGAGATGGGGGAAATTCCGATCAAGTAGTCAGATTTTTTTTTCTGACCACTCGATCGGAATTTCCCCATCGCGACCTCAATCTCTTTATAGATTCTCTTTAGACCACTCGGCAACCAAAACCAAGGAATGTTTACTCTTGGGATTGTTGCCGTGGTTTGCAACATGCTGCAATTAGCGCTGCTATACGTTTTATTTTTCAATGCATAAAACAAATTTCAACTCCATACAATTCCTTTCAAAGGTGTTACTATTAATCTCAAGCTATCAAATTTTACATATGACTGATTACAAATGAAAGTAATGGACCGAGGAAAATACTTCAAACAGAAAAAATTATAATATAATTTGATAAAAACTTAAAACCGGAAAAAAATGAAAGCGAACATAAGCAGTATCAATTTAAATTGAACGATAAAATATTGTATAATATTTAAATGATGTATCGATACATTTAATCTAGTATCTCTACTGCCTCTAAATGATGTTTCTTCTTTTTCTACCGTATGTTACATGTTTTACCACACAAGGTTAATTTAATTTTAATAAAGTTGAAAATTGGTTAATTATCATTATCGATGTTTATATCAATTTCTATTATGTTTGTTATTTATCTATTTTAATTATTATTATTATTATTTTGCTATAAAATTCGGTTACTTTATAATAAACAATTATCTTTCTACTGCGGCTTTGTATAATTGATTTTCCATGGTAATAGTTTTTGTAAATCTGTCAAAATTGATTTTAATTCAAAAAAACCATTCTTCTTTTTGTGCAATAAACTCCTTTAAAACCATATCATCCTTTTTCTTTGAAGTATAACCCCCTTTAATATCATTTTTATTACCCCCATTTCTAAATCGAATATTGGGCAAAGCGGGCAGTAAAATCTATCAATAAATTTATAGAACAAACGTAAAAATTCACAATGCACGTGTAATTAAAACATATATGATCGTAAAAAAAGACTACAGCACTAAAACACGAGGTTACAGGATATTTCCTTGCATTATGCATATAGAAGGACGTTAAATGTCAATTAATAACAGAAAATATGATCTATTACAATATCCCAGATATTTTATTGATAAATAATATTATTTTGACCATATACATGTAAATATGGGCTGTAATTAATGTTGAGGTATGCCAGACCACAGTTTCACAATCATTTCTTAACAAAGATTTTCCTGAATTTGACAAATTTGAAGTCGTAATAATTTTAATAATGTTTCAGATTAAACAGGAGTTTTAAGTGTCATTTTTAAGATTACTTCAAGCTCATTACATCTATATTTAGCTTTGTGAAAAATGTTCATTCTTATTTCCAAAAGAAATTGCTGACATTTTCTTAATTTAAGTTACGAAAAATCTTAGTTAAGGAACGATCGTGAAGCTTTGAGTAAGAATGGTAAAATGTCATAGACTTTTAGTAAATCCTACATTTCAGCAATATATTAAAATTTAAAAAATAAATAAAAACATATTACGTACTCGGCAATACAAAAGTGCACATCTCATTGAAAGGCAACATGATTATATCTGAAAGGATATATACATATATGTATAAAATAACAAAATCCGTAGTCGCGTTGACTGATTTCCAGTCCGTTTTAGTGATTATAATGCTCGTGGTCCCTATTTACCGAATACGATACGTAGCAACACGACGTAATTTCGCACCAGATTCCGTACATGGCATCAGCAATGTCTGAATGTCTATTCTAAATGTTTTCAAAAATTCCCTAAACCCAAACGTAACAGCATGTAACAATATTGCTGTTGTTTAAATGATAATTGATATGATGCAATGAACCATAAAACTAAACCAAGAAGTAATTGACCATGGTTGGGTTGACACTCGTCCACTGATTATAACACAAACACCTGTTTAAACGAAGACTGATATCTCATTTAAGTTACCACAGGGATTACTGGTTTGTGGCAGTCAAGCGTTAATAGCGACGTTGCTTTTTGATCCTTCGATGTCGGCTCTTCCTATCATTGTGAAGCAGAGTTCACCAAGCGTTGGATTGTTCATGCACTAATAGGGAGCATTTCTACTGTTTATGTAACTAACGTTAATCACATGATTAGAAATTGACCAATACTAGGTTAAGAACTTTTTGTTAGATATATTAAAGCTGCATTAAGTTTTCCAAAAAATTAAAACGGTGCTAATCTAATAAGTGATGTTCCCAATGAACAATGTTACATTTGTTTTCACGATAAAAGCTCGAATAAATACAGAAATAACAGTATTTACCCAGCGAGATGCAGCATTTGGGATCTAATATTAGAACAGGTTATGTCATCAAAACCCGGGTCATTTAAACACGACTTTCAAAACGGTGAAATACGATAAATTTATCACAGAACTTCGTTGAATTTGTCATTTGTGACTTAGTAAAGGATACATTACACCATTTCAAATGCATCTGGATATTAATGAAGGACAATTAATGCAATCTGTCATGTTTCACCTTCGATTCTAGGGTTTTCCATACATCCGTGCGCATGCTCCAAGCTCATAATTACCATCGTAAAACACTGACCAACCGGTAAGAGGATTCCGTTTATTTACAGCTAAAAGAAATAAAATCTTAGAAAAATAGATATCTTCTAACCACGATCCACGATATATTTTTAGAAAATCAAAAAAAAAAAAAAAAAAAAAAAAAAAAAAAAAAAAAAAAAATAAAAAAAAAAAAAAAATAAAAATTCAGAAAATTGAAAAACTAAATGCAGCTTTAATATCTATTCAAGCATTTTTTCATCAGTAATAGTGATACGTTTTATATCGTTTTTGATGTCGTTATATAATATATGATAGAGTACAACAAAAACATTGTGGTTCTGGTTCAAAAATACCCCCGAGTACCTCTAGTTACCTCTAGTTACCTCTAGTTACCATGGTTAACGTATTAGGAGTCAAGTGTTTATGAGTTTGCAAAAGATTGCATAATAATATGGCTTCCCTCGAGATTTAAACAAGTGTAATCTATAGCAATGAATGAACATGTTGATTGATTTTGTTATTATTTTTCATAATTAAAATCACACATTTAATAACAGCTTTAAGTAGAAACATTAAATTTTCAATAATTTAGAAAGCCAAAATAATGCAAAATATTATTAAATCTCTAAGATTCTAGAAATTGTACGATTGGGATTTAAATCAAGAAGAGAAGCCCTGTTATTTACATGAATATTGCGGCATTGTAGGTGTCCTTTTGATAACTATAAACGTGTATGAAATATTCCTTTCTTCTATTTTTATGCGAAAAGATGACAATAGCAGTAGAAATAAATTAGCAAATCATTTAAAGGCTTGATTTACCGAAATCTACAATTTCCGGGGTAATGAAGATCAAATCTGCTTTTAGTAAGAAAATTTGCTTTTTAATTAACATTTATACATTGTATTATAGAAAACAATATAGTACTATTGAACTCAAATTATTATAATTTCAGTTGTTTTCTTTTTCCATATAATGCAGTATGTGTGAGAGTTGAGATGAGTAATGGTGTTTAACGTCACAGTCAAGAATATTTCATTTATATGAGACGTCGCCAGCTATAGGCTAAAGTGTGCCTGTGCGTTGCGCTGATGGCATTATACAGAACAGTTCTTTATAGTGCCATGCCTGCCATGAATCGGGACCTCGTTTATTTCAAGTTCCCATCCCGAGGAACCGTGACTTTCATTTCGTAAAAGAACACTCAATACCCACATTCAAGTCTTGGGTCAGACCCGGTCGGGGTTCGAACCCACGACCTTCCACTTACGGAGAGAGCACTCTACCAACTGAGCCACCGTAGTGGTACAAATATAAAAAAATATAGACATTTATTTAAGTCAACTAAACTGTTTCTTATACCTTTTAGTATTTCAATTTGAATATTGAGATGAGTGAATTAAAATAACATTTAAATGAAAACCATGAATAAAATCAATTTCATAAAAAATGAAAATAAAATTAAAATTGAATAATTTATTTAGTTGATCTCAGTTGCTTATCTTATGTTTCGGAGTTATGATATCCCATAATTCAAAAAAAAGGAGAACAAGATTTTTAACTGTTAATAATATACGTAGATATCCAAATCAATAATTCCTTTTTGTATATACATATTAAAATTAAAAAAAAAAGTTTTTAAAAGATTTATAAATAGGTAACATATGTTTCATCAAAAGTATCTTTGACAAATCTTAAAGTATGACTCACTGTAAGAAAAACAACAATCAAAAGAAACAAGGATAATTGATTTACGATCGCTTATGTAATAATGGATATGTGATTTTACAAGTAACATCTACGTGTTGTTGGTTTATTATTTGGTAAAAAAAGGCTTTTGTTGATTTTTTTTATTAAAGTATAGACATAATACTAATCGTAAAATACGATCAATAACCGGGAAGGGGGTTTTTCGTACTCCTAAAAACCACACCACGATATAGTGCTTCATTTTTCCTTCCACAGTAAAAAGTTAGAAAGAAGCTTATTCCAATATGTGTTTTTTTTTTTTTTTTTTTTTATTTCTACAAGTAATGTGCACCATTCCTCATTATTGACATTGCTTAGTTTGTTATTTAGTGCAATATCTTCAGATTATTTTTATATCATTCCATTACTGATGATGACAAATGCATTTAAATCAAGCAGAATAAATTCAAGTTCTTACACGTAAATTGATACCAAATTGCACTAAATAACTGAATTTGAACAAATAAAATCTGCAACAAGTTTTTCAAAGCAAAGTGGAAATATATTGGATAAAAGATGGGATCTTACAGAATTAATAGACAAATTTCAAACTATGCAGAAAATAGAAATTTACGACGACACCACTCGTACATTTACTAAAAGCTAAACGGTTTCCAACAATCGCCACTGTCTGATTCAGTTATACCGAAATATATTTTAACAAATTGCAAAGGTATATGAAAAGTAAAATAAATAAACTTGATTTCCATAAAAGCAATTTTAATCATACATTTTGGTGTCAAAAGACGAAAGAAACTCTCCATTTTCTACTTGTTTGAACAAATATCATCAAAACTGGCATTAATTTGAATTGATGTTACTGGAGGCTCTTCTGAATAATGAATGATCAGATAAAAATATATGAAGTTTTAAAAATAATTTAATACAAAATTGACAGCTTATTATTTGTTTCAGATAAATTTGAAAATGGGTACATTTTACCTAACACTGAACAAATAACCCATAATCATAAAAATAGAAAAAATATTTTATTTATTTTAATTCAAAAATGTATTTCTTTTTATTGATTTACTCATAATTTTTTATATCAAATTAAGTGGATAGCAAATATCATTATAAACTAGATTTTAACTAGTTATGAAACAATGTTTGTATACATCCAACTGATAAACAAAACGTATACCCAGCCTGACCTTACATGGCAGTCAAAGTTTCTCCTTTATTGATACATCTGTATTTCAAAGAAACTAAAAAAGTGAAGATTATCGATTGGTAATTAATGTATTTGGATTGCATTACTTAAGTTTTTTTTAATGTTAAACATATAAAAAAATACAATTATGATCTCTTAAGCATCTGCAATTTATATTTACGGAATATTCAAATAAATTTTACGAAGCCTGCTAATATTTCAACAAATTTGACATCAGTTTTTGTGCTGACAATTTTTAAAATTTTATAATTCTACTATCGAACTTAGGCAGAGTTACAAATATTAAGCAAAATACTTGAGATAAATTAGTACGTAAATGATAAAAAATATAATAATAAAAACAATAATTTGTATTAACAAATTATCGTGAGACAACAGCATACGAATAAAAGTGTTGAATATAAACATTTCAGACCACTCAGTTCATTATATATATAACAAATACCTGCTAAAGTTTGATGTGTCATATGTGCACATTTCGGAAATTCATTCCTCATCAGTGACACTAGGAGCCGAAAAATAATGAATCTTATACTAGCCTTACACCAACCAGTAAAGGCCTATGTCAAGGAAACCCTTTTAGAAACATAGCGGTGATACAAGTTGAGTTTGAAGGTAACAAAATAAACCGTGCCTCTCTTGCATGTTATCTCCGTTATACTTGTACAAGTATTAATGTATTCTACGAGAGACTGAAAATATAAGTAGTGCTAAATATACTACTAAAATACAAGTCAGAGATTGGCAAAAAATGTTATTACTAGTAGTATGTTATTGTACAAAACTTTGTTGTTTTTACTTTTAAACAATGGCATAAATAGAAACGTCACCTTTTATTTTCAACACTGCGTTTTATATGTTCTTACCCTTCCGGAGCACCCGGCCTCACTTCCTTGATGGAAGTTCACGTGTAGAACATATTTTGCCAATTGCAAAGTTTTTACTTTGTTTTTGGGATTGTGATGTGGACACGGAATGGTATGTTTGTTTTATTTCATCTCCAAATAAATCTGCAACGTTTATACAAAATACGAAACAATGTTCAGTAAATAAGACGTTAACCTGACATAATAAAGATAAAAGAGAAGTTGTTATTAGTCTATTGTGTATAAAATCTACATTTATAATTTAATAGTATACATCTAGTTTCTATTTACCATCTGTCTATATAATAAAAGATACGGTGTTACAAGTATAAATCATCATATAGAAGGCAGTGAAAAGTTATCTGTCAGAAATGTTACGATCTGTTATAGTCATTTAGCAATTTGCATCTTTATATATATATATATATATATATATATATATATATATATATATATATATATATATATATATATAAACAAACATACCAGTCCTTGTCCATATCACAATCCCAAAAACAAAGTAAAAACTTTGCAAACTGGCGAAATATGTTATACACGTGAACTTCCATCAAGGAAGTGAGGCCGGGTGCTCCGGAAGGGTAAGCACCTCCTGTCTAGCTAGCTACACCCGTCACGTGCAAGTCAACTCAAAGAATGAATATATATTGCGAGTTTGAGGTCGAGGTGGGGAAATTCCGATCGAGTTTTCAGATTTTTCTCTTTACCTCAAACGGGGCTTTTCTTGCATATAATTTACGAAAAAAATCGAAAACCTGTACGATAATTATTATTTAGAATTATATATTTTAAATTTTGACTTTAATGATGACGCATGTAACTTTAATAAAAACTCGTTTACTTTCTCAATACACACACACACACACACACACACATATATATATAAATATATATATATATATATATATATATATATATATATATATATATATATATATATATATATAAAGAACACGAAGCGACACGGAAACAATAATCAGACAAAAGTGGTTCATGACAACAAAGATTATTAAAAATAACCACACGTTTGATTTCAGTAATTGTGTTTCAAGGCCCTGTGACAATTGTTTATAGATGAATAGGTATGTTTAGAAAACTTTCACACATGAAATTGAGTGAATTCAAAACTATGTATCAAGAGGTTGTTTTACACATAATTTCTCAGGGACAATGGACACAGACTACCCAATGTCAAATCTCTTTTAATTATTAATGGGATTAAATAAATGAATAACTGGATAATTGGATAATATTTATAGAATTGAATAAACGATACAATAATTTCCATTTACATAGATATGTGACAGATATATATTAAAGCCATGCCAACATTTAAGGAATAATTATAATTTTTTCTGTTTATGGGGTCATAGACCGAATTTTATGGTGCACGTGCAAAAACCATTCAGATTCCGGGTATGTGGAGTCGTGTCTGTAAGGATTTTGCAACAAACACTAAAATCATTCTTTTTTTTTTTTTACATATTTATGTTGATATAATATGATATCAAGAAAATACAGTATTCTTTTGCAGCTGGTCCTCATTTCAGCGCACATGTAAAAAAAAACATAGAACGTGGTGAAATATATCCATGTTTAGGTCACTTAAACATAATCTGTGTTACTCTAGGTAAAGTAATACAGCGACATCTATTGGTTAAGAAACCAGATATAAAATTGATATATATTTCCGATATTCATCTTTTTCTTGTATTTTGTATCATATCTTTTATATTTATTTTCCTTATTTAAATCATTTTATGGTGCGACAGATTGTTCTAGGTTAATATTTTTACAACCTAGATAAAAAAAAATCAAAAATAGATAAACAAGTAACAAATCGGACACGTTAAATGGATGAACGGACATACGGACTTACGCATTCAAGATGATATCTATATATCCCTTAATATTGTCACAGAGGTATAAAAACTTAGTGGTATAAAAATTAAATGTTTGCAATTATTTTAATACATTTCATGTGTTTTTTTTTTTGAATGTTTACAAAATCTCATATGTTTATATACTGAAGATTTCCTTATAAGGAAAGCTGAATCTGTGTAATATGTTTTCACATCAATTTGTTTTCGCTTTCACAACTGTTTTTTTAATTATGTAACAGTGGAACTCGATAAATATTCTTCTGCAGATTAACTTACGATAAAACACTTTTTTTCCTGTTTTAATCGAACATAGGTGAAGTGAGTACGTTTCTTATAATCTTTTAAAAGCATTTCTGTTTCAAACGACTCAGAATAAAACAGAAAAAATAAGAGTCTAGAAACCAAAACGCGTTTGGATTCTATTGATGAGAGATGCTTTAAATTACATAATCGTTTTATATTCTGGGACATTAAGTAGAAATGATAAATTGTGTAACCCATCATATGTCTTTAACTTTTAAATCAAAGTTTAAAAAGCTAAATTACATGTAATAACATTATAACATTTGGGGAATTAAAGGCAGTTCACGGTGATATTAATCTGATAATGAAAATACTCTGTCAAGCATATATATATATATATATATATATATATATATATATATATATATATATATATATACCTTATTTAATTGTAACTTAATGTATTTATATATCATGGATGATATGTCATATTCAGAAAAAAAAGTTTATTCAAGAGTTCTTTCTCCTCAATCCTGTATTTTTGTGTATGTGAATTTGTTTATTTGTGCAATATGACAAATATAAAAGCAGAGATAAGAATACATTATATATATATTAAATATGTAACATATATATGATAATATACGTTATGTCTGTGGAATTGTCAAAGATGAACAACGTAAGTATCTGCATTATCAAGTTAATGCACTAAAAAAAGTTAAACTTATTTACTTATTTGTTGTGATAGGAATTTATAATACAACCCGTGTAAAAATCTACAATTTGATACTAATGTATATTCTTCACCTGTTTGCATTAACACTTTAGTGTTATTTTTGTTATTTTTGCTTACAGTATCCAGTGAATTATGCACTATAAAAAAACTTACATACTTGCATACTTACTTACTCACTTATGTTTTATATTTATATAATATTTTGACTTCAGTAAAAAGTAAAATTAATATGCTGCTTTTTTGCCTTTAACCAGTTATAATTCGTTTTCTTTACGTTTCAAAAGTACATCTAAAATGCGAATTAATCGTTAACCACAAATAAATCATATATGATTTACATTTTACATTAGGCATTAGGCAAAAATGCTTTAAAACCTTTTTTTTTGTATTTTAGTTAATATATAACAATAAACATGTAGGAACTTATGTTTCATTCCAGTAGCAACCGACATCTTTTAGTTTTTTTTTTTTTTTTTTTTTTTTTTTTTTTTTCTTCAAAATTGCGTATCAGATCGTACTAAACAAGTGTTCTGAAAGTGTTATGTTTATGGTTTACAAAGGTAGAACACACACACACACATACACACACACACACACACACACACACACACACTCTCTCTCTCTCTCTCTCTCTCTCTCTCTCTCTCTCTCTCTCTCTCTCTCTCTCGTAATACCGCAAATAAAATGAACATGTTTTTATCATCATAATCATTGTGATATGACTTGTTCTTTGGACTGTAAACAGACACCAAGGTATGCCCTTTCAAGCATGAAAGACATATATAAGATAACAATGTTGAAATTGACACAAATCTGTCCATGCTTTGATCTCCAATTAAGTCTAAAATTGTAGTATAACAAAATAAAACATTTCCTGAAGTTTCCAATTCTATCAGAACTAATTTTCTACAACATTTCAAGTAATGGAATGGGAAGAGTTTTTATGGCTGATCTCTAATTTGTTAAATGTTTTCAGGAAACAGACTACAAGCCTTTATGATATCATTAACCTCTTCCAAGATTAATTGATATCTCTTAGAGTGGTATATGTAATGTCTTGATTGGCCGATAAATATTGAACAAATACTAAACTGTTTTGGAACATACAATTTCATTTTGTCAGTAACATCTAAGATATAGTTTCTGTGTAGCTTCCAATAGACTAAGGTAGTTCCCGGCACCGGAGGCAAAAAAAATCACCGGAATAGGATTTACTAAAATTGTAACGTCCGAGATATATTTTCTATTTAGGATTTACTAAAAATTTGCATACACATTCCTTAGAATTTGCTTTATTGATAATTTTTTTTTAATCAGTAAAATGTGCTGAACCTACCCTTTTTAACAAACTAATGCTCGTTTCATTATATCCTTACATGTTAATCTCATATTTGTCATAAATTAAATAATACCTAGATGTAATGAAAACCTTTTTTATCCTTTTATCAATATATCAACATAAGGCATGGTATTATCTGATTTACATAACATTTGAATTATAAAAACATATATTATTATAACATAGTGTTCAAAGAGTGTCTTCGTTTTCGTTTACTACTAAAATCAAATTTTATATATTAAAAATAATTATAATATTTATATGCATTACGCTTCTTTTAAAAACTACACAATGGAAGTTTGTTGCATGTTTTACAAAATGAAATGCGTGGGTTCTTGTTTTCGAGATGTGGGAAGGATTATCTCCAATAATCTATAAATTCTTTTTCTTTTTAAATTTTTTTGAGAAAATTTAATCATCATATTAACATGTTAATTCAAAGTAATTGTATATTAAAAAACAGTATATATATATGTATATATATATATATATGTTTAAAAACCACACATTTTAGTGTATTATTTTTCCTAAAAGATCAAACAACAAATTAAGATTTTCGTTATTTGTCTCAATCGTTTTCCGGTTTTGACATCCTATTTTTTGACACAAAGCATTCTTCTTGAACGATCAGTATTGTAAATAATTGCATTATGAAGGAAATCGATTTATTTCATAATGTGGATATTTAAAAGTTTATTCTGATAATGCCAATTCCCATATCATCAAAATATGACGCTATCATTGGTAATTATACGGGAGAACATCTGAGTACATCCATCTGATCGGTGGTGTCAGACGTACACCATATACCATTTCTCCATTATTTTTGCACAAAAACAATATGATTTATTCACTGTTATTTTTATTATGCATGCGGACATGTTATAAAAACCCCTAAAATTGGAATTATTAAGTCTTGTATATGAAGTTCGAAAATTAGCTAAAGATCGTCTAGCATTACCAGTTTAGTCGCAAAACTAAACGATAAATTTAAAATACTTTCACGATTTTAAATTTTTATAATTAATGTAATAACACTTAACAAAAAGTTAAAACAGAAAAAATGTATAATAATGGTTTGTCAATTGTAGAATTGATTGGAAAATTTGTCACTCTTTGTACAGTTATCATAACTGATCGGTTATTTTGTTCTGTTAAAAAGTTACTTCCGTTAGAGTTAACACTTGCCTCTCAAGCTTCACAGCGGAGTATCTACCAACACCCAATGTTTTTTGTCATGATAAGCATAGGAAACTCATTACTTGTTTATGAAAATATTATCAAATTTTATATATAATTCTCACAAAAAATGTAAAACCAAAACTTTTACAAAGCTTGCACTGTGTAAATAATTAATGATGTTAGGCACACATAGTCCGATATCAACATTTTTTTAAACCCCGATACTATTTTCATTCGTAAATTTACACGTTATTGCATTCTGTATAGCATACCTTCATGCATGTTCGATTTATTGAAAAAGCTTATAATTGTCACCGCTGATATGTAAGCATTTTTTCATCTGATTTGTTTCTGTTTAATCTAGTTAAACTTAAACTCTAAAGACATTATTACCTCACACAAATAGGGCACCAGTCTCAATATTATACCGTGCAACAATTAAATTGTGATATACTGCAATAAACAATTGGATGTATATGAAATTGTCTGAAACAACACTAAGCATTTACAACGTTTTCTTTCAAATGCTTTATAATGAAAACCTGGGTTTCCTGAAAACACACACACACACACACACACACACACACACACACTGAATGTACATTCAATATACATGTCTGGTCACAATCAAAGCAAAGCAAAAGTGTACAAAATGTAAAATAAGAAAAGGAATGGATAAAATTTAGAAAAACCACTTACTTGCATATTCGTTGCCCATCTGCTCTGGCATGTTCTTTGTTATGTCATCAATGACATCAAACTTGAAGTATGCTTGTCGTAGATCTGGTATGACATCTTGTTTTTTCAGACCGTAATGTATACTATCAGCAGCAATATGGCAATATTTCTCTACAATATTATTGTGACCTTCAGGGTCGTAAATAATCTTTACTTTTTTCCAGTTATAATACTTTAACATAACAAGTAAAAGCTGTACAAAATGATTCAAATTTGGACCCATTCTTGTCATCAGACTAAACATTGATCTTTTATAGATGGCAAAATCCCTTGCCATTGCTCCAGGTGTGATCATTGGTATATTCCAGTACCGAATCTGACGACTTACAGGAGCGGCAGCATAATCACAACAAGGACCAAAGAAAACGTCAACTTCTTTTGCCACATAAAAATTGATAGCTTGATTCATTCCATCAGAAACGCTGCAGTTTGAATCTGCATATTTAATTGAAATATTTCTTGTAGTTACTAGTTGTAACTCTTTTGTAACTTTTTCCACTGCAATACTCATTGCCGTTTTAATCCGGTTAATAGCAAATAGTCTCCGATTATCAGCAGGAGCTAACGTGGCAATAGTAATCGGTTTCTGGCCTTGGTCCTCAGCAGAAATAAGTTGTATCCATCCGAAAAAGGAGAGAATTAACACAATCTGAGTTATTCCTAGCGAAGACATGATATCCCACTATATCATATAATGAAATAAACCACTCTTTACACTATTCACTAAACAATGAAACAATTAATTTCAATAACAGCTGATATGTGTATATAATGAATATAGATGTAATTTTAAACAAAATAAATATCAATTTTTCAAGAAATTGACTTATGTAAACAGCTGCTGCACAGATATATAATTTAAAACAAACCTCGCACTTTGATATATATATATATATATTCTAAATCAAAATTACTTAACTCCAATGCTATGAGGTAAATTCCTTTGGAAATTAATTTCCAAAATGATATGTGTAACGGAAAATTCGTTGATGTGACATTATGAATTTTACTAAATCATCCTGGCCAATTGAATATTTGTCAAAAGTGACTAATCAGGCAGAAGGATTCGTACTTCATTCAAACGAACTTTATTTTTTCACGGAAGACTTCATCTGGATCAGAAAAGAGTAACTTCGTTCCGCCCTCTTCCCATTAATGCTCCCACCGTTATCCATTGGCTACAAAAATGCGAATTAAAAACCTTATATATATATGCTTTAGCGTCAATGAAACAGAGATACATATATATATATATATATATATATATATATATATATATATATATATATATATATATATATATATATATAGTATACACTTTTACAATGGAGTTGTGATGTATATTTATTCTTTGAGTACATGAATTTACATTTCATTGAAGAATAAAAAATAATCGTTAATGCATAATTTGACTTTATAGTAGATACAAAATACATACGTGTTGAAGATTTAAAATGACACAGGACTACACTATTTTATTAAAATGTCACATATACACATTTTAATTCTCTCTCTCTCTCTCTCTCTCTCTCTCTCTCTCTCTCTCTCTCTCTCTCTCTCTCTCTCTCTCACACGTTGGTTTTCAACACTATGATATCAGATATATTGCCTTGGCCTGATGTGAACCCCTCAATACTATTGTTTCAATAACAATATTTGTATAATTTAGTGATAAAAGTATAGTTTTTTAGACTACAAGTTTGATAATTCATTTATTCTTTTAATTTACGAAGATCTTTTACATCACTGAAAGGATTTGAATATTGACTGAAATACCCCATTCTTCTTTACCTTTGAGGTTCGTGAGAGATGATGATGGTGGTAATGTACTCTTCATTGCATAAGTTTTGTATAAAACTGTTATTCGGTCATTTAAGCAGTTTACAAACAAGTTAACAGCAATAAAACTAATATAAAGGCTGTGTGGTTTACATCCATGAGGACAACATAAACATGTAGAATTGATATCAGAGCGAGAGGTCTGTGATGCAAACCCCGGACGGTCAAACTCAAGACTTATTAAGTTTAAATAGTTAAAGCAGACGACACTCGGCACTAACAGAAAAGAACAACGACAGGTACATTGTTGCTGTGAAAATGAATTTTGGGTGAATGAAATGCTTCACTGCGATGTGCTAGCACCTTGACAAAAAAATTATACATGTAAATAAATAAAATAAATAAATAAATAAATAAATAAATAAACAGACTGCGTGTTTGTGTTTATAATTGCGTATACATTTGTGTATCTCATTATATATATATATATATATATATATATATATATATATATATATATATATATATATATATATATATATATATATATATATATATATATTACAAAAAAAAACCACGTCGTATCATTGAACTATGTCTTTCATTAGTTCTCAGGTTATATACCTATATTGCCTATGTAATGATGAGAACTCATTAAGAAAAATCGAACCCCGTGAAAATTCGTTTTTTGATTCCGTTTTTTTTTACCGATTTAGATACTATTGTTTGTGATGTCATACACAGCTGTATAAAGAATATGCACATACTTACTATCATGTGTGAAAAAAAAAAAAAATTAGATTACATTTAATGGCCCTTTCATTATGGACTCATTTATTTATTGATAAATGTAGATTTACCGATTGGACAAAATTGTACTCCAGGGTGATAGACTTCTGTAATGGGTTAATATTTTAACTCAAAACACGTTTTTTTACGCCAAAAATATCAAAAATGACAAAACTGCAATGCTTGTCAAAATTTGTATGCATTTGTTGTCTTTACTTTCAACTTTCCCGTTTTATTAAGTTATTTGAACGGAATATCTCTTTTTTACATGACAGAAAAATTCGATTTTTCTTATAATAGAGTTTCCTAAAAATACTAAGAATACAACGTTTGTCAAAATTTCGCGTCTCTACTTTTTATTTTAAATCCAGTATTCCTGTTTTTATTATGCTAAAATATATTATCTAATCTTTACATAACAATAAAAATATTTAAATCCTGTTATTTTATTTTTTATTAAAAAAGTAAAACATTATGCTTACATGTGTAGGAACCGTTAATCTGTACAGTAGTCGGGTAAATAAATAAATAAATAGATAAAACATACAACCGGTATCCCTTCAACTCAAATCAGGAATCCTGTGATTAAAGTAATGTGTTTTAATGTAATTTTTAGACTCTTCTCTGCAGCAGATAACCATATTTTCAATTTTGATATAGAAAGTAAGAGGCCACACGTCAGTTATGATCCAATCTTATAAGTTGTTTTGTTAAAGCCAAATGAAATGTAAAAACTTGTGTTTATCTAAATCATCATTTTAATAAATGTTATTGTCTTGATAATATTCCAACATCTGTGTGCATTACCGTCAAAGGGGTTTCTTTTTTATTCCGGGGTTGGGGATGTTCAATAAACTCATGATAAAGTATAACGACATTAAACATTTTTGTTAATGAGGCGATTTGTTCTGGATCGATTGAAAAAATCGGAGTACCTAAAATATGAGCACTGTGGCATTACGACAGTAACTGACCCATACTTCCATACAGGAATCTAACCGTGTTCGAACCTACATGTAAATGGTGATCTGTATTTTTGCATCTTGCACTACTTTGAATTGAATCTTCGGTTGAGCCAGCGAGTTTTTGTTTAAAGCCGCATCAGCGTTATTGCAATTTCCGCGGCTAGAGAATGTTAAAAATATAACAATATATAAAAATAAAATTTATGTAAAACTAAATAGAGTAGATTCTAAAACAACTACTAAACTGATAAAAACCAGTAATATCACAGATAAGTTATAATAAAAGACTGGATAATAAATCATAAAAATTATATTTTATTGAACAAGTTTATTTCCCGAAGTAATTTTAAAATTTGATGTCCATGGACATAAATACAAAGATCTTGCATCGATGATGCTGAATAAAAAGTATCCCTTGTGGGAGCAAAGTAAACACAGTCCAGATTTCCTCTTGCACGAGTTGGAATCGAATCTCGCGCTGAGTAACAATTATACAATCTTGGATAATAATTTTATTTGATTTAATGCGGTTTTACGTCCCAGTGAAGAATATTTCATTTATATCAAGACCCTTTTTAGCTATAAGTGAAGTGACAGAAATTTCTACCTCTCGGTTTTTAAGGTCTCGCCAAAGGACCACGTGACTCTCATTTCTATATGCGAAGTGTTTGGCGAAATAATAAATAAATAAAAAAAAAAAAAAACAAGCCACTACCAATTTAGAAGTCTTGGTCAGACCTGACCAGGGTTCGAACTCCAAACTTTCACAGACAAAGCGAGCACTCTATCATCTGAGCTACCGTATTGGTGTTCCCGGATAATGCCCGGAAGTCTCGAAATGGAATGACTCGTTTTTTTTAATCATAGGTGCATCAGATTGTGCCATACTCAACCGAAACCCGGCCGGGTAATAAATAATACCTCAACATTGAGAGACTATTTTCTTGCCTGGCGCTCGGTATTAAGAGGAAGAAATGATAGGGAAACAAAAGGTCAAGGGTTCGAATCCCGACCAGGTAATACTTAGACCTCAACATTTGAGAATCTATTTTCTTGGTTGGCGCTCGGTATTAAGAGATAAAAGTATCGACTGATTCACCTGGTGTCAGGATGTGACCGTGGAGTTGGTATTGCTAATCTGCACCATACTGACTAAGTGACCTAGTACCTGTGGAAAAAGTCACCATTAGTATATGCGTTGGTACAAGACAAAATATACACTTGCACATATCACGATACACGAACTTGTTCTTATATCAATCCTTAGAGATTTATAAATTTTCTGTCGTCATGTGTCCGGTCAATGATATCACCGATCTTTGCAACTTCCATCAGAATCTTTTTTGACTTGACTAATTAGTTACGACATGGATTATTATTTTTTTATAAACATGAAACTTTAAATCTATTTTCAATTTTTAAAGACTTTCACTGCAATTATAACTCAAAATAGGGACCTTATAAAATTCTTCTTTTTTGGACAACGTCAACAAAATCAAAATGCAAGGTGTGAGTAAAGGACTGTCAATGTGCCGTATATTAACCGGATATTAACTATGGCTGCATATTCAAAACATCATAAATAAAATTTTATGGGATCATTAAGGACACTGGCCCATTTCTTTAAAGAATCAATCTAATTTTCTTATTAAGTTTGTTATATATGTGTAAGTATATGAAGGTGTCAAGTTCAATAATTAAATTTCTACAGTATAAACTCTCTAGAGAGAAAAAATCTCTGATGTAAAATGTAATGTAAAAAAGAAAACGACAAAAATTGGATCTAATGGTATGTGTTAGTTCCATATAATTCTACATCGCATCAGCAATATAAAGTTTTTATTAATTTGATGTAAACATAAAATTTCTTGTGTTATTTTGAATATTTATATCTGATTTAATATGATGATATTCCGACATTTAAAGCAGTTATTCTCTGGCATGTACAATAACAAATTAAAATCGCCAACCACAAAGATCTTACAATAAAACCGAGAAAATTGTCTGGTTTGTTTGTTACCTGTATAAATACTTTGCTTACGTCGGGACGTCACCAGCTAAAGTGGAATCTGCAAAAATTATAACTTTAGCGTTGTACTAAGGACAATGTGATTATATATATATATATATATATATATATATATATATGCAAGCTTTTATCCACTTTAAATTCTTAAATGTTATGAGTTAACCATCCTAAATCCAAGTAATAGTAAAAATCGTCGTTTGTTTTAGTGTCAGAGACATGAGGCTCATATATGAACCATTCAATCCACACATCCACTTTCTTCCAAAATCGAAATAGGTAGCTAGTCCAATTTCGTATGTAACATTTGAATGAATTGTCGATATCCATTTAATATCAGTATGGAGCAAATTAAAATTCCATGCAATAATAAAGGAGAAACCACGTGTCAGTTTAAAAATTATAATTTTGTTTTAACGTTAAATAGATCCCGATCAATGTCGTGATTTGTCCATATATTACATAATAAAAATTTTTCTATTTTTTTTTAAAAATTAAATACTATTTGTGTGCTGCTGTTGTTGGTGTTGTTGCTATTATTATTATTATTATTATTATTATTATTATTATTATTACTATTATTTTTATTATTATTATTATTTAAGTAAAGTACCTTTACGTTTTGTCTTGATAACTTGATGTTATCCCTGAGAATCGGATCATTTCCATCAATGGATTTATTTTCATACAGGATATTGATCACTCTGTAGTTGACAATTTTTTTATCAATACTCACAATCACAATTGAGCGTTTTAAGATCTCTATTTATACAATTCATCTTACAATTTACAAACAGATTGATTCACTATAAATTTAATTACGATATTATTTTTTCAGCCCTATCTTGTTATCAATTTTGATATCCCCAGCAAGCTTAGTAACTATAGGCTAACGATTCTTAATACGTTATATAACATTGAAATGAAGGACAATCCAGTCGACAGTCGGATAAACAATCGACTTTAGACTGACGATATATATATATAAAATGATTGAAATTCAATCTTATCTTTGTATTCGATTTGCCCCTTTTTATATTTTTGTCTTGTCACAAATTAAAAATGTTTCAGATAAAATTGCGATACATATTTTTTTTCTTTTTTCTGATTTTAATTTTGTTTTATTTATTTATTTATTTATTTATTTATTTATTTATCTATTTATTTATTTATTTCGTGAATAAAGAAAAATAACAGAAAGATGATTTGGGAATTTCGGAAATAAATCATTGGTCACAAATCGTCCCAAACATGGTACCTTTTTGTCTTGTATTTTTAATCACAGACTCAGTGTACCCTTATCTTAGTTCATTTTTGATAAGTTATCCATTTTATTTATATGTACATTATCCATTTTATTTATATGTACATTATCCATTTTATTTATATGTACATTATCCATTTTATTTATATGTACATTATCCATGTTATTTATATGTACATGTGAAAGGTGTCTTTACAATTTCTACAAATTCATTAAATCAATTTCCTTTAATT
Source organism: Tegillarca granosa (assembly GCA_029721355.1). Lineage (NCBI taxonomy): Eukaryota > Metazoa > Mollusca > Bivalvia > Arcoida > Arcidae > Tegillarca > Tegillarca granosa. The sequence continues at coordinate 175,472 of CM056612.1, read as the reverse complement.
ATACGTTTTTCTTCATCATCAAAATTCTGATTATTCAACTAACAATGACCAAAAACCTTGAATATCTCTATTTTTATTACTAATTTATTTTTCAACTGAATAATAAGGAACTCCTCTTTTTGTCTGTTAATGAAAAAATTCGCAAAACTTCCTTTTGTACCCAAACCTTATAAAATTTATGTAAAAATATTTTAAAAAAAAAAAAAAAAAAATAAGATTATTGTTCAAAAAGGTTTAATTTAATCATATTTAGGCCGTTTTAGTTGAAATTAAAATTTTAGTTGAGAGTACAGAAAGAAATCATTCCGATTTAATTCAATAATAACCCTATACTGAATGAACTAAGCTTGAAGGGTGTCCGAAGACACTCCAGTAATTTTTGTTAACCCCATACACAAAGCATTAAGCTTGAAAAGGGTAGGTTGCCGATCCAGTATTTAAGCTGACAATGTAGGTTTTGGTGAAAGGATGACTGGACGTAAAATGGACATAACTCCACTTTATAACAGTAAACACAAATACATTTACATTGTTACTGCAAAGTTCAATATGAAAGATGATTTTAAGACCACCCCATCCATACTTCGATGACATTTTAAATGAAATATAGAAATGGGGGTAAAAACGTATTCAGTTAATAATATTTGTCAGGCTATTTGACTGAGGAATACAAGATATTAACTTTGCTAAGGCATTCTAATAAATCTATTTACGCAAGCGCTTGCTTAAGGCAATCCCAGGAGAATATCACAATCTTTGGAAGAAGTGTTTACTTTCAACTTCATTTGGTATTAACAACTGTTGATTTTCGTCAGGACGATCAAATAATTCAATTACCTTTCCTTCACTTCTAGTTTGAAGAACTGTTTTTGAAGGGTTAATCAGAATTAGTTGGAAATTTAAAACATGGATTCAAATCAGTTTGTGGGTCAACAGGTACCCAGTAGAAAAGGCATGACCCTTTTAACCCTAGACAGTCTCGCCGCCATGGGATCGAACCCGGTCGACCGCACGCGAGAAGGGGTTTCTTTGTCTTAATCTTTTACTGGATAGCTAGGTACCAGGATATAAACTAATTAGTCTGCAATTTCTGCCTGTGATATCGAATGCAATTGCACTCGTACTCTTAAGGTCGCAATAAGGCAGCATTAATGCAATACTAGTACAGCGCACTAACACACTTACACGCCACTCGTGTAAACACTACTGTAGTAATAGTACACACACACACATACACATACACACACACACACACACACACACACCATTTGATGTTACGGTTGATACGTGATAATGCAAATATTGGCTAATGTTCACTTCGTGATTAAATCTTACTCCTGTTGCAAATTAGAATTTATTTTCATACGTGTATTTTTAAGAATAAATAAATAAACTAAAAACATATCTTATCACGCCATGGAAACGCATTTTAGACATGAATAACCATAAAAGACCTCGCCGATAAATTGTCCAATTCTCCCAAAATTTGTTTTAAAAAATTTGCTTTGAATGTATAAATTCATAGATTTTAAAAGAATTGGCAAATGTAATTTTTTCTTTAGTTAAACAGTATGTATATTTCTATTAAATTAAAAAAAAAAAAAAAAAAAAAAAAAAAAAAAAAAAAAAAAAAAAGTTTCAATATCAATGTATCACGAAATTTCCATTTCCGCCGTCACATACTTTAATTTCCCTTAATGGACCTCTGTTTTCAAGCTTTCCCGTACGGTCAACATTTATCAGGGTATTTTAAGCACTGCAAAAAGGGTATATAATGGAGAAATGACATGAGTTACCTTGTATGCTGTATTCTGCTTTCACGTATAATGCACTTTGTTCAAAATCTGATGGCAGAGTGTTCATAAAAATGGATGATATCAACAAGTGAAAACAGCGTGCAAATTCACGCCTCGTCACGAATATTATCGTCCATCCCATCCTATAACTGAAATAGGCTTGTCACAAAAATGTTATTTCTCAATGCCTTTTGGTGTTAATATAGTAAGTGTATGTTTGTTAACTAAAGTGCAAAATGTTCATGTGAAAAAAATGGTCATGGCACGGAATAAATTATTGATGTTACCCTCAGGTAAAATGCCATGAGGGAAAAATTTGTCAGTCATAGTTATGAATGAAAGCAGATCAATGATTTAGAGTTTTTAGAAGTGCTCGCTTTGTTTGTGGAAGGACGAGGGTTCAAAACCGGCCGGGTCTGACCACAAAATAGGGTTTTACGTCCCAGTCAAGAAATTTAACTTACATCAAGACCTTACCAGCTATAGGTGAAGTGGTCGACCCGGCCGGGTGTGAACCCTCGACCTTACACATACGAATCGAGCATTCTACCAACTGAGCTACCGTAGTGTGTTAATGTTAAAAAAGCTATTGTTACTGGGTAATTTGTAACAGTTATGGAGTTGATTTTCAAATCATATTCCGTTGAATAAATAAAAATTATCGTATCAAAAACAAATGAATAAATAAGCAAATAGGTAAATAAATATGATCGATTAATTCATTTATTATTTAAAATGAAAAAAAAAAATTAAAAATAAAAAAAAGAAAAAAGATTATGATAAAAAAGTGCCTGCACTTTTAAATTTATATGTAACTTTTTGAACATTTAAAGAAAACCTGCAAACATAATTATAAATGGAACTTAGTGAAGTCATAGTTTTACAAAATCACTTAAACTTAATTTCTTGGAAAATTGACAATAAGTTATCATTTCGAATAATTGATCTTTACAATTTGTCAAGTACCCGATGAACACAACTTTGTAAGACCTCATATTCAATTTTCCTGTAACAAAAATATAAGCCATTGATTAATACTTTTGTTATTATTTCATACTGCAGCGTTTCTCTTTATTTGAAAACCAGAATACTTTCTTACTTAAGTCACATTTCAATGACAAAACTCAAGCTACAATAGATGTCAGTTTGATGGGTTATTTAGTTCAGTAATGATGCCATTTAGTGTAAACACGCTGATATAACAAATGTAACCTGTGACAAGCAATTTCAAAGGGAACTTCTATAACCTTTCTCTTGAGTGGGTAGTGAACAATTTGATACTTCCATATGATGGAATTTGTTTTTTCTGCCTTCTTGATTATGAATGTTTTCTCTAAGTTTGATTCAATTTCATTAAACATATTATAAGATTATTTTATTAAAATAAAATAAAATAAAATAAAATAAGATAAAAGAAATAAGATAAAATAAAATAAAATAAAATAAAATAAAATAAAATAAATTAAAATTAAATTAAATTAAATAAAATAAAATTAAAAAAATGATATAAAATAAAATAAAATGAAATAAAATAAATAATAATAATAATAAAAACAATACTAAGAAAAATTACAAACATTTTCAAAATTCTATTCCAAGAAATATTGACAGTTAGATTCTGTGTCACGTAAAATAATAATCAGGTGACAAAATAACAAAATAACAAATTATTGTTAGTGTTTTCATATTTAGGCCACAACGTGTTCACCTGATATTACAAAACCAGCTGGTGCGTGTGTTATTTTGAAATGTGTCTGTTATGCTACAAATTTTCATGAGCGCTGAAAATCATGAAGAAATATGTAATTGCTTTTTATGTAGCCTAAAATTCAAGAATATATATATACCTTTGTTTACTCAAAGGTTATTTGTAATTTTTTTCTAGGTCGAAAACGGAATTAAACCAAAATATGTTTTTTGATGATTTTTTATGTCACAACATGAACATATTTATAATATTACTTATTCTAAGAAGTTTTTTTAATTACGTAATATTCTAGTTAGCATTCAGAGACTACACGCCTCTAACCCTTTCAAGTGTATTAGTTTTGAGAAGTTCATATGATTTCAATTACAAATTAATTTCGTCTAATGTAAATAGAAAATATAAAGTGTTTTGTATATCTTTTTAAAACTAACTACAAACCCAACATAAACATTCAAAGTAAAGTTAAAAACTTGTTGATTTGTACAATTTATACCGGATAAGATGCAATAAATAGGCATGTAGACTTTTACGTTTAAATTGACAATAAATTATAATTTTAGGCTTGCTAAAAGGGTTCATCAACGTCAACACTAATGGGATATTTATATCAGATAGGATGCATTAAATAGGCATGCAGACTCGATTTTGCAAATTTGTATATTAAGCAATGAATACATGCACATATTTATTTGTAAAAAGGTGCAGATAAAATAAAACAAAATAGAGGTATTTTTTTCGAAACTGATAAATTTGCATATTTAAATAGTACTGCGTCGATCATTATGAAAGATTTGGTGTACATAAGTGTTTCCAGAATCTGAAACAATAAAGCACAAACATATCATCTCATATGATAAAAATTAACATTAAAAAAATAAAATAAATAAATAAATAAATAAAATAGAAAAATAAAAAATAATAAATAAAACAAAAATAAAAACTTTGAAAAATGGACAATTTAGTTAAACACGTAAACTTCCATCAAGGAAGTGAGGCCGGGGGTTTTGGTAATTGTAATTAAATGATTAAACTGAAACAAGACTATTTCTTGACATCATTATCATATGTAAATGTATTCATTGCTTCATTGCTATACACCATTTCAATCATTCCAGCAGAACCATGTTCACATTTCAGTCAAGATTAAAAGCTGGAAATTTTAGGAAAACAAATTTTTCCTTTTAGATTCGCATTCAATTTATAATATTTGTCAACCTGTTAAGTTGTCAATTTAGATAAATTGGATTTCTGAGAGTAACATATATTCTGCAAAACACTAATAAATCCTTCCATTAGAGATAGTAAAGAAACCATTCGCGAGGGAATACGTGTAAATTTACTGAGATGTTTGTATCTTAAAACTAAATTTTATAATATTGGGAACAATATATTTTAGAAGGATCGGATTTGTTATATTATTTATTTTTTTATTCCCTATTTTAAAGACTTGCTTAGGAGTGACTCTAACTATGTTTTTTGAAGAACATGGAGGAATAAAGTAAAATGGGTTGTTTTATATTCTGCAATTAATTACACATGAAAAGATTTTTTTAATATCTAAAGCAAATTTTGAATTATCAGAAACTCATTTTATAATGCTTTCATTTATTTAAACACGTCAAAAGGGCTACAACATGTAATGTCTACAGAAAAAAGGCAATTAAACAATCGTTTACAATAAAAAAATTCAGTCTAATTTGTTAACTATTATAATATATATATATATATATATATATATATATATATATATATATATATATATATATATATATATATATATATATATATATATATATTATTAACAACATGTGTTATTGATACAATACGTAAAAATCTGCCTCGCCAATAAATTCACAAAACTAGGCCAATATGAGATAAACTGGGCCAATATGAAAAAACTGGGCCAATATGAAAAAAAACTGAGCCAATATGGGCGCGTGCAACTATTATGACGTCATTTCATTATAAAAAAAAAACAAAATGGCTGATCAAATGGCGTTTCACATAATCTAAAAGGGGTAAGTGCCAATTGAACATTTTTTGATTACAAAATATGCTTATTTATGTGGAAAAGTTGCTTTTGTTTTAAAAAAATTGTTATCAATAAAAGTATCACACAAAATAGACAAAAAAGCTACACATTTTAAGTCACTCGTCTCTCATGTCTTGTAAGCGTTAACGTTTCTTGTGACGCAGTATGTTTACAAACAAACGGGCGTAAACAACTTGGATAAGATGTAACGAATAATAGACAAACATGTTTGTTTTGGAGAAAGGCATGCTCGAGGTTTTTTTCACATGACCTAAGTCTGTATGAAATGATGACAAAAATTGAAGATTCTGACTTAAAAACATTCTCTTGGATATTGACACCGATATCAATCAACACTTCCGACAAAAAAGCAGATTTGTTGATGTAACAATCGACGATACTGACAAGATTATTATTATTATTTAATGTTTGAAATGTTAATTAATAAAATTATCATTAATCAGGTATTTTCATATTGGCCGAGTTATTTGGCCTCGGTATGTCATATTGGCCCTTGGCCTTCGGCATCGGGCCAATATGACACACCTCGTCCAATATGAAAATACCTGATTAATAATATATATATTATGTATATATATATATGGAGAGAGAGAGAGAGAGAGAGAGAGAGAGAGAGAGAGAGAGAGTTATCAATTTTTTTATAATTAATAATAGAAACTAATTTTTTCTAAATCTCAACACTCAACAAATATATTCACACTTACTTCAAATTTGGTCACAAGAGATCGTGGATTTCAAGAAAGATTTTATTTTATTTTTTTATTTAATTTATATCAATTTCAGCTTGTTTGCTTGCTTGTCGTGTTTTTATTGTTTGAATTCCTAGAAATGAAATATCATCTGTAACGTTCTAACAAAACTATTTAAAGCAACACATATCAGGAAATCAATTCCAAAAAATTACAATGATTTTTTTAAGAATGTGATGCTTTCAAAATATCCGTTTGGATACATGTTATCTTAAAGAGATTGAGTAAAACATTTATTCTTGATGAATTCTCAGTTGTGTTGACATAATCGTTTGATTTGAGATATAAAGTCAAAATTTTTTGTTTGAAGAAAAAATTTGTAGACTGACGTTATAAATAAATTTTAAAATAAAATCTTAAGGGATGAGCCTCAAGAAGACGAAAGATTCGGCTAAAAGGAAAAAGCCAAGAAACTTGTATAGTATTTAGGAGGCCATTGTATAAGTAACAACGACTGGAGGCCCAATGCAAATACTACCTGCGTCAAGTTGGCACATACATGTGTATTTACGTTAATGTCTTTTCAAATTATTTGCAATTTATACTTAGGGTTTGTACTCGGTTTTGAAAAAATTTAGTCAGTAAGAATGTTGACCAATAATTGATAAAGCCGTTTCAAAATTGACAAAAGACAAAGAAAACATACTTTAAAGATATATAATTTGTCATTTTTTAACATTACTTTATAGATACTTTTGAAATTTCAAGCTGACAAAAAATACGATCTTACAGACAAACAAATAAAAGCAAATATTTAACATCTTAAAGCGGCACAAAATTGAGTGATAAGAGGTAAATAGAACCACGACATTAAATATCAATGTTTTGGAAAATGTGCAATTTTGGGGCCCTTAACTTTCTCTTTTGTTTACAATCATTTATTGTTAAGCATCAAAACTTTAAAAATCGTCATTTATCCTATCGGTATGTTTGAAATTTTGATGCTAAGGTTATAATTTTGTTTTACATTAAGTTAATTAATATTAAAGGATTACTTTTAATTTCTAGTGTTAATTTTCAGTGACATTATCGTTATCATTATCTGTCCCTAAAAGCTCATTCATAACCACACACACACACACACACACACACACACACACACACATATATATATATATATCGGATATCTAATAACTGACATAAAGCGCTTTATGTCGCATTCAATTATTTTAATATTGAACAAAATGCAAAATGTTAATATTTAAAATTTTAAATGATGAGTACGTAAAACTGTATCTGTTTTGTACGAAAATCATTTAACCATATGCGTTTAAATCGCTACAAAACATCAGAATCTCGTTGTTATGAAAACAATTTATAATTGCATGTGGATACAGTAGTTGTATATCGCTTATTTATAAAGCCTATTTAAATGTCAACTCCTTAGGGGAAATATGTGAAGCAAATATATGATAACGCATTATAAAATTGTTAACAATATCAAGTTTACCTTATAAACCATAAAAGTAAATATATAACATACATTATGGTATTTCAGATTAACATACTTTCCATCGTTATTGAAATGCAATAACAATAATTTATCTAATCCTATAGTTGTAGACAGATTATTTTCTAGTAATGCCCTGCAAGTGTAAAAGTTATAATGTTATAGAAATAAAACACAAACATACCAGTCCAAATCATAATCCCAAAAACAAAGTCCTGGGGGCACCATCATTAACTGCTAGTCTATTGCCCGGAGTACCAGCAGGAGACCTTTTTATAGAGCGCGAAGTTTCAGGCTCTCTAGTAATATATAGTTTGATATGCATGCAAAACTGGGACTGGGCTAATAGTATCCTCGGGGAAAAAATTCCCACAAGCAGAGATACCGACCCAGTAGTAGAAATAAAACAAACATACCAGTCCTTGTCCAAATCAAATTAAAAAAAAAAAAAAAAAAAAAAAAAAAAAAATCTGTTAAATTTAAATGTGCTATATTTGCACATTTCAGAAAATTGTCCTCATCATTTACACTGTGTGCCGAAAGTTTGATAGATAAAAAAACATAAGCCAAACAGTTGAAAATTAGTTAATCTAAAGTTAAAAAATATATGAATCCAAATCTAACCAAGGAATCTTTTGCAAGAGGGAACAAACCTTAGTTTTAAATCAATTGTATATTATTTATTTGTCAAGCAGATGCAATTTTGCGAAAGAAATGTTTAAGAAGACACAAATCTTATAGTGAAAGATTTTATTTTTTGTATGGCTAATGGTTGAGCAGAGTTTTACTTATCACATATTGTGTTACACGTTCGAAAATGAAAATACTCAGGTAAATATGCAAAAATAAGTCCTTAATTGACAAAAATGTAGGCAATATTAAGACTTAATATACATATATTTTTAATTTCATCTTGTTAACATCTGTGTCATCATTTTTAAATTGTTTTTTCTGAACAAAACGTCTGTTACATAAATCACTGGCAATGATTAATAAAACGTTAAATTAATTGACTTTTATAATATATAAATGTATGAATTATCAAATGAAAAGGATGAAATAAAGATTAAAAAAATAGTTTTCTTAAATTTCTAAAATTGTAACAATTCATTTGATAAAAATATTTTACAGAAAAATCACTCTTGTTGAAACGACTTCTTTGTTATAATGGATAGAATTATATTTAAATATAATTTAATATATTTATTTATATACATTGAGAGAGAGAGAGAGAGAGAGAGAGAGAGAGAGAGAGAGAGAGAGAGAAAGAGAGTTTATATAATGTTTGTTTTTTTAAACGTCTTAGCCAGCAGTTTATGCGAAACCCGACCAACTCATACATAAGTCTTTAAAACATATAGATTTTTTTGCCTTATAATAATAATCGTACATTATAAAATACTGATCTTTGTAAATTATAAAATATGAAGAACTATTCATAAGCTGACTCGCTGAGATAATTAATACTATATTACTGTCGCTGAGTACACGAATACAAGGAGCACCGTATTCCTCAATCAACTACCATAAGCATACATGAACTTGTTCTTAGTTCAATCCATTAAAAAGAGATAAATTTGCCTAAATTTCAAAAAGTTGAAAAATGCTGATGTTACGTAAAAATCAACAACTAAATTACAAATGGATCTGTACAATTTGATTGTGTTGCTTCAAAAATAACGGTTTAATCTAAATGATTTTGATAGTATTAAAATATTTTCTTAACTGTTACTTGAAAAAAAAAAACATTTGAAATAAAAAAAAAATCTTAAAGTAAATGTTTTCTTCTGGTAGCAATTAAACAAATAGAACATTTTCTTTTCTATAGTCAAATGTAGTATCGTCCTCGGACAGATTAATGAATTTGACTCGTAAGAACCACACACTTGTCAAAGAATTTTCAATATATATAAAGACAATTTACACTTTAATTGTTGACTCAAGCATATTGAAAGTCTTATTCAATCATAAACCTTGAAACGTTTTATGTTCTAAAAATTATGAAGTCCCGGCCCCAGAATTACAATCATTCACTTACCTGAGTGTACACCCAACTCAAACATTCTTATTTTTCTCTCTTTAATATTTTAAAAATTTCAAGTTTTATGGGACAATAGTTTGTTTTGTTCGACAACCCTACACTATAAAATTTAGATATTACTTTAGATATTCAGTTTAACTGTGAAATGCCTAGAAATTGACATTGAAATATTCACGAATCTCAGTTGAGTGTACTGGGGCCCGGTATCGAAACTTATTCTGGATATACTTGACATCCAATATTTTCATGTTATTGCATTCTCAAATTCATTTTGCACGTGATGTTCGTACCTTGCTTGAAAAGAGATGCTTACCCTTCCAAACTCAACCTTACTTTCTTGATGAAAGTTCACGTATATAACTAAATTGGTCAGGTTTTAAAGTTTTTACTTTGTGGACGAAAACATTTTTGAGTACTATTACTTTAACGTATATTCTTTTATCTATAATACCAAAAACGAGGTCATTACAAATATATAATACAAATACTTGTTAAAGTTTAATGTGCTATATTTGCATATTTCGGAAAATAATTCCTCATAAGTGACACATTTTTATAACATTTGTCTGCATGTCTGTAGTCAGTTTTAGTATATAAGTAATCCCTAAGAGTTCTGCTGTATAAACTAGATGACATGATTTAAACCTACCAATTTGAAAAAGGTACCACGTTGGTTTGTCAAAAGTATATAACCGTATCAATGCAGTGTTTTGTTATTCAATCTGACTTGATCGATCTTATCGTGTTTCGTTAAATCTATTTTAAAGAACAAACAATAAAAACAACACCATGTAAATAGCAAGTATAAATAAAGTAGTATGTATTTTCAGTGCGTATGTATGTTCAGTGCGTATTTGATGCTTCATAAAAATCTCGTATTTAAAATGCAAATCACTGGGCAAAATTTTCAGCGGTTCCAGTTTTAAATTTTTTTAGAACTAAGATTTGTTCGCTGATGCAAAAATTTTCTAGTTGGATAAGGGTCATATAATTTTGGAACTTTTGATGCATTAATTTTTCAAAAGTTTTGATTATCTTTTTATCTATTTTTTGGCCCCTATTGCCACTGATAAGAAATAAATTTTCGAAATGTGCACATACGGCACAACATGGTATTTCTGTCAATTATTACTACCCATGAACGTGTTCCATTGCCGGTGGTGTAAAACATCTCGATGGTACCAATAACTCAGTGGACAGTACTTTGTGCTGTCAAAAAACTAACTATTGAGCAAAATTGTTAGTTTTAGCCGTCTTAATTCTCGACATTTATTTAAAACTAAGGGTTGTTCCCTCATGCCAAGCTTTCATTTGCTGGATTTGAATTTTTATCGTTTGAACATTTTGATTCACTAATGTTCATTAAATATTTGGATTTCTTTTTTTTCTTCACAATTAAGTCAAAATGAGAAGATATAACGTAACGTAAAGAACTGATACTTTATTATATTCGTGTCATATTAAAAACGGTTGATCATATTGATAAAAATTCTGCTGCATAAATTCTAATAAATCTAGTCATTTCAACGTTTACCAAAGAAAAATAATTCCGGGACAATGGTTACTCTAGTGAACAGAGTGTGTATCGAACCACTGCTCTATATTAAAGATGGTTAGATAACTCAATTGTCTTCGATTTGTTATTCAAATGGCTGGCTTGAAATTGAACAGAATGTATTGATTTACAGTAAAACCTTTTTTAAACAGGAATAATTCCCGACTGGGCAGAGAGGTTGATAAGAAAATGAAACCAAGTGTTAAGTGTTAAGATCAAGTCACATCACTGTATAGCATATATTAAAAATGTGCAAGAAAAAGGCTATTTATTGCATTTTTATCTATTTGACTAACATAAATGTTTTAAGGAGATATCCGCTTTAAGTAAGTTAAATGCAAATCTAATTGTCATATATGCCAAGAGCTTTGTCAATTAATATTGAATAAACTAAAGTAAAAAAAAAAACTGTTGTTAAATATTTAGCAAGACGTATTTAATTATAATTTACAATGTCACGAAATAGGGTTATAAGATGTTTTCAAATTGTATGACAAGACAGACCAAATAGCAATAAAAAAAACTAAACAGATCAATGAATAAAGTCTTCAGTAACTGTCATAATAAGTGTAAAACTATATCGCAATCAAACCGGAGATTAAAAGCTGTTAAGGTATGGTTATGATCCAGTACTTTTTTTACAAAACATACTGTTCATTTTTAGTTAATATTTTTTAGAAATTAAACACAAACTTACCAGTTTAATTCCAAAATTATAACCACCTACCTCCCATCAAAAAAAAAAAAAAAAAAAAATAAATAAATAAATAAATAAATAAATAATAATAATAATAATAATAATAATAATAATAATGAAAATAAATAAAGAATTAAAAACGTTAAAGCTGGCCAAATCAGTAATAAACGTGAACTATCATCAAGGAAGTGAGACGGGGTGCTCTAGAAGGCAGGCTCCTCCTTTCTAGCTAGCTGCATCCGCCACGGGCAAAATCAAATTTGAGAATTATAAAGACACGGAAATATGGAGATTCATTGTATCCAATATAGCATATCATGGTAATTATTGTATGTTGGTGCATTACTAGTATTGTTAAGTCAATGTTCAAACTTGTCTGTAACTTATTTACTGATGTCAATGAAACTAGAGACCGGAACAATTCATTTTTAAATTCTTTACTACACAGTAAAATGAAACCTTATAGTATGAAATATGACTTTCGTTAAGTCAAAGTTTGATAATTTTGTGAGGCTATATCGGATATTGGGCTACGCATGGTTTCGTTTACCTGTTTAAAGTTTTATATTTAATTGTTTCATTTTCTCTTTTTTGAGTAATGTAACAAATAACGATGTGAAGTTTCAGTTAAGTTTCAACCCTTAAAAAACTTCAAAATTGAACAAGATCATATATGTAGATTATTTAAATGTTCTAATTATCCCTTTTTAATTTTAATACAAAAACAAACATACTAGTCCATGTTCAAATCAAGATTCCAAAAACAAAGCAAAGACTTTGCAAACTAGCAAACACAGTTACACACACAAACCTTAATTAAGAACATAAGGCCGGTTTCTAAAAAAAATTATTTCTAGCTATTACCGTCACGTGCGAAATCAAATTTGAGAAAGTAAGAGACAATATACTTTGAAAATTAGATTAAATATTAATACAAATGTATATAATATAATATCTCAAGATTCTAAACATCATCATTTATCCATCATTCATTTATACTCTTATATTTTTATTTGCCGTGTGAAATTTTAAAATATACCATTTAGCAAAATTATCAGACGGATAAATTTTTGAAATTTATTTAAAAGTAAGATTTGTGTACTCATGCAAAGCAATAATATTGATGATGAATGATTTTCTGAAGTGTGCACATATGGCACATCAAAATTTAACAGGTATTTGTGTTATATATTCTCCAAGCTTGAAACCCGTCCGTTTATATAGACAATAAGTCACAAAAACCACTTGTATGAACATATTATCATAGATACACAAACATGGCTGCCTCGATACAATTGATTGCATTGAAATAAAGGCTGAAAAGCGCATTTACGAGATTTTTCAAGAACGGTTCTATTGTTAATAAGACAAAATAAAACAGTGTGCTTGCAAGATTTTTGCATTCACATTCGCAATGAACATTAGTTAAAAACAGTTCAATTGTCATATGTGTTCTCGATTGATTGAGGTGCTCGCAATTTCCTCATCAATGAAACGATATGTTTAGATATTTTAATATGTTATTAGCAATGATCTAGGCCACCAAAGCGAGGATAATACGCCATCAATTATATAAATGTAAAATAAAATTGTTTAATTATGAATAGTAGACTTCATTTGAGTTTTAAAGGTCATATACTTTTCTTTCTTTCTTTTTTTATATTCTTGAAATTTATTTATTTATTAGTTGTATCATTAACGAAAAATAATAACTTAAATAAACAAAATTTATTCAGTGTGTGTGTGTGTGTGTGTGTGTGTGTGTGTGCAAAATATGTAAACTTACAATAGCGCAGACAAATGTCTAACAACAAACATTACGTATCATGATTATCTATTTTCCATTCATGATTGCATTACGAATTCAATTTTTAAAAAGACAGTCATTCAATCTGACATTAATTGCGCATTTTAGAAGGTCACAAGACCGTCTATTCAATTACTGTAAAACATATTCGATTATTTATTCATAGACGTAAGTACTTTAGGTACGTGTCAGACAGAAACGTTTTCAATATCAAAGTAACATAAAGATGTATAACCGATTACCGATTATAGTTTATAAATGTAAACCTTTCTGATTTCCATTTAACCTTGGCATTTTTTATTGTTGTCTCATATGACACTTACACAAGTTTGCATTCGGTTTGTGACATGTTATAAAACACACACACACACACACACACACACACACACACACACATATGTGTGTGTGTGTGTGTGTGTGTGTGTGTGTGTGTCGGTGTGTGTGTGTGTGACGTTGCGATCAAAAATTTCTCAATATCGTCCGCTTTTTTTCTTACTTTTATAAGGACGTTAATGGTAGGTTTTTCAAACAAATTGATTTACCTGTTTTAAATTGTATGTACTTAGTGCAATATACAGCAGAAGTCTGTTAATTCAAGCGAATACAAACACTGATGAGGCTGCTGTAAATAAAGCTAATAACTTAAAACAAAACATATTGCTCCATGTCAAAATTTATTTGCAAAAGCAAAGTTAAAACCATGAAACATTTCAAATTAAGTTAAACAAATGGACTATTAACATGGAGGTAATAATTATTTATCTTGGAGAAAAAATAAAAAAACAACTAATCGAGATAGTCTGATTGCGATTGTAGCCTAAGTCAGTAGGATTTAACTTATTTTAGGTGGTTAGTTCACAGATGATCGAAGACTTTTTACATGCAAACTGACAATTTTTTCACTTTCAAACATTACGATCTGCCCGAGTGGTCCTTGAAATTTTACGACAAGACAAGACGCGCTGTAAACTGAATGCGCGCTTTTTAACACATAAAACCGAAATCCCCAAGTGAAGATATAAACAAAATGTCATTGAGCATTTAATCGTAGTTGTAACATTTTGTTCTGAATTGACAATTGTAAAAATCGGATTTGTTTGGCTTTTTTAAAATTATTTTAAATATATAACAGAAATACCCGTTTAATTTTATGTACCTTTTGGAAAATCATTCCTCATCAGTGACACTAGTGACCGAAAAGTTTGATAGATTAAAGCATAAGCTAAACAGTTGAAAGTTAATGAATCTAGAGTTCCAAAATCACATGAATCAAAATCCAGCTATGGAATGCTTTGCATCAGGGAACAAACCTTAATTTTAAATAAATTTTAAAAATTATCAAACGTGTCGTAAATAAATCCAAAAGTTCTAAAATTGTAAAAATTAAAATGCAATTATTTGTCATATACCAGGTTATTATTTGGGAAAAATTGTAAGCTATTTTCGTATCGATGAAACGAAATATTAAGATATTTTGCTACGATATTTTGAATGATCCAAGACATCAAAACGAGAACAATACGCCATCAATTACATATAATGGAAACATCAATTATTGGATTATGAATAGAACACTTAATTTGTGTGTGTGTGTGTGTGTGTGTGTGTGTGTGTGTGTGTGTGTGTGTTTGTGTGTGTGACGGGTTTAATAGATTTTTAGGATGCGAATGGTTCTGTGTTTATCACATATCCATTACGAAATACCTGCAAACACCACAGATCATCAGCAAACTCAATGTCTCGATAACCTCGATAAGAGTTCGAATGAGACACGCTTTGGCTGCGAAAGTCATCACAATTCGGGAAGAAAACTCAGGCGCAAAGTTAACAACAAAATTTTACACTGTTACACATCTTAATTTAACTGGAATTTGTGTTATATATTCACCTTACATAGCTAAAGCACTAATCGTAGTTAATAGTTTTTAATATGTTAAGATATTTTTTTAAAATCATTTCTAATCCTTTTGTATTCGAAGATTGTAAAAAAAAAAAAAAAAAAAAAAAAAAAAAAAAACATCTGTCACAATGAAGCAGAGGTTGGGTAATGACTTATGGCGTGTCACGTATCAAATCATCGTCAGATAACTGTAACAATGAATAATTTTAAACAATACCAAAAAACAGAAATAAAATAGTAAAATAAGCGTTTATATGTGGTTAAATAATACAAATAAAATTTTATATATATTTATATTATTTACATTTTTATCAATTGGGTTTTTTAAAATATTTTTAAGTTTTTTCTCTTGTAGCTAATTTTTCCGTTAATTTTTATTATTTATTATTATTATTATTTTATTTATCTTTTGGGTGGATAAACAGAAATTCAAGCATGTAATTACCGTGTAAATATTGTATGTAGTGCATTTTCAATGCACTGTCAACTACAGTTCCACTGATAAAAATCTATTTAATAAACTTGATCATGAATAATTTTATACGCCAGTGAACAATTGTATAGAAAACAGTCTTTACCCAGATCTCAATTGTACAGTCGTTTATATATATTGCTCAATTCAAATTTAATGAAAAATTATGACTTTTTTTTTCTCAATCATACTTTTTGTTTTATTAATTGTTCGATACTTCGTACATCTAGGGAATGTGACTGATTTACACTATAAAACCTATAAGAGATATGAAAACATTTCAAGACAAGGCAATAATGTTCCCCCGGGAATTAAATTATCACATAGATGTACATAAGAATATTTTTGTAAACATCAAAAATAACAAAGCAACAATTATATTTATGATGGTTACTTAGTTTGGAGATAAATCATTGACATATCATTTCTCCATGGATGCTTAAAGCGAGCATTTTCAACTCATATTGCAAGCAATAACTTTATTTTGTACGAATTCGTTTTATATGATTGCTCACTTTATAAATTAACCGTCACGATCCAAGTTTGTTTCTTTTGAACTTTTGAATTGTTGTTAAATGTTAAATACAACACACACTCAAAGTTAGAGTATATATATATATATATATATATATATATATATATATATATATATATATATATATATATATATATAACAAATACCTGCTAAATTTTGATGTGCCAGATGTGCACATTTATATATATATATATATATATATATATATATATATATATATATATATATATACTGAAAATCAGGAAATTAATGCAAATTGTCGATTTTGAAGTAAAATGCGTATTGAAGTTAATGCGATTTTTTAAATTTCAATATTTAATTTTTTTTCCTATTTTTTATCTTACAATTATTAACATTAAATTATGGACTCCGATATCATTATATTATGTCTTCTTTAATTTAAGAACACGTTATAAACAAACTTTCTGTAGACATTATTAAAATAAACAGTGAGGTGTGCCGAGGGTAATTCTTAAGCGCCGATGACCCGTTGTTTTAAATTAACCAAGGTGGTAAAGGATTATCAGAACAAAGAAACGCGTGTTTTTTTAAATCAACAAACATACTCAAATATAACGCTTGGAGTTTTTATTAACATGAAAAAGTATTCAAAATTAGGACGTCCATGTTTGCATGTGTACAACTGATGTTCTTCTTCAACTCACAAGTTAAGAATGTTAGATTACATATAATCACAGTACTTTAAATTTGATGTTCCAGTCAAGTTCTTAATGATGTATCAGTCCCATTTCACGCATAGCAAAATTCCCAGTAGGAAAGAAATGGCAAAAAATTACCGCTAAATGAGAATGTGCTCTAATTAATCAGTTTCGATAACAACTACCGGTTAAGGGAGGTAAGTCAATTAACAATAAATATACAGAATACAGACATAGGAAAATAAATGCGACAAGAAATTAAGGCGATTAATCGGATCTCAAATTTGTTGTATTAATTTCTTGCTGGCATTAATTTCCTGATTTACAGGTATATATATATATATATATATATATATATATATATATATATATATATATATAACCCCGTACGAGAAAATCGCTAAATCACACCGACCTTTCATTTCAGTTTAAATACTTTTTTTCGGATAAAACGTCTTTACAAACAAAGATTAGGTACAGGTACACTACGATATCTGTTATCTGTACCATTCTTGTCGGATATGAATAATTTAGCTTATAATTGAATGTTTAACACCTCTGCTGTTTTAATGTAGATTAAAATCTATCAAAAATAAGTCATTTGATCATTTTGTGTTTAAATCAATTAAGAGAAGGGCTATTTTAAATATTAAATAACCGATTTGCACTTTGAAGTGTCGAAAACTATTAAAATATTCAACGGCATGCCTTCCTTAGAGGAAAACAAATACAACCCATTATTTTTCTAGACAAGATTTTATTCCCCAGTGACTTAAGACAAAGTGTTAAGGAGGGAAATTATGTGTTGTAACATTATTAGAGTGTCTTTGTTGTGTAATTGATCAATATTCTTGGTTTAAAATCATGAGAAAAATTCATTGTTTTTAAGAAAATGTTAGAATAACTAAAACTAATATATTTATACACCAAAAAATCTTCTAATTAGAGAATAGATAGCGATTTCTAACTCATCTCTCTATTTATATAACATAATAAAATTTAATGAAATAAATAAATAAGTAAATAAATCAAATAATTAACGTAAACAATAGTCAACTTTCACTAGATTTAATGTATCATAATGAACAATAAAAAGTTTCGTAAAACAAGGCACAAATGTTCCCAATTCTAAAAGGGGATTCGATGGCCGAGTGATCATCAACGCGCTCTTACGGCTCACAGTGCCACTAAGTGTGGATATGTTTTTTCTGCTCGTTTCCCGAATGTCGACGTTTTTTTCAGATTCCAGTTTTCTCTACTACCCCGGATCTGACATCCTAGTTCTAAGTGAAAGAATCTTGCCAGAAACATAAAACTACATTAATCCAATCCGGTGCACATCTGGCACTTCAAAATTTAACTGGTACTTGTATTATATATTTACTACCCCTGAGCGGGTACCGCTGCTGGTGGAGTAAAACTCCCCGAGGGTATCCATAACTCAGTAGGCAGTACTTTGTGCTGTCAGAAAATTTACAATTTATCAAAATTTTCAGTCGTCTAAAATTTGAAATTTATTTAAAACTAAGGTTTGTTCCCTCGTGCAAAGCATTCCTTAGCTGGATTTGGAATTATATAAATTTGAAACTTTAGATTCATAATTTTCAACTGTTTGCCTAATATTTTTTATGTATCAAACTTTTCGGTCTTAGTGTCACTGATGAGGAATGAATGTCCGAAATGTGCACATCTGGCACATCAAAATTTAACTGGTACTTGTATTATATATTTATCCAATCCAATCAAAAAAATTTTAATTCTTCAAATGCATTTCAAAATGGACTAATTGTAGAGTTAACGTTTCGTTAGATCAGGTTACATATCAGAATGAATAAATACTTTAAATACTTAAACATAATAGAACATTTCTAAGGACAGGTGGAACAACTGAAATATTTTAACTTTTATACATACATCACAGGAGAGTTCCAGTCAAACACAGAATTCTGTATATATATACATTAGTAGAATAAATGAGTCTAAGAGATCAAAACGGTGAATAACAATAAATAAATCGGCTTGTTAATTCAGAGGTACAATTGTATCGAGAGTACTTAAAAATGAAAGATTGTGCTCATAAAGTATTACAAAGTTTTACCAAAATGAATCTCTCTTGGAACCAAAACCTTTATGGGGAAAAATCGTTCATCTTGGTAATTAAGAACATGTGTAGCGTGATTTCTTAAGAATTAAAAACTTGTGTTGATAACACATCAGTTATAATCTAAGGACTTGAAGAGTATATAGAAACAGAGCAATCAGCTTTGTAGAACAAGTGTATTAAAGATCCTTAAGACCAGATAATGTAGCTGCCTTTATCTCTAATATATATGATGCATAAACATAATGTAACAGTCTGACTTTATTTAATCGTTAAAACAAAGGCAAGTTGTTCAAAAAAAACGCTAAAGGTATATATTCTCCAATAAATAAATTCATTCAATGAATTCAAAGGGAGATAATTTCAATGACATTAGCCAAAGTGATGCTATTCAGTTTCGGTGAAAATATGTTTTAACAACTTTTTTGTTGTTCTCATATCACTGTACATACATACATACATACATACATACATACATACATACATACATACATACATACATACATACATACATATTTATATGTGTGTGCATGTGTGTGTGTATGTTTATGTGTGTATAAAACTACCTGTAGTTCTTACGTAAAAAGCGACTGATTGTTAACAATATACTTTCCCTTTTATACAATGAATGAGTGTAAACTTTAAAATAACAATGAAACGTCAAAACTTAACTATATTCCGTATGGTATAATTTTGTCAAAAGTTCGTAGCTTTTTAGTGATGATCAAAATATTCCGTTATTTTGCTGTTGGGAAGTTATTTTAATCTGTTTGGCTAAGGTAAGTTTACGTAGGATAAGTTTTTCTAGACTGCTAAATTAGAAAACTGAAAGATAATTTATAGTTTACTGAATGACAACATAACTTTTTGTATATTTTGATATATAATAGTCAAGAGTTCTACTGTATCTCTATCTAAAACATCACTAATAGATATCGAAAGGCGATGTCGGCAAACCGTTGAAAGTTCAATCTGACGAAAGGATTGTTTTTCAGGAAATAACTATTAACAGCTTTATCAGATGCAATGACCAGCCGAGCTTTGATTCTTTCTTTAGCCCAATGTTAAATTTTAGACGAGTTATTACTATAGGTAGAAGAGACGCCTTGGTCCTTTAGAGTTTGCTATAAAAAACTCAGCCAACACCCATCACACGTCCTTATGAAATTTATACCAATATTTAAAAACAAATCATTAAAAAAGTACTTTATGCGGTCAGAAAATTTTGTACCTTATGGCAAAATTTTCAGCCGTATTAATTTTGAAATTTTATTTAAAACTAATGATTGTTCCCTCATGCAAAGCAAGCCTTGATTTAGATATATATATATTTTTGAAACTTTAAATTCATTAATTTTTAATGCTTTTACTATCTTTTTTTATTTATCAACATTCACGACCTTTAGTGTCAAATATTATGAAAATATTAAATGTGCACACATGGTTCAGCAAAAGTAAACAGGTATTTATTGTTAAATATATACGACTTGACATTGAAGAACAATTGCATAAAATCAAATTTGCAACCTTTATCAAAATAAGATACATACTATTCTATCCTTAGTTTTTATAAAACTACCAACGCAACGTGTGTCTTAAGGAAACATAAGATATCATTTAATTTATTGACAGTTTTAAAGGAAAGCTAAACTCCTGTTGCAAATCATTAGTTTAAGTCCGTTACAATTATTGTATATACGCATATATATGTTGGGTATAATAAATAAGTGTTAATGAATCTGTGTAATTATCATATTTTCACACAAAACTGACTCTGTGTTTACATCTTTGGTTCATACTTATAACAAACGCTTTTCAACAAAATGGTTTTGTTACTTAAATTATAACTATCACGGAAATAGAAATGAATAAATAAATAAATAAAAAAATAAATAAATAAATAAACGAATAAATAAATAATTTAAAAAATAAATAAATAAATTTTCAATTTCTATTCAAAATTGAATTCGCCACTTGATATTATAACTATAAGAAAATAGTAAAATTAAATTAATTAAAAAATAAAATATAAATAAACAAATAAATAATTAAATTTACAATTTCTTATTAAAATTTAAATTGCAACTTGATATAACTAGAGAGAAAATAAATTAATAAATTAATTAAAATAAAAATAAATTAAAAAACTATATAAATAAATAAGATAAAAAGTTCACAAATTATCTAAAAATATAATTTTAATTAACTGTTCAAAATTTGAGAATAAATCGAAAAATGTAAAGGAACCTTTGTTATCTAACTATGTTCAGAAGTTACGTTATTCTTTTAAAGTATTTGTTTGTTTCATTATTGAAGTTTTGATACGTGTTATTTCATTAATTACTCCTTGTACTCAGGGAAATGACGGATGCACCACTGGCCACGTGATCAGCATATCTTAATGTTTGAGAAGAACGTTCTCGATAAATTTTTATGAACCACTGTCCATCGACTGAATGACATATCGAAACCTTGATGGCTCTAGCTGCCGAGGAGACGTAAAAAGGGCATGTTGGCTACTAACTATCATAAATACGGTAATGTGCATTAGGCGTCTGTATTTTGACTCTTTTTAGTAATTTTAGTGTTAAATGTCGACAGGTCTACATTGTAGGTACTGTAATCACTTTGTTCCTTAATATTTATTCAAACCACTAAGCCTTTCAAAGCTACCTATTACAAGTATATAAATATAAAATAATAATAAATCTGATACTTACCTGAGAATGCGGAATAATTGCATAATAAAAAATTATTTCCACACTTCATAGAAACTAGATGCATATTATTTCATCCTTAGTTCTAACATAGCTATCAGTGTAACATGTGTGTAGTAAAATCATTTCATTCATCTTATTCACAGTTTTTAAGAAAATAGTCCAATCCTGCAGTAAACAATCAATTTACATCCTTCACATAAAATGTTTATAGATATACACATCTTGGGTATTATTATTACTGCATGTTCATACATATATTGTAAACAAACACAATTAGGAAATCGTTATCTGTTTGTTTACTTCTCATGATCACAGTTATTAACAGGTTTTAAAAAATTATTACTTTCTTGAAGAACAAAACGAATACATTACTAACAAATTATTATTAAAATTATGTATCTATTTGATGCTTTTATTTAAAATGAGACCGGTTAAATGTTAGAAATCAATTGTTTATGTATGCTATCCTTCATAATATATCACTCAATCCTTGGTAATATCATTATTTTCAGTACGCATGCGCGTTTCATAGAAAAACCTATCCTACCCCCTGACGATTTTCGTAATAGGCTAGTGAATATGCTCTTTTTATTTATACGATTTTGTCAAAGGTTTATTTATTACACGTTGTACAACCAAACAAAAAAGATACCGGTTGAAGTCAAAATCACAATCCATAAAACAAAGTGAAATCTTTAAACACTGGCCAGTCAGACAAAGACGTGATATCTGAGGAAGTTGAGACTGGTTGCACCGGAAGGGTAAGCTCAAATAAAATATATAATTAAACCTTATATCTTTTTATATAAAAAAAAACTTTCACTTCAATTAATCTCGAAACAAAAAATCAACATGTCTTACTTTATAGCCATAAATAAATAAATAAATAAAAATAAATACATAAATAAATAAGTTTAAAGAAATGATACGGTGATACGGTCATCAGACTCTAGTTTTACAATCATTCACTTCATTGAATGTACACTCATTTCAAATCATAGAATATTTTCAAGTTAATTTGACTAAATTCTTTTCTTAATAAAATATTACCCAGTTAAAATTTGGGTATCTAATGTCACATTTAAATTGTGTAGTGCAGGTTTGTTCAACAAAACAAAATATTGTCTTATTTACAACTCAGTAGGCAGTACTTTATGCTGTCAGAAAATGTACCATGTAGCAAAATTTTCAGCCGTCTTTTAAAATTTTAAAATTTATTTAAAACTAAGGTTTGTTCTTTCATGCAAAACATTCCTTAGCTGGATTTTGGGTTTATATAATTTTTGAACTTTAGATTCATTAATTTTCGACTGTTTTCCCTATGTTTTTTATCTATCAAACTATTCGGCCCCTAGTGTCACTGATGAGGAATGAATTTCCGAAATGTGCACATCTGGCACAGCAAAATGTAACTTTGTGTAATATATTCATCTTATTTTCTGTTCAAAATATTGACGAAAAACAAATTGAAATATTTTAGGCTGAGTATAAGCTCAATTGATTAAATGATGGTGAAACTGGGGCCAGGTCATCACATGTAGTCATTGAACACAATGTTTCCTCGCACAGTTAATGGGTCATCATATGATTAATTTCTCCCAACATTTAGTGTATAAATAGAAACATTGATTTTCCCTGCACTATATATAGTTCTTCAAACGAATTATTAAGATATTTTCACCAAATGAAACTACTATTTTGGTCCTTTGAACTTTTATCAACATCATCTGTTTGTTAAATCAGTTGATTTTCGAGTGAACTTATTTACATTTTCTTCTATGCCTCATTTATTCTTACTCTGTATCTAATAAAAAAATAAAATATGTCTATTATGGTGAAAGTTACCTTATGAGAGAGAGATACAGTTTTATAAATCATGCTGAGTTTTAAGCGAGTTACTGTCACTAAATTCATGAAGTGCAAAGATTCGCTTTTTAATGTTATTCACAAAAAATTGAAAATAATAATAAAAAAAATATATTAAAAAAATATAAATATATAAATAAATAAATAAGTAAATAAATTAGTAAATAAATAAATAAAATAAAATGGAAATAAAAACCTATACGGTATAAACAATTTTATTGCATTTATTCTTGACCTCAAAAAGAAAACAAGAATTCCACGGATTTAAATGTTTCGTCTGCATAGTTTTTGATCGAGTAAAAAATACATTACTTTAACGTAAATTTTCACATTTTGACACACCGCCGCTGCCGCCGCAAACGGTAAAGTAACACCTAAGTTTCGCCTTATGGTGGCGCCAGGCTTGAAAAAATAGTGTAATTTCTATAGTGAATGATTAATCTTCTACTTCACATAAATTTACATTCGTAATTAAGTTTAACAAAACCATTTTCTTGATTAACAACAAATAGTAGCACTTAATAAATTATCTCCATTTTAATTGAATTTATTCTAAAAGCTAAGTTAAAAAACATACATAGCTATCTAAAAAGCATTTGATAGTATTATTGATATAAATGTGTTCCGTGGAATATTCAATCGATCTAAATAATTTCAACAATCTCATTTTTTACTAATTTGCGCCAAAAGGCGCAGGTAAATTTTGAAAGAAAATTTGTCACTACTAGGATAATTTTCATTCAAACAAAATAGATTTAAATCGATTTTTTTAGGCTATTTATAATTTGAAGGATTATTTATTTTCTGAAGCTCATTCAAAAACATAGAAATAAAACAAACATACCAGTCCTTGTCAATATCACAATCCCAAAAACTAAGCAAAAACTTTGAAAACTGGCAAAATATGTTATACACGTGAACTTCCATCAAGGAAGTGAGGCCGGATGCTTCAGAAGGGTAAGCACCTCCTGTCTAGCTAGCTACACCTGTCACGGGCAAGTCAATTTTAAGAATGAAAGGAACAAAGAACTATGGTAAGTCAAATATACCCAGTATAGGTTTGGATACAGTGACTACATAGTTATCAACAATATTGTGATGACGGTCATATACTTTTTAAGGGCCTTGATTAGCCTAGGCTTTCAATATCCTTGTGTCAATGAGAAACAAAAAATCGTGTTCGTTAAACAATCAAAGGTACAAATTAAATAACTGCTAGCAGTAGCTTTACATGAGAAGAATTAGCAATTACAAATACAAAAGCCACAAGTAACATGGCAAAATGATAGTATAAATAGAGGACCTTACAACATCTTATGTATTTAATTTAATTGAACTAGGTATAAACAGAGATGTTTTTAAATCTATTTTATAAGGTTCTTTTTCTACGCCTTGTTTGTTTATTGTATCTACCATTTCCTAAGTCTGTTGTTGTTCTTTTTCAACGCTTTGTTTGTTTATTGTGTCTACCATTTCCTAAGTCTGTTTGTTGTTCTTTTTCCACGCCTTGTTTGTTTATTGTGCCTACCATTTCCTAAGTCTGTTTGTTGTTTTTTCCACGCCTTGTTTGATAATTGTGTCCACCGTTTCCTAAGTCTGTTTGTTGTTCTTTTTTTAACGCCTTGTTTGATTATTGTGTCTACCATTTCTTAAGTCTGCTTGTTGTTCTTTTTTCACGCCTTGTTTGATTATTGTGTCTACCATTTCTAAGTCTGTTTGTTGTTCGTTTTCAACGCCTTGTTTGATTATTGTGTCTACCATTTCCTAAGTCTGATTGTTGTTCGTTTTTCACGCCTTGTTTGTTTATTGTGTCTACCATTTCCTAAGTCTGTTTGTTGTTCTTTTTCCACGCTTTGTTTGTTTATTGTGTCTACCATTTCCTAAGTCTGTTTGTTGTTCTTTTCCACGCCTTGTTTGATTATTGTGTCTACCATTTCCTAAGTCTGTTTGTTGTTCTTTTTCCACGCCTTGTTTGATTATTTTGTCTACCATTTCCTAAGCCTGTTTGTTGTTGTCGGTTTAATCAAATGTTGATATTTTTTTGCTTACTCCGTCCACAACTTACATTGCCATTTTTCTACGTACAATTTTGCTAGGTTTAAGGTTGGTTTTGTGTTGTTTTTATTGGATCTCTTTTATAGAGTTATTTGTATATATTTTTGGAGAGATGATATGAAAAAACTTGACAAAGTTCGGATGTTACGGGTTATCTCCCCTGTGTTTCGGATATCATATGTGCTAAATGTGGTTGTGTTTAATATACGCAAATGACAAGAACTTTTTCTTGCAGTAGTTTTGTTTTGTAAATTAAAAAAGTTTGCAGGACTTTTTCCAAACACCATTGGTATACCCAAATAACCTAGCTACCACAACGATTATCGACTCTATCGCATTTTCTCCCGTTTTCATTATTCCTAATATCAAGCAATAGAAAGAAGTGACTTACAAAAAACAGTTATCAAATCGGGACTTAGATCATGTATAAAAAATGGAATGTATGCTGACCTATTTAACTGTTTGGCTAAGCAAAAAAGAGTATTATGTATTTATTTCATGTTATAAGGTAACGAAGTATGAAGTCCATGACAATGATGCAATTCGCTTGTTACTATTTTAGTTATAAGACATTTATTTTCTGGAACATTGTTTTAACAGTAATTGTAAGATAAAGTCTAGATCTCGCATCTGTATATATAATTGCTAGCTTGTTTATTATTTCATTTCAAGTAAATACAACTGTTAATTTATATCAATGAAAAATAAGTTCTATGTTTTTCGTAGTAGCAATGTATATATGTTATAAGAACGTCTCTTAATTGATAAACGTTAAGACACGATATATACTAATATATATGTTGGATAAGTAATACATGACAGGTTTATACATTCTCATGGCATGTAAGTTACATTGTTGTTTATTTTGTTTTTAATTATAGGTTTTCCTATTTTATTTGAAATGAGTATTCCAGTCAAAGAAAGAATTATTATTGCATAAAACATGTGGAAAGAAGAAGATTCTGCCAAAGCAACATTTGATTTATTATGTAACTCCAAATTATTAACAAATTTTGAAGAAAGATAATCTTTCTAAAATACATACCGCTTTTGCTAGAAAAAGTTGTCGAATTGTATTTCGTGGTATTTTCTTATAGAATAAATCATCACTATGTTTTTGTGATTGTGATTTGAATATAGATTTGTATGTTTGTGATTGTATATTTGATGAATTAGATAAAGCTATATAATAATAATAATAATAATAATAATAATAATAATAATAATAATAATAAAAACAATTGTAAATAAACACAAACATACCGGTCAATGTCTAAATCACAATCCCGCTAAATTTAGTTATACACGTGAACTTTCATTAAGAAAATGAAGCCCTGGTTGACCAAAAGGGCAAGCACCTCCTGTCTACCTAACAACAACTGTCACAGTGCAGATTAAATGTAAAAATTAATGGAACTATTGAAAGTATAATATAACCATTTTAAGTTTGGATACGATACAGTGACTTCATACTTATCAAAAATATTGTAATAACGGTCATAAAACTTTTTGAGGGGCTTATTAAGCGGAAGCTTGCGAAATCTTAAATCGACAATTTAACTCTAAGCTGTTTGCTTACAAAAAAATAAAAAATAAAAAAATAAAAAAAAATAAATAAAAAAATAAATAAAAAAAAAACACACACACACACAGAAATATTACTGCAAAAACAGAACATTGGAAAATAGAAAAATCGAAGTCATTATATTTTGCTAAACCTTTCGTGTGTGACATAACAGAGTTATAAGTCCAAATATGAAGCACAACCTGAAAAATACGTCATTCATTGTTGCCCATTAACTTCAGAAAGAGGGCTTGATCTTTCAAGCATTTTGTTATTACTCTTATGGAAGCCCTGTGTAAATAAAACATGTGTGATATATATCAGGTTTTAAAACTAAGAAGTAAATACCATCCCTTGTGATTTTAAAATATAATCGAGATTTCAATAAGATCACACACATGTCGTTAGATGATAGTAGTCTTTCTGACATAATTTATTGTTTACTTTTCTCTATGGGGAAAATATAATAAAGACTTTTAAGTCAAATCCTCACTATACAATGTACAATTTATCAAAAATTTCAGTCTTCTAAAATTTGTAATTTATTTAAAACTAAGGTTTGTTCCCTCATGCAAAGCATTCCTTAGCTGGATTTGGATTTATATAATTTTGAAACTTTAGATTCATTATTTTCAACTGTTTGGCTTATATATTTTTTACGTATCAAACTTTTCGGTCTTAGTGTCACTGATGAGGAATGAATTTCCGAAATGTTCACATCTAGCACATCAAAATTTAACTAGTACTAGTATTATATATTATATACTCCATTGTGGGCATAACTTTAATTTATAACGGTTGAATGATTCAGTAATATTAATGCTTAACTAGAAGAAGAAAATAATTACTCTGATAATCCTGATGTATTAAAGTGTATCAGCCTATCTGCATTTTAATATAAGTAGTGATAGGTACACTTAATAACGCTTAGATCATTATCACCAATGGAAATGTAATACCAAAGCATACAGAAGTCAATTATTTTAAAGACGATTATATTCACTTAAACAAATGTGACACATTTTGCATGTTATGGAAAATACTATAATGAGACATGTTGTTGCAATTTATTGGCCCCCTCTTAATGCTTAAATGTGCATAAAGTTTTCTTTGGAAAAAAATTAAAACGGTGTTAATCTAATTAATGATGCTCATAATGAACAATGTTACATTTGGTTCAACGATAAAAGTTCAAATAAATACAGAAATAACAATAATTCCCCAGCGAGATGTAGCCTGTGGGAACAGAAAATTGAAACTTAATGCAGCTTTAACACAAGTACCTGTTAAATCCTGATGCTTCGTATGTACACATTTTTGACAATCATCTCTGACAATAAAGACAGAAAAGGTAAATACTAGTTTATGCTAAAAATTCAAAAATGAATAAATCTAAAGTGTATACATCCAAATCCAGATAAGAGATGCTTTGCATGAGAGAAAAAACTTTAGTTTTAAACAATATTTTAAAAACACAACGGAAAATATTGCTATATGGTATATAAAGTACTGACTATTAAGTTAAGGATATCCTTTCACTCCACCAGCAGCGGAACCCGCTCAGGGTTAGTAAATATAATAATAATAATAATAATAATAATAATAATAATAATAATAATAATGATGATGATGTTGATGTTGATGATGATGATGATGATGATGATGATGATAATAATATAAAAGACATCACCAGATACAATCCTTTAATACAGATATTGGAATAATTCTAGCACAAAAAGTGAGAGAAACAAAAAACATTTCATAGAAACAAAATCCAAAATCTGTCGTTTCAACCACAAACGTGTTTTAAAACCAGCGCTATCACTAGAAATCCAGTTTGTTAACACGTAACAACTCATCGCACCGACAGTAACCCTGTTGAAATTTTTATCGATAAAATACAGTTTTTGCGAAATAATGCTGTTTCTTTTGTTTTTTAGCTAAATATGCCATTTAGTAAAATTTTCAGTTGTCTTAAGTTTTTAAATTTATGTAAAACTAAGGTTTGTTCCCTCTTGCAAAGCATTCCTTACCTGGATTAGGATTCATATGATTTTGGTAGTTTAGATTGATTATTTTGCAACTGTTTGGCTTTTGTTTTTTATCTATCAAACTATTCGGCCCCTAGTGTCACTGATGAGGAATGAATTTCCGCGATGTGCGTATACGGCACATCAAAATTTTACAGGTGTTTGTATTATATACTTACTTAAAATAGGTTTTATATTGTAGTCTTTTACTCGTAACACACACACACACAGACACACACACACACATGCGACAACTTGTTTGTAACATGAATACCAGTGAACAAGAAATCATAAAACGGGGATTTTTTACCATAATTAACGTAATTTTTATTAAGTATAAAGTATTATAAGTACGAAAAAAACCCAAACATGAAGACAAAATTTCTAATTTACTAGTGTAGGGGATCAAATGTAACCAATAACAATTTACAAGATTTCCTTATTGCTTATTCTAGAAGCCCTAAAAACCATTGGTGCTTTAAACACGTAGTTAAAGCCATACACCGTATTGATGTAATGATTCTTTTAATTTTTGTAACAAGCAATATTAACAGTAATCAAAAGAATTTAATATCTCATTTCAACCAATAATTAACAATAGCACCGTTTTGCGTTACAGTTTTGATTACAGAAACCAGGAATTTTTATCAATTTCATTTATTTTCCTCATTTGAGATTATGAAACAAAATTTGTCGGATGTAATTTGTACCTTGTGTGTTATATTTGTTTAATATTAACATCAAAGAGGCAACAATAGTATGGAATTTTATAGATAATGATTCTGAAATGATCAATACATTTTTTTTTAAATCGGTAAAATTATTTTGTCTGTTGGTGCAATGTATATTTCTTTGTACGGCTTGACCATAACCGAAATGACGTAGTCTAAATGCTATTGCTTTGTAAAACGATGACGGAATTTTTAAAGGCTTTAGATCTATGCTAATTCGATTTTACTAAATTCGAATAAAATTGCATTATGCCATTATTAAGATTCATCTGATTATACTGAGGCGTTCAATCAAATATTGAGAAATTCGGAGTACCCGAGAAAACCTCAAGTAAACTGACAGGTTCTTTATAATAGAATCTCCTTAATCTAGACGTTAGGAGGCGCCGTGATCAATAAATCCGCTAATTGGACCATTCAGCCAATAAGACGTTTATTGTTGCATTCGAAAAGATAATCACGTATTCATTATAATTTAAATATAAAGAATAAGTAAACATTCTTATCGGTTTTTTTTTTTTTTTTTTTTTTTTTTTTTTTTTTTTTTTGAACAATACCGCTGTTGTTTAAAAACTTGTAAAAAAAATCTTTCATAGCCTGTACAGAATATGTACAGAATAACATACACTTTTACTTTGGTTATCTATATCATAGTGAAGTAATATTTCTTTAATTGATGATTTTCATCTCAAATTCCAGGAACATTCATCTGAATAAAGACAATTTTATTCTGCATGACAATTTAATATTTTAATATTTTTCTTCTTAAAACGTTTATTAATATATATATATATATATATATATATATATATATATTCTTAAAACGTTATTATATATATATATATATATATATATATATATATATATATATATATATATATAGATGAAGTAAATAATGACTAATCATCTTGTATTTTGTATTTTGCTACTTTTATGCTCAATAACAACCTTATATATATATATATATATGTGTGTGTGTGTGTGTGTGTGTGTGTGTGTGTGTCTGTGTGTGTGTGTGTTCTTTGTATGTATAATATAAATAATAATTAGGAAGTTAGGAAGTATAAAAGAAAAAAATAATTATAATGACAAAAGTAGAAACAACAGAATTATTGTTTTTTTAATAAACAAACAATAATTTCATGTAGGAGTTATGAATGACTAATAAAAAAAACATAGGTTTTTATAAAAACAAATAAAAGAAAAAGGTTTTTATTCTTTTTTTAGTTTTATTTCTGTATGGTTCTTTCTATGTACAACTTATTTGTCAGCATCTATTGATGTTTGACAGAAGTTACAAACATATTTTTATTATTATTTAGATTGTTTGACATAGGTGTCATGTGCAAAATTTTGAATATTTCTTTATGTAAAAATTCAAACTCTTGCATATGACATAGGTTGTAAAATGTATCAATGACAGTAAATATTTACATACTATTAATTTTAACTATCTTTTAAGAAAAAACCCATCCATTTTTACATTTAATAAATTTTGTAGTTGTTTTTTTTTTCTTTTTTTTTTTTCTTTTTTTATGTGATAATAAAACACACAAATACCAGACAGTATCCGCATAATTAACTGATTTTTTTCATTTCATTTTTTATTAATTTTTTTCCTGATGTTGTATATTATTTATATATAAAAACAATCATCTTTAAGTATGACTGTTTCCTTTGTGGTACACCCTCGAAAGTGAAAAATGTCGATGACATAACACAAAACTTTAACGCAGTCGGTTTTTATTATATGCATTTTATTTATTTATTTATTTATTTATTTATTTATTTATTTATTTATTTATAAACTATTCTATTAATTGAGTAACCATAATAATAACTCTTATTAAAGTAATCCAAAATAAGAAATTGGATTTTTAATTATTTCGACAAATCCGTAATTTCTTTATTTTTTATTATTGTTATTTTTTTTTAATTTTTAATTTATTTATTTTTTACTTGATTCATTGATTGATTGATTGTTTGTGGTGGATATTGCTGAGTGCATAAAATAAACAGCATGAGTTCAATGAACGTTTGCTTAGAACTATCATGTGCTGATTTTGAATGCATTATTTTAAGAGAAATTCAAAATCAGCACATGACAGAACTACAGAAAAATTGGCAAAATCGCAAAAACAGTTCCATATCACATCCACTTTGTCATTAATTTTACTAAAATCATATTTGTATTTGCACTGGCTAAATATCACATATAAAAGACTTTATCAGCAATACATATTATAGGTACTTCATTTTTATTTTCAGTCTGTGATAACCTCGGTGTCAGGTTTTGGGTTCTTATAAAGCTACCAACTTTTTCTATTCCATTTATGCAGCATTTAACAATTTCTTAATATATTGACTCCATGTATACTTCTAGGCAAATAATATAAAAAATTAGAAATGTCAATGAAGCACCATGAAAACAGCATAATATAGAAAAATATGGCGTTCAAAATGCCTATGCAAGTAAAAAGTTTTAAATAATCGTACTTAGCAAAACTATTTTAGAACCATTCTCATTTGCGGATTGAGAAGAACTTCTTTATTAACTCCCCACCAAAAAGGTATTATATATGACATTTCTGAAAACATTTTTTTCTACAGAAATGCTCAAATTGGTTTACATACGTCATTGTAAGACCATTTTATTTAAATAAATTTTTTATGGAGGTTAAAAAGGGATTTTTCCCCCGTATTAACCGAGTGTTTCCATAAAATCGTCACTTTTAAAGTACATTTCACATTTATCTTATGTTTCTCTACTCTTCTTTGCGATTAAAATCGAAGATACACGGAGAAAAACAAACTATAATTTGTTCCCCAAACATTGTTACTTCTAATTAAGACTTATAAATATTCATACATAGTAACTGTCTTTCGTATTACAGAGATTAAGTCTCGCTAGGTTTTGTTCCAGACGGCCAATCATGTCGATATTCAGTGTTACGATAATATATATGTTAGGGGGCACCTGTTTGATGATTATATTTATTATGTATTAGTCTATATGTGTAATCTAAACTAATTGATCTTTTCAGAACGTTCTTTTCATCTATATTAACTCGAGTGTGTCAGTCTTTACGAATCATGAACAAAGTAGACTCTTAAAAGTTTAAATCTATCAAACTAGTACAAATTGAATGCTTGTTCACTACTTGGTAAAACGAGTCCATTTTTATTTTTTGATGCTTGTTTGTGTTATGCAGGGGCCCAGTTTCACAATCATTCATTCAATTGAGTATACACTTAATTCACATATTCAATTTTTTCTAATAAAAATAAGGTTTTTGAGACAAGTGTTTATTTTTATAAGTAACCTACACTTAACAGTTTAAATATAAAAATCAATATTTAATTTTAACCGTGTTATGTCTTAAAGTTTGTATTTAAAGTATTTTTCTAACTTCAGTATACACTTAGTTCAGTAAATAATCGTAACACCGGGCACAGTTCTTAAATAAGTAAATGACTGAAAAGAATATTTGCCGTAAACGTTATATATTTCATTCCGCACAAACGTTAAGAGGTATTGAATACGTGTTAAACTGACGAGTTCCATTTAAAAAAAAAAATTATTAAGTTGCCATTTAATTTAACGGTGCATCGGCATATTTTTTAGCTATTTGCGACGAAATCAATTTTGTCATCTTCTAATGATTAATCTAATAACAAGTATGTATATGTGTAAAATATGCAAGTACATGTATGAATTATGGTCTGTTTTGTACTACTGCGTAAGCAAGGCGTTCATGTATTTAATTGTATTTCTATTATTTTTATATATTTTTTGTTACGGTGTTGACTCACAGAGTCAGTATGTCAAAACAAACACCCCCTCCCACTTAAAGATTCTTATTTTGTTGTACACTCTGTCCTTTGAAGTTAAAACAAGATACGAGGATGTTAATATATCTATGTGACCATTCTGACATTTCAAATTTAAAAAAAAAAGCAAAACGCAAAAAATTGTGGAATCCCGATGAGCACTTTTGTAATGAAAACTTTTAAAGAATTATGATTTGATAACAAAACCTTGATTCTCGTGGCATGATCAGAACTTATTTTGGTTAAAAAATATTTAAAATTAATACCAAATGCAAATTTAAAAATACAACAATATTGATAATTATAACTCTTAATATCTCGTAACTCTATCGACAAACATATCTTTTGTTGTTAATTTTGTACAGGCAAATTTAAAGTTTTAATCTCTGATTTTTAATTAAAAAAATCAATCATTGTTTCATGTAACATAAGTTTAAATTTTAATCGCCAGAATCTTTTTTTTCTATGATAATAATAATGATTCCTGTATCCGTGGCTGACGTTCAGAAATGAACCAGACGTTTGACTTTGTCATTTGTTACATTATAAAGTCGCTTTATATTGATATGTATTGAGTAACAATTCTTTAATCTCATAACCTTGTCAAATATGAATTACCGTTATTCATTGCTCTCTTATAAAACTTAGCACACATGTGGCTAAAAACATGTCTGCTTTCAGAAAACCGCTAAGGTTCAAAAATCGACAGATCCTGAAGTAATTCGTCATTAAGCTTGACAATTTTCAGGTATAACCTCTGAACATTCTGGTTTCATACAAAACAACTACGCAAAACTTTCTCAAAAATTTGAAAGAAGTGCAGAAAAGTTCCTTTTCTCTCCACCGTTTCAATTTATTATTTTTATACTGATTTTTTAATAGCAAAATGATTTTTAAATGCCTTTCTGGTGTTTGCAAATGATGTAAAAAAAAACCTATTAAAATAGCCATAAACTTCAAAATTAAGCGATGAAAATCCGCAAAATGTGTTACTTAATTTCTTTAATCCTTGTCTTAAAAAATAACAAACCACAATATATATAAGAATTTAAGTATTTCTCTTTATTTTTACAGAATAAGCTTTGTAGACATATCATGCACCTGACATTTTAGTAGGTCGTGTACACAAGGCTCTTTCCATGATGGAACTTTTTAAATGGAGGCAATATAAGGTCTTGTGACCCAAAACTGGTGCTTAAAACCACTTGGCCACCAATGGAGGTAACTTATCCTCAGAGACCTTTTATGAACAAGTCCTTTTTTTCAGAGGGCCATCCAGTGCGACTTTATGTGCAATTATACAGAAAACCGTTTGTCGAAGGCGATCATGCCACTTCTTCAATCATACTATCCTTATATTGGGCTAAACAGTCGATATTCCCTCCCCTAAATCCCGAACGATAGAAGAGAAGACAGTATTTTACGTTTAAAAAAATGTAAAATCATGCTTAATGGCAATCACATGACCTCCCGCTCTAAAGGCGGATGCTTTACTTTTGAGCCTTCGAGGCGACCAGAGCATACTGTTCAGATTCGAGCAATACACAATGTCATATATGATACGGCATGATGTGATTATGTATTTATTTTTTAATGATATACAACATCTTTTGGATGTTTGGAAAAGATATACAAAATCTCATCACATTTTTCAAAACCTTATTATACGCATACTGTCATGTGCAAAATTTGGAATTTTTACAAAAAGAAATATTCAAAATTTTGCACATGACAATACTAAAAGCTTCGCTGGGGAGTTTTCTGGTATAACACATTATTCAGTACCTTAGTATTTCCAATCTTTTCCATTCGTGATTAGTTATTTTTAAATTCCCAATGGACTATCCCAAATAAATATCAGGAATTGTAAACAATATTTTATATTTCCTGAACAAAAAGTGTTTTGAATAATCATTTTATATAGAACTGCAATATTCTTATATAAAATGTCCTGGTCTCCGGCCAATAAATATGACCAAATTAGGTTAAAATTCATATCGCAGACCTCCCAGAAGACAGATAGTCGTAATGTTTTATCTTATAATAATCGACTATTGAACAATATGTGGATATAATCAACAGTATTTTATCTGTATGTGTTCAATATCCCAACTTATCTGTAAACCTTCATCGTGAATTCCCGACCTGGATTGGTCCTTTATTAAATAAGATGCCCCTGATTTTCAGCTGAATAGACATTTAAACTCTACCGTATAATTATATTGCGCCTGCAAATTCAAACATTAAATTAACGCCACATTGAGATTTTTTATTCTTAATGTAAACTTGCCTTAGTCTCGAAATAACAGTTCCTGATTTTATTCCACAGGGATATATAAACCAAATGGCTATTTAATTTTCATATCGATAATCCCATTATGGCTGAAACAGGATGATTTTCCAGTGATTTTTTTTTAGCTTGATGATAAAGCAATTTAAAATCCCCAAAATTCCAAAACCTAACATTAGAATTAACCCCCGTCTGTTGTATAAACGGGAAAAGAAATGATATTTTTTAAATTATGTTGACGTTGCCCAGATGTAACGGCTTAAGCATTACGGCTGATACAGGATTATTTTCCTGTGATTTTTGGCTCTTTTGCCCGTTGATAAAGCAATATAAAATACCTAAAATACAAGAAACCTAACGTAAGAATTAATCCCCCCCTCTCTGTCTGCTGTACCAACGGAAAAAATAATGATATTTTAAATATGCTGATGTTGCCCGGATGTAACATGTTTATTCATATATACAATCAATGTTTACAAACAATGTAAGTGTTAATTGGGTATTTAGTGCTGTAAAGATTGAGTTGTCTGAAGCATGCGATTACGAATCACAGCATCCATTACTGATTAGGTTCGAATATCAAGGGGCAGACCTTTCTAAAAAGTTAGGCGAATCTTACCGGTTTGCCCCACCTTATATATGTGAAAGAATATAGACTGGACTGTTACGTTTTATTTATTTATTTATCTGTTTATCTATTTGATAACATTTTTACAAACTACTAGCACGTAAACCTATCTATGAAAAACATGATTACAACTGATATAAAATTATTTAAATAATTTCATGAATTATTTGAAACCAATTTCTTAAGAAAAAAAGTCGCTGAAACATAATTTTTTTC
This sequence comes from Tegillarca granosa, assembly GCA_029721355.1. NCBI lineage: Eukaryota > Metazoa > Mollusca > Bivalvia > Arcoida > Arcidae > Tegillarca > Tegillarca granosa. The sequence continues at coordinate 138,018 of CM056612.1, read as the reverse complement.
TGCAAAGATGTGTTTAGTGTACATCGGTGATCAAAATGACGCCAAAAGCTACATTTGGATTTTTATGACTCTTAATTAGTTTCAATATCTTCGAAAATAAGTTTGATTAACAATTCCATTTAAATTGGAGACACGTGCGTTCAGGAGGTTTGAGTCATATTTGATCCGTTCAAATAACCTTTGGGATTTTTTTTATATCATATAACTATCAAATCTATCTTCTCAACTCGTTATCAATAATTTAAATAAGCAGTCAGTTTCTCGTTTTATCTTATGTTAACTTTGATTTTGTTTCGTTATAAATCAACGCTTTCGGTTATAAACTGGAAAGACGATTTAACGATAATCTCCAAATTATTTTTACATATGATTCCGTCAATGATAGTCGCTTCCTTGCATAGTACTTGTGAGTTATAAGATTATGTAGTCAAAATCGCGCACTTATGGATAACAACACCTATTGACGTCTATGTTCGAATCCGACCACAGAGGATTTAATGTACCAAACTTTGTCAATATTATTACATTAGGCTTCAGGTTTCCTACGGACCCTCCGATTATCTATACTTTTCCTGAATTCCAACTGAAATTATGTTGACAGGAGCGTTCTACATAATTACTCCATTTCAACTTTTACCCTATCATGTCGATTTTAGGTTAATAAGTTACATCTTATTAAGTCATTTATAATGCATCTAAATAATTAATCTATATCCCAGGATTGTATGTCTGTCCGCAAAGAGAAAATCAATATAAAACAAAAAGGTTATGACACAAGTGTAGTAAATATCTCAAAAAGTATTAAAACATCATCAAAAAGGAGTTTCAGCAATTAACAACTTTCTGAGCATTAATTGTGTTTTAGTACAATTAGACAGGGTACTTAGCAATGGTAAAAATCGTTACAAGAATGCTACATATTTCAGTAATTGTTCGGCTATTTTTGAGGATATGTTGAAATCCAGCTAAACTTAGTCCAAGTTTTTGTGGTGCGAGAGTGTGGCAATGAACCAGTGAGTTCTTACGGCGACCTTTGTAGTGTTAGTGCACTGGCCAGCAATATTGTAGATAAACATCGGGGACCACTTGTCCAACATATTGTTCCCCCGAGCCAACCAGAAACGGCCTACTACAAAGAAAAACCTCCCTTGACCGTGAACGAATCTACAGCGGTAAGGCGTCTTGACTTACAAAGTGAACATCTTAATCAATCGAACAACTCTAGTCCAGCAACTGTAAAGGTGTGAAGCAGCATTAAACTATTTGATTAAAACCTATAGAAAATGCTGAAGATTATTCTCGGTGATCCAACATTGATACTGTAAAAGTTTTCTACAACAAGCAAGTTGATCAGTAAATAAAATGATTGCACCAAAGTTTGTGATGCAGGTAATGTTATAGATTGGACTAGGCATAAGTCAGGATGACGTGTAAAATATGTTCGGTATCGCTATCGTAGGGGGTTTTTCGAGTGAGATGGTAAAAACAAAATATGCCCGAGCAATGTTAAAGAGCCATTTGTTAATTTTGATACCACCAATGTGTACAAGTTGATTGTATAACTGCATTTTGACTCAAAATAAATGATCAACAACTTTCTAATGGTATTTTGCAAATTTTGAAAACGTAATAATTACAAATGAAAAAAAGAATAATAAATACTCAAGTTCCAACAACTACAGACAGTTAAAAATAAAATATAAGATGCAGTAAGTGAAATAATACCTTAATGGAGGAATACAGAATATACAATAGTACAGTTCTGTAGAAAGTTTAACACTTACCTAACCAATGCGGTAGTTGGTAGAGTTCTCGCTCCGTAAGTGGGAGGTAATGGGTTCGAACCCCGGCCGGGTATGACCCAAGACTTGAAAGTGGGTTCTGAGTGTTTTTTGCCAAGCACTCAGTATTACGAAATGAAAGTCACGGTTCTTTAGGATGGGAAATTTAAATAAACGAGGTCCAGTGACACGGTAGGCGTGGCACGATAAAGAACTATGTTGTATAATGTCATCAGCGCAACGCATAGGCAAAATTTCTGCACTTTCGCCTTTATCTGGCGACGTCTCTATATAAGTGAAATATTCTTGACTTGGACGTTAAACACCATTACTTAACTCAACTTACTAGTTGGCTTTAAATGCCGAATAATGAAACTAAAAAACAATGAACGTTGCTTAAATGTCTTTGCAAACGCTTTCTATACATCCATTTATTGAAATACTGTTTTTGTTTTCTTTTTCCCCAGAAAAGTATCGATTTATTCATTAATTGAATTTTTTTCCATAGAATTATCTTATCTTTAATTTCCTTTAAAAGATGTCAAGAAAAAAACCCTAATCGTTATTTTTTTTTAATTTCTCATAATTGAAATATTGTTTGTTTGTTGTTTTTTTCCGCAGAGAGTTATCTTAACCTTAATGGAACTCGCCAGTGTACCACGTGACCAATACCGTTTAACGTTTGTGCGGAATGAAATGGATAACGATTACGTAAATATTTCCGAAAAAACGTCTTTATTACGTGAAAAGTCACCTTATGCAATTTCATTGCGAATAGAAATAATTGTCCTGCACAAACGCTATGAGGTATCACGTGGTACACTAGCGAATTCCATTAACTTAAAAGGGATAAGGATAAGGAAAGTTTACTCGTCATTCTTATACTAACTTTAGAAATTCTAGATAATTTAATGTGTTTATATATTACATTTTGTCACCAGGTCACATTTTTGTCGCATGATAAATGTTTTTACTTGACTCGTATATCGGACATTATGTAAGAGAAAGGACAGTTTACTCTGTTTTAATTATTCTTACTTCGGATATACTAATTAGTTTAATGTGGCTACAGATTACATTTCGTCACCTTATACCAGGCAACATTTTTGTCCCATTTTAAGTGATTTTCTTGACTCATACATCGGGCATTATGTAAGAGTATACAAATAATGGATTATAAATAAGATATTTATGATAATCGTATAATAAATATATATAACTTTACATGTAAGTAATGGCCACCTTATAAACTACGCGCAATTATTCAAACAAAGTCACGGGTCACATGTTCTGTCGTTATGGATCTAAGAACATATAACGCATATTGAAAAATGTTCTGAATAGAACTTTTTAAAAGAACAAAAATTACGCAAATTCTTTGCTTGTTTATGGTAGAAAAATCTTTTATTTTTTACAATGAAAATGAAAATTACATGAGTGACATTAAAAGCCTGTAAAATATACAAGTGTGAAAATATCTAATTGGTTTTTTTTTTATCTTATCCTTGTCGTTGTATATATTCCTTTGTAACAGGAGATTAAGAGATAATCCGAGTTATATCAACATCATAAGATAGAGATTATTAAATCAATATGTCCTAATTATTATTTAAATTTTGCTAGAAAAAAAAGAGGTCAATATGTCCTCATAAGTATGCATATTTTGCTAGAGAAAAAAGGGGTAAATATATCTCAATTGTAATAAAATATGAACGCTGCATACTTAACAGTGACGTCAGAAAACAATAGCTAGCGCGTGATACATTCGATCTATTGTGTCTAAACTCGAATCAATAGACAATAATTTATTTCTGAGAAATTAATTTGACTTTAAATACATGTATTATAAAATATTGCCTGCGTAAGAATCTTCAATTTATCTCAATTATTATTGAAATATTGCTTGTGTAAGAATTCCGAATACGTCTCATTCACTTACATACCGCTTGTGAAAGGGTCTTTAATTTACGAAATCAATTTTTTAAGTTAAAAACTGGGTATAAATGTAACAATTTTAATTAAACTAAAATTCCAAAACAGATTTATTACAACTTATATACATACAAAAGTCAGTTCAAGTAACTGTTTCCTAAATTGTGACATTTTCGCCAATGTTTATTACTCGTTTGAGTCATCCGTTAAATCTCAACTTAAGTTCACATTGTGCTTGTTTCACTTTTATTAACATATTTCTTTTTCGTCAATTCGTTTGTAAATATAGTGAATAAATTACAAATTTATTTGTCTTCTACACTACTATTTGACCACTGCGGTAGCTCAGTTGGTAGAGTGCTCGCTCCGTAAGTGGGAGGTCGTGGATTCGAACCCCGACCGGGTCTGACCCAAGACTTGAAAGTGGGTAGTGGCTGTTCTTTGGCCAAGCACTTGGCATTACGAAATGATAGTCATGATCGGATGGGAACTTCAAATAAACGAGGTCCCGTGTCACGGCAGGCATGGCACGATAAAGAACCTTGCTGTATAATGCATAGGCGAAATTTCTGCACTTTCGCCTATAGCTGACGACGTCTCGATATAAGTGAAATATTCCTGACTGGGACGTTAAACACTATAACTCAACTCAACTCTACACTACTATGTGTGCTCTGTACATATGGCAGGATTTTCAGGAAGAAGATTATCATGATGTTTAATATTTGTTGGCTTGCTAAACTATAGCCGTTTATTGCCTAAGTTAGAATAGAATTCAAAAGCGTATTACGTGATCATTACTTCTTAACGTTTGTGCGGAAGAAAATGGATAAGGTTTACGGCAAAAAAACGTCGTTATTACTGGAAAATGTCACTTTATGATTTTCTTATGCCAATAGAAATAATTGTCCCGCACAAACTCTATGAGGTATCATGTGGATCTGGGGGGGGATTCCATTAAGAGCGAACAAATTCATAAGTGAGAAAAGTTGTCAGATAGAATGAAAAAGAATCCATGTCCCCGGTGTCCTCTAAAGTCACATAAGATATCCTCTCGATTTACGTGGAAGAAACAGGATCGGGCCGGGTGTAAAACCGCATAACTACACTTTACAATAACATTTTTTGTTATCCGCTTCTAGTGGTGTAGACAGCATTTACATAAAGCATATTTATCATAAATAGCAAAAGACGAAGTTTGTACAGAAAACGACAAAAACGACAGTCTGTATTCTTATGTATGGCTTGTATAATTCCAAGAGTCGTCAACGATATCAAAATATATGGAATCTTTATCTAAATGTATTGCGGATATATTTTATTTATCACGAATGTTATATAAATATACACCGATTTACAATTCTATTTCATGGTACCTCAAACGCTTTTCTGGTCTGCTATTTCCATGTCCAAAATTTCTTCTTTATTTGGCTTAAGTATTTAAAATCATTTTGAGAAAAACATATACAAGCCATGTAAAAAGAAGGTAAGAAATAAATCCCTGATACTAGATGGGCGTATATTTACAATCAAAATGAAATAAAGGTAAAGGTTATTTGAAATTAAAACAAAACATATACATGGCAAAAGCCAACATAGCCGGGAACATAAAACAATACCATACAATACAATGTCAAAATAGCAAAAAATAATAAAAATGAATAATAAAGATAGCAACCAATTGAGGGCAAAAAAAGGCAGACCTTTTACAAAGCTATTTTACAACTGTATTAAATGATAATTAAAGTGTGTAAGGTATTGTCAGAGAAAATTTAACCATATATACTTAGCATCAACCTACAAGACATAAATACAACACATGAGAAGTACAAACAGCACAAGGAGACAAGAAGTGTGTAAAGTATTGTCAGAGAAAATTTAACCATATATATTTAGCATCAACCTACATGACAAAGAATACAACACATGAGAAGTACAAACAGCACAAGGAGACAAGAAGTGTGTAAGGTATTGTCAGAGAAAATTTAACCATATATACTTAGCATCAACCTACATGACAAAGAATACAACACATGAGAAGTACAAACAGCACAAGGAAACAAGAAGTGTGTAAGGTATTGTCAGAGAAAATTTAACCATATAACTTAGCATGAACCTACAAGACATAAATAAACAACATGAGAAGTACAAACAGCACAAGGAGACAAGACTTGTGTAAGGTATTGTCAGAGAAAATTTAACCATATATACTTAGCATCAACCTACAAGATATAAATACAAAATATGAGAAGTACAAACAGCACAAGGAGACAAGAAGTGTGTAAGGTATTGTCAGAGAAAATTTAACCATATATACTTAGCATCAACCTACAATACAAAGAATACAACACATGAGAAGTACAAACAGCACAAGGAGACAAGACGTGTGTAAGGTATTGTCAGAGAAAATTTAACCATATATACTTAGCATCAACCTACAATACATGGAATACAACACATGAGAAGTACAAACAACACAAGGAGACAAGAAGTGTGTAAGGTATTGTCAGAGAAAATTTAACCATATATACTTAGCATCAACCTACATGACAAAGAATACAACACATGAGAAGTACAAACAGCACAAAGAGACAAGAAGTGTGTAAGGTATTGTCAGAGAAAGTTTAACCATATATATTTAGCATCAACCTACAAGACATAAATACAACACATGAGAAGTACAAACAGCACAAGGAGACAAGAAGTGTGTAAGGTATTGGCAGAGAAAATTTAACCATATATACTTAGCATCAACCTACAATACATAGAATACAACACATGAGAAGTACAAACAACACAAGGAGACAAGAAGTGTGGTAAGGTATTGTCAGAGAAAATTTAACCATATATACTTAGCATCAACCTACAAGACAAGAATACAACACATGAGAAGTACAAACAGCACAAGGAGACAAGAAGTGTGTAAGGTATTGTCAGAGAAAATTTAACCATATATACTTAGCCATCAACCTACAATACAAAGAATACAACACATGAGAAGTACAAACAACACAAGGAGACAAGACGTGTGTAAGGTATTGTCAGAGAAAATTTAACCATATATACTTAGCATCAACCTACAATACATAGAATACAACACATGAGAAGTACAAACAGCACAAGGAGACAAGAAGTGTGTAAGGTATTGTCAGAGAAAATTTAACCATATATACTTAGCATCAACCTACAATACAAAGAATACAACACATGAGAAGTACAAACAGCACAAGGAGACAAGACGTGTGTAAGGTATTGTCAGAGAAAATTTAACCATATATACTTAGCATCAACCTACATGACAAAGAATACAACACATGAGAAGTACAAACAGCACAAGGAGACAAGACGTGTGTAAGGTATTGTCAGAGAAAATTTAACCATATATATTTAGCATCAACCTACATGACAAAGAATACAACACATGAGAAGTACAAACAGCACAAGGAGACAAGAAGTGTGTAAGGTATTGTCAGAGAAAATTTAACCATATATACTTAGCATCAACCTACAAGACATAAATACAACACATGAGAAGTACAAACAGCACAAGGAGACAAGACTTGTGTAAGGTATTGTCAGAGAAAATTTAACCATATATACTTAGCATCAACCTACAATACATAGAATACAACACATGAGAAGTACAAACAACACAGGGAGACAAGAAGTGTGTAAGGTATTGTCAGAGAAAATTTAACCATATATACTTAGCATCAACCTACAATACATAGAATACAACACATTAGAAGTACAAACAGCACAAGGAGACAAGAAGTGTGTAAGGTATTGTCAGAGAAAATTTAACCATATATACTTAGCATCAACCTACAATACATAGAATACCACACATGAGAAGTACAAACAGCACAAGGAGACAAGAAGTGTGTAAGGTATTGTCAGAGAAAATTTAACCATATATACTTAGCATCAACCTACAATACATAGAATACAACACATTAGAAGTACAAACAGCACAAGGAGACAAGAAGAGACAAAAAAAAATTTTTTGGACGTCTGGTAATAAAATCGACTTTTTAATCTAAATTGACCAACGTTGTGTTTAAAGTTTGAAATACTGCAGATAGTGTGAAAAACAAAACGTATGTTAGAATAGTGTAAAGATAAGATAAGAAAAGATAGATAGATAGATAGATAGATAGATAGATAGATAGATAGATAGATAGATAGATAATAAATAAATAATAGATAGATAGATAGATAGATAGATAATAAATAGATAGATAATAGATAGATAGATAGATAGATAGATATAGATAGATAGATAGATAGATAGATAGATAGATTAGATAGATAGATAGATATAGAGATAGATAGATGAATAATAGATATAGATAGATAAATAGATAGATATAGATAGATATAGGAGTTAATAGATAGATGAGTTATAGATAGATAGATAGATAGATAGATAGATAGATAGATAGATAGATATATAATAATAATTAATAGATAGATTGATAGATGGGTAATAGATAGATAGAAAGAAGATAGATAGATAGATAGATAGATAGGTGGGTTAATAGATAGATAGATAGATAGATAGATAGATAGATAGATAGATAGATAGATAGGTAGGTTATAGATAGATAGATAGATAGATAGATAAATAGATAGATAGATAGATATGTGTGGTGAATAGATAGATAGATAGATAGATAGATAGATAGATAGATGGGTTAATAGATAGATAGATAGATACTCAGCGAATATGGTTAAAATGAATTTTGAAAAAATTAACAATATTCACTTCCAGACAAGAAAAAATGTTATGTATATAGTGATTAACTTAGTGCAGATGCGTGTCGCCTCTGGACAATTTTATAGTTACTGGGTCTGTTCTTAAACGTTGTATTAAAAAAATCCTCAATCTCAATTTGTGTAATTGAAAAAAAAAAATTAATCAGAATATAGACTTGTTTTAAAATTAACCATTTTATCGTTTTTTACGGAAAACGATTTATAAGAATGCCATTTTATGTTAGAAAATAAAATAGTTTAGAACGCTGTTAATAGATTAATAATAGTCACGATAACTGATAACTAAAGCACGCTGTAACATTCGACGCATTTTTATGCATGTCAGCAGCGGAAAAAGACACTTGCTAAAAGTGCAGTACAGGCCTTTCTAAAGTATAATACAAAGCTGTCATATACCATTTTTTAAATTTAATCATGAAAAACATTCAAAAATGGTATATGACAGACAATGTGGAAAGGAGTCGAAGCCGGATGGATCGACCGCGTAATCGCGAGATTGAACGCTATTGACCAAATGACTAACTGTTTATGAGTCTATCGGCAGTTTCAGCTGCCAACAGTTCGAGAGCGCATTCAGCTCCCCAGCAGCCGAGCTAAACCGCTAGATAAGCTAGAGGTCCAGAAGCTATGTTAAGTTGAGCAGGTAACTGTTGGTCATGGGACTGAAAATATGACAAAAATAATCAGAGGTAAATAATAACCATGCCAGTAGCATTTATACAAATTCTAAATAATTGTTTGGAATAAGAAATAAATGATGAGATACAGCTATGGAGGAGCAGAGATATTGCTTACGAAGGAACAAGATGTAGCTAAGAGGGGCCAAGCTAAACGTGTAGCAAATGAATAACCGCGATAAGCTGTAGATTCGAAGTCCATGGTTGAATGATAACTCTTGACAAGTCTTAGGCTTCACGACGAGACGTTTTGCATGGCGAGAATCGGTACATGAAGAGAATGGTAAGAATGCCGTTATTATCTGAAAAAAAACAAACTTCACAGATATTTAAAAAACAGATTAGAATCTCGTTTATTTATGATGAACCAAAACCAAATTTTGTAAAATGCGAGCATAAAGAAAGTAAGATTTCATAAATAGTATTTTGTCTAATATTGTTTGTCTAGAATTCATACTCTAAGAATGAGTTGATTTATAAAACAATCTGGGTCATTTTTGTGTGGTCTGATATGGTATAAGTGGATTATTCTGATGGTAACTGAAAAAAGTGTTATAGAATTATCATTATGAAGTATAAAAGTTTAACGAGGTGTTGTAGCAAACCTACACAACTTAATACATGTATGAGTTGAGTAATGGTGTTTTACGTCCCAGTCAAGAAATTTTACTTATATCGAGACGTCGCCATCTATAGGCAAAAGTCCAGAAATTCTGTTTGTGCGTTGCGATTTATCGTGCCACTCCTACCGTGACACGGGACCTTGTTTAATTAAAGTTCCCATCCGAAAGAACCACTGCTTTCATTTTGTAATGGCAAGTGTTTGACGAAATATTTGGTAAGACCCGGTCAAGGTTCGAACCCACGGCTTCCCATTTACGTATCGAGCATTCTACCAACTGAGGTTCCGCAGTAGTACTAGAAGTATATATATATATATATATATATATATATATATATAGAGAGAGAGAGAGAGAGAGAGAGAGAGAGAGAGAGAGAGAGAGAGAGAGAGAGCGTTAAACATCGAATAAGATAAGCGCAATCACAGTAGAAGCAGTTAAACAAGCATAGATAAGAACAATCACGCTAAATACTTGATCTCAATGTAAGTTGGTTTTTTTTTTTTTTTTTTTTTTTTTTTTTTTTTTTTTTTTTTTTTTTTTTTTTACAATTTCCCATCTTATCCTCAATGAAAACAAATTCAATTACCTAATACATCAGATTTAGGTGGCAGTTTAACAGATGCAACTATCATTGATTAGAACTTTTACGCGTTACATTTACATAAACTAATACAAAATGTTTGTCTGTTTGAATTCAAAAACACGCAGATTTATAAGAAGCGGTATAATAGGAAATGGTTGTAAACTCATTACACATCTCTCTCTCTCTCTCTCTCTCTCTCTCTCTCTCTCTCTCTCTCATGTTGATACTGGGCAGATTAAAGATAAAATGCACTTTATAATACGGTTTTTAATGAACCACGTGTGAAAATTGTTAATTCAGGCATTTTGGTATTATTGGTTTTTATGGCATTCAACTTGAATAGTATTACACAAATTTAGCTGCTTTAGGTGTTAACAGAGCCCGGTAACATTTAATTAAGACATACGTATTTATGTCTGTATGTTATAACAATTGAAATACATGTAAGTAAAATAAAATCGCATTATAATGCTGGAAATAAGACAGTAATTAATAGTCAGTGTATATACATAAGCATTATACTTGAAGTAAGAACTGACTGATTGATTCGACAGAGTTCAATAAATGAACTTAGTTTAGATTATTTCACTTAAATTGGCACATCTTATGAATGAATAAATAAATCGACGTACAGAAAAAAAGTCACTTATATTGAGACGTCACCAGGTATTATTAAAGTGGCGAACATTTTGAATTAAGGGTTGTATGCTTGCCATATCTATAGAACTACTGGACATCGTCCTTCAAGATCTCATCGATAGGACCATTAAATCGAATTTCGATTTTTTAAACAATTAAAATGGAATTCAAAGGAAGCGGTTACAATACAAAAATAATATCACAGCTGATTTGTCGTTTAAAATATTTAAATGCATATCTATATGAATAAACTTACCTTTTAAAAATCAGTTATATCCATATGGAATTTAAATTATCCAATCAGAATTGAAATCACACTATTTATAAACAAAATAACTTTATATAAGGAGACACCACTTTTTTAAAATCGCATCTTTGGATAAAATTGTTCATACACTGTAGCTTAAAATATCATAAAACATTCCAGTAGCAATCGAATTAGATATCTTCTTCCTCTTATAAAATCTAACCCGATAAAAAATCGTTTTTGTATAAAGACTAAATCACGAATTCTTTAACGTTAATTGTTGGTAAGTTAGATTGCTAAAACATTCCCAAAATCAGTGATTTGAAAAAATCTTTATGATGAAATTAAATATAGTTAAAAGCAGGATTGTATCCTTTTTTTCTTGAAAAATATTTGTAAATGAGATGAATTTAAAGTTTCTTGATAATTGAATTATTTCAAACCTTTATAGCATTGGAATTCAATATGGCTAAAAGCCCTAAAAGTGTGTCTATTGTTTCTCGATTTCCCAGAAAATGTCTGTAAACACGTGATACGTTAAACTTTTAATTATCCGATGAATTTAAAATGTCATACTTTTGAAATTTAATATTGAAAAAAGTCCAACAAGTGCCGATTTCTTAATAAATATCCTGATATCACACTAAAAAAAGCTCTCCAAAGTTACAGAAACTGTAATGATGTTTAACAAAAGAATCCAATCAAAAATACCAAAACTTCTTTAAATTCCCAATATTACATCTTAGTAAATAATGTTTCTGAATTTCTCTGTGTTTATTTAATTCCCACATGAATTTCGATGAAAAAAGATCTTGAAATCTGATTTGAACAATCCAGAAATATCTACAACACAATTATCCCGTTAACACTCCTATAACAAAATTAATGAATTCTTTTTATCCATGGTGGAAATTGGACGGCAAACGTAGATGATATTATGTCATTTCCAACACTCTTGGGTACGCCTTTCAGACCTGTAATATAGAAATAAACACAGGGCTTATATAATCTGTTGTTTGATACAGTATTGATAACCTTTAATAAGAAGATTCTAACTAGTTTTAAGTCCATACAAAAAGAAAAAAAAAACAACAACAACAGCCAGCTTGTAAAACTATTGACATGAAATTCGTAATGCTTTATCAGTTTCTCTGATCCGAGTTTTTCTTTAAGAAATAATTATACGATATTAGTGTGGTTTATAAATATGATCATAAGATCTAGGCCTTCATAACTCAGAGCTTTTCGATTTTTAATCGTAACCTATTGTACAGCATATATATAAGAAGTACATCAATGATGCTGCTTCAATATATTATGTATATAGAATTATTTACGCTATGTTTTTGACACGATTGTTAGTTTTAAAACATCATACAGTTGACGCATGTTTTTCTTTTCTCGACTTATTCTTTACGATTCAGAGATTCGGACAGATAATATATCTTATTACGCTTGGCATGATAATGTTAATTTAAGTCCCAAGTGGATTGGAGTAATAAAGTCATTAACAATCTCATCAAAATGATTTTATTTTTATCGAGTCGATCAGTTCCGGAATGGTGAAGGAAACCACAGTTACCCTTAAAAAAGATCACGTCGGCAAACAAAAAAAAAAAAAAAAAAAAAAAAAAAAAAAAAAAAAAAAAAAAAAACACAACAGTGATTCTTACACTAGCATATGTCTGTTGGGTAATCGAACATTTTTATTTCATTTCATTTAATTAAAATTTATTTATTTATTTATTTATTTATTTATTTATTTATTTATTTATTTATTTATTTATTTATTCATTTATTTATTTATTCTAATTCATTTTAATTTGTGATCCGTATGTTGATGTTTTTGAACACCATTAAAGACAGTGATATTCCCAAGAACAAAGTAGCGTCTATATGGTTTTACAGGATAGAAACTTTTTACTGTCGTATTAACGTTTTGTTTTATTAATGAATTTATTTAGTGAAATTTAGTGAAATAAGGTAGCGAGTGTTTGTCCGCAAAACAGTTGTAATGCTTCAAAATGATAGAATATAAGTATAAAACTTCTTGTACCATCTCCGGTGGTATTTTAGTAAAATAAATAAACTTGAACTTGAAAATAAAGCCATTTAGTCCTTAGGAGAAGATACTGAAAACCGATGACCCGTGTCATGATAGGTGTGGCTCGACAAAGAACCCCCCCCCCCCCTGCATATTGTCTCGCTTCTGTCATAGAAGGGAACCTAGATGACAAATAAACACATTGAAGTAAACGCAAATATATTCTTCCATGCATTTAATAATCATGTTTTGGTTTATTATAAAATTGTTATTGCATGCAGATTCATCTCTGAGACAGATATATATATATCTGTGTGTGTGTGTGTGTGTGTGTGTGTGTGTGTGTGTAATAAATATTCTCTGTGCCCGTCAAACGTTGGAAATTATGTGGAACAAATATGTGTGTTGTCTTTTTTGTCCTGACATCCTCGATGTCTTTATCATGACATGTATTGTTTTTTTATTCTTGTTAGCCAAACCAAATGCTTTTTTGCTGAACTTTTTAAATATTTACACTAAAATCTAAGCTATCTATCTATCTATCTATCTATCTATCTATCTATCTATCTATCTATCTTATTAATAATAATTTTATTTATTAATTAATAATTTATTATTTATTTATTTATTTATTTATTTATTTATTTATTTATTTACCTGCCTATATTAACTAAGAATCAATATTAGTATACATATATAATTTCAATCAATATATTTCCATATTAATATTCAGATTATTTGGATTTCAGTATATCCCCTCTAAAACCCAATCATAATTAGGCGTGTAATTAACTAGTAAGAATTTGTAAGTCAATCGTCTTAGTATATAATATATATATATATATATATATATATATATATATATATATATATATATATATATATATATATATATATATATATATATATATATATTTATATGTGTGTGTGTGTAAAATGTACAAATATACCAAAAATAAAATCGATGTACTCCGTGAAAGAAAACCCTAATAAATGAACAAAAGCATAAATAAAATAATAGCAAATGAAACATTAACATACCAGCCAATGTCGCAGGCTTTACACACACACAGAGAGAGAGAGAGAGAGAGAGAGAGAGAGAGAGAGAGAGAGAGAGAGAGAGAGAGAGAGAGAGCACCTGTATCTCCAGCAGTAGTTGTTCTTTTTATATTACAATCTCAAACACAAACATACCAGTCCATGCGCAAATCACAATCCCAAACACAAACATACAAGTTCATGTCCAAATGACAATCCCAAACACAAACATACAAGTCCATGTCTAAATCACAATCCCCAAAAACACAAACATACCAGTCCATGTCTAAATCACAATCTCAAACACAAACATACCAGTCCATGTCTAAATCACAATACCAAACACAAACATACCAGTCCATGTCCAAATCACAATCCCCAAAAACACAAACATACAAGTCCATGTCTAAATCACAATACCAAACACAAACATACCAGTCCATGTCCAAATCACAATCCCCCAAAACACAAACATACCAGTCCATGTCTAAATCACAATACCAAACACAAACATACCAGTCCATGTCCAAATCACAATCCCCAAAAACACAAACATACCAGTCCATGTCTAAATCACAATACCAAACACAAACATACCAGTGCATGCGCAAATCACAATCCCAAACACAAACATACCAGTCCATGTCCAAATCACAATCCCCAAAAACACAGACATACCAGTCCATGTCCAAATGACGATCCCAAACACAAACATACCAGTTAATGTCCAAATCACAATCTCACAAACATACCAGTCCATGTACAAATCACAATTTCACACACACACTTACACTCACAAACACACACACAGAGATGAATTTGTTAACTTTCTGTCCATACACCCTCCAACAGGTGTCCCAGATATTACCTGAATGTCAGTAACAATTTCTTAAACAACTTTTATTATAAAATTAAAAAATATGTTTCTAGGATGGTCTGATGTGGCAAAAAAAAATCTAAACCTGTAATATCTTTTTTCATTGGTTTGTTATTCTAAAAAGATAATAATGGATTTAGTGTGCACAAGCTTGTTGTTGGGACAATAATTTTACATACTGCAACATGTACACGGTGTTTTGTTTTTGCAATTTCTTTTATTTTATAATATTTCATTACATTCCATGGTAAAATATTTAGCTATAGATGTTTGTAGCTATCAAGCTGAACGTATAAATAATATCGTTTCTACATGCATGTTGAATTGCATACTTCTGTTTCATTTGTACAACTCATGCTTCTAATAAAAATAAGAGTCCTGTTATAGTAACTAGCTGTTCATTAGACTTTATATCCTATTGTGAAGCTTTGACATTTTATTCTTCTCTTCTTTATAACAGTTATATAAACCATTGGAACGGAAATCAGCATGAGGCAGTTTCGTATTAATTGGTGTTAATCGATGTACTTCAGTAACTCAAATGATATTAAACTCTGGTTAAGTATCCAAGGCAAAGAATTAGCATTTAAACTCATACTAACAATAACTTTGCGTAGGCTCTGATATCATAACGATGTTACCACACACACACACACACACACACACACACATACACACACACACAACAGAGACACACACACACACATTTTAGTTAAATGACTCATGATCTCTCTCTCTCTCTCTCTCTCTCTCTCTTAATAATAATAATAATAATAATAATAATAATAATAATAATAATAATAATAATAAATAATAATGATGATGATAATAATAATAATAATAATAAAATTAATGATAATAATAATAATAATAATAATAATAATAATAATAATAATAATAATAATAATAATAATAATAATAATTCTTTTGCTCTCAATAGTAATAAAAATGCAATGGAATATTATTGAGTTCAGTGATGGTGTTTAACGTCCTCGTTGAGAATATTTCACTTATATCGCGACGTCGCCAACTATAGGCGAAAGTGCAGAAATTTTGCCTTTGCGTTGCGCTGATGGCATTATACAGCAGGCTTCTTTATCGTGTCACGCCTGCCATGACACGGGACCTCGTGGATACATAAACATGCTCCGGTGATCTCTCTCTCTCTCTCTCTCTCTCTCTCTCTCTCTCTCTCTCTCTCTCTCTCTCTCTCTCTCTCTCTCTCTCTCTCCGTTCAGCAGCGTCAATATACTATATATCAGGGACAGTCAGTTCAGAGATGTGACCAAGTGTTACAACTGTTAAAATTGTAACGTCATGCATGAACGAACACCACAGGGGGTCAATCATAAGAAATATGAAAAATTGATCGATAATAACACATGTAAGATTACGCAAGAAGGTTAATATATCAACGAATTGATTTTATAAGTTCTAAGAAAATGTTGGGTAAATTTTACAACCATTTCATAAACTATTGTTGAAGCAAGCTTCTCAGTTGTGCCTCCGTTGATGAAATAGATTGCGTCAACACAACGCTGTTGTTACGTCACTAAAGCTGTTACACGATAACAATTATATCATTATCAACCACATTTTTTTATTGGAAAGAGAATTATCCTAAAAACTAGTAAAAAGTAGTCACAGCTACTACGGCTATACTGATCATTGTAAAACGGCATTTTTTATAATAAATAATTGTTTTGAAGTATGTAGAAAGTGTTAAATCGACATAGTAGCGTTTTACTGAAAAAAAATTATTGTATCTTATATTAACCTTATTATAATTATTATTATTATTATTATTATTATTATTATTATTAATTTTTTTTTTTCTAATCTTGAAGTAGGCTGGTTGTTTAAGATGTAGTTTCACGTCAAATCAGTAAAATTTTCAAGTGACGAAATAGATTTTACTTACATTATCGATTATTTTTAACATACGTTCAAGTGTTGCGAGTTTCAGATCTTCATTATACAAGAGCATACTTTGGCGTCCTTTATAGTGCTAAAACACTCGTCATCAATGTCACAGAAAACTACGCAAACCACTACATCCTTACTCTAGGATCGTGCCAAACAATGAATGCATCTAACGAAAAAAACTTTTTTTTGCGGCCAAAAGAGTTAAAGCCATAGGGCTTGGTTGTCTTGCGTTTTAAGGCAAATGCTTTAAAAACTATGCCAGCATGACCCTTAGATGTCAGACAAAACAATGCATGCCTCTGTAGAAATGATTAGATTAATATTTACGATAAAACCAGAAATATTTAGCGGACATCAATATTTTTTTATGATGGGCCATCAAAACTAGGAT
The DNA here is from genome assembly GCA_029721355.1 of Tegillarca granosa. Lineage (NCBI taxonomy): Eukaryota > Metazoa > Mollusca > Bivalvia > Arcoida > Arcidae > Tegillarca > Tegillarca granosa. The sequence goes on along the minus strand of CM056612.1, from coordinate 120,481 downwards.
ATACAAAACATCTTGAATTATTAATATCATTGCACAAATAAATATCTGGATAGTTAAGCTACTAAACAGTTCACCGACAGTGTGTCTGTAAACCCTGTTTTTAAAATATACTGTATAGAGTAATACTATAATACTTTAGGTTTGAATAGCGAGACAGCTACATGTAAATGAATAATTCATTCTGTTATATAACTAAATAATAAACTGTGACAGTTTCAGACAGACCATATGCCGGGCATATTGATTTTAAAATCTGACACAAGCACTTTTGCACGAGCACAAGCAGTTCGCTCGTCAAATCAAAGGTATTTTTCTTTTCTTTTGTTTCGTTGCGTCCTTTTCAGGCTTTCATGTTTGTGGTGTTTTGAAAGCCGTGTTTTGAACACAAATCCTATAGCCCCTGGTGTTAGAAAGTGTGACAGTTCACCTTTTCCTCTCATGTTCTTAGATTTGCTCCGACAACACTTAACCGGCACTCTCGTAAAAGTTTTAGATTGTCTTTAAGCCCTAAACTTTACTTAAATCGTCTGCTTTTCTTTCTTTATTTTCATTAAAAAAGGTCCATAAAAATACTCAGGACGATTTTTTTTACTCAGCATTCGTGTACCAATGTACTAAAAATTCTTCGTTTGTTGATTGCATAACTCAATTCAATAAAGATCTATTGAAATCCACCAAGAGACAATTTCCTATGAAGTACTTCTGATGAAGCAAGTTATTAACACACAATCCTTCAATTAAGTTGGATTTTTCTATTTTCTTCTTCTTCCTTATTCTATATTTTAAGCACAATTATTTGCAGTGATTGATATTTTTAACAAGATTTATCTTAAATTTTAAAATTCAAAATGTATTGTTAGACATCACGTTTTGAGAAGACTTGAACTAAAACTCATCCACTTTGCAACAACCAACGTACCCAATAACGTGAAACATGCAAATAATAATAATAATAATAATAATAATAATAATAATTATAAAATTACTTAAGAGACGTATCAATCAATTCACCTTTAAAGAATATAATCAAATAAAAAGCTCATTCTAAAAAGAAATGTCAGTCACCTAACATCCTATATCCGTCATTTGTATGTTTAAGCTGTCCAAAAGTTAAAACAACGCCAATTTTTTTTTCTACGCTTCAGTGATGAAACGTCCACAGATCGTGAGCTAGAAAGGTAGCGGTTTTGAACCCCGGTCGGATCAAAGATAACTCAACATTTAAAAATAAAAAACGATTAACCAACGATTAACCAACGATTTACCAACGATGCATCATACAGCTATCTAATGAAACTAATTACATAACTTTAATGTCAATGATTGAAAAGCCAAAAGAATATTTAATGTCATATTGTAACAAATTATTATATAATATTTCCATCAAACTTCTTCATGATGCTTTACTTAAATAATTGGAAATTTCATTTAAAAATGAAGGTATAATTATTTTTTGAAAATAAAAAATAAACCTTTTTGAACAAATATTATCATTTATAATTCAGCTTTCAGACACCGTGATTGCCTCATTTATTACGTTACGTAACTCTTCAAGGGTGATTTATTGGAATTCCCGATGAGATCTGGCTTCAAGAGAAGTATTTAGTAAGTTATATTATAACCACATGATTAATACACTCAATAGATAAAAACCTGGTACATCGTCAAATTGTTCAGTAGATATCTCTACTAACATTTTGTACAACGCTTCATTGGCAATAATGATTTATATTCTAATCCCACAACAGTAAAGCGTGAATTTATTTAACAAGGTATTTATTTGTTTTGCAGTTTGTTATGAGTTATGAAGTTTTAATTTTTTTAAAATCTTTCTTACTAGTCATTTTTGTAAACTCCAGTTGAATGTTTTAAGAAGGGAATTTAAAAGTAATAGAGAAAACATAGTGTGCCCAATATTAATATAAGAAAAAACATCTCCGAAAGCCTGGGTCCTCCAGAAAAGTAAGCACATCGTTTCTAGTTAGCTACATACATTGTGCCAAATATTAATATAAGGGAACATCTCCGAAAGCCTGGGTTCTCCACAAAAGTAAGCACATCGTTTCTAGCTAGCCACATACATTGTGCCAAATATTAATATAAGGGAACATCTCCGAAAGCCTGGGTTCTCCACAAAAGTAAGCACATCGTTTCTAGCTAGCTACCTACAATGTGACAAATATTTTTATAAGGAAAACATCTGCGAAAACCTGGGTCTTTCAGAAATGTAAGCTTATCGTTTCTAGCTAGCTACATACATTGTGCCAAATATTAATATAAGGGAACATCTCCGAAAGCCTGGGTTCTCCACAAAATTAAGCACATCGTTTCTAGCTAGCTACATACAATGTGACAAATATTAATATAAGGAAAACATCTGCGAAAACCTGGGTCTTTAAGAAATGTAAGCTTATCGTTTCTAGCTAGCTACATACATTGTGACAAATTTTAACATAAAGTAAGCTCATCCTGGGTCGCTGGCTACACCCGCCAGGTGCAAAATCACAATTGAAAATGGAACGAATAAGGAACTTTGGGACATCAAACATATCCAGCATAAGTTTAAATACAGAGACTTTTTGCTTGTCAGCAATATTGTTACGACAATCATGAAAGTTTTAAGGGGACTGATTAGCCTATGACTGCAATCTGCCTGAGTAAAGTGATTATTAATGGATTCCAAAATGGATGTTGAAGATGTGACAGAACCAAAAAAACAAATGAATAAAAATAAATAAATAAATAAATACTTATAACAAAACGGACACATTAACGTGTCTTCTAACGTTATTCAGACTTTGCATTAAAGCAGCAATCTAGAGAAGTGCATTTGATTTGAGAAACATAACCATAGTTTGATTGTAATTAGATTTATACTTAATCTTTTAGATTGAATACCGGACCTTATTTCATGTTAACGGTATTTTATTGCATTCGAGCTTCTTTGATTCTATTGAATTGCAGTTTCAATATTGTTTTCGTTATTTTGAACTTTATTTTTTCAGCACTTCCCGAGACGTTGAATGGAACTGTAATCAAATGAAGGATACTGCAACTAGATTAATTGTAAATGTTCTCAGGAACTAAAATGACACGAAAAGGTTATAACAATCTTGTTAAATAAGGTTTTCAAAATGAAATGAAATAAATGTGAAATCTGAGTACATTTTAACGATAGTGAAGAACATTACATAACAGAGTCAGTTGTAGTATACTATTTTAATTTATGAAGTGCACAATTTGAAATATTTACATAACGGTATGTTTAATACTCTAAATCGTAAACTTTGTATTTTGACTATCATAAAAGAAATTTGAAGAAATGTTATTTTGGTCATATTTCCAAAAAAAAAAAAAACAAAAAAAAACAAAAAAAACAAACAAAATTTCAGAATTTTTCAGAACTCTGAATTGATGAGTTGTAAGTTCTTTCTTTGTCCTATACAAAAAAAAAAAAAAAAAAAAAAAAAAAAAAAAAAAAAACAACAGAAAACAAAAAACATATTCATGTTATTAGATTGAGAAAAATAGTGTCTGGAAGACTGATTTTTAAAACAGAATGCTGTATAACGCTATATGACTTTAAGATGCCTTTTGATTTTTTTTTTTTAAAATATATAGTTGAAGGCAAATTAAAATTCTGCAATGCAACTAGAGTTAAATAGCATAGTAACGTAAGCGACTTCTTATACATATTCACGAATTTTTGTTCTTGAAATTTGATGGAATATTTTAAAGCGATTTTTCTAATCACTATAACTAATGTAATTTTTTGCATGTTTTCTCATATAAGTATTTGTTGTAACAATCATTCCTTTCAAATTTGAGTTTTAATGCCTATAGGTGTCTTCTTTCTTTTTATAATATTGAAAGAAAACTGGAATCACAAAAGTATGATACATAACTAACATTTAATCAATCGTAAAAATAAATTAGGTCAAACCATTTAAGAAGACATGTATTGCACATACAAACACAGTTCAGTGCATTATCCGCTTCACATAATTCAAACATGTGTTGCACAATTGATTAACTGAGATGTTTCAATATCTTAACACATTAAGTGTCAAAACTAATCTTAATAAGTATTAATCTTAATCTTATACCCGAGGGTATTCATAACTCAGTAGGCAGTACTTTGTGCTGTCAGAAAATGTACAATTTATTAAAATTTTCAGTCGTCTAAAATTTAAAATTTAAAACTAAGGTTTGTTCCCTCATGCAAAGCATTCCTTAGCTGGATTTGGATTTATATAATTTGAAACTTTAGATTCATTATTTTCAACTGTTTTGCTTAATTTTTTTTATGTATCAAATTTTTCGGTCTTAGTGTCAGTGTCACTGATGAGGACTGAATTTCCGAAATGTGCACATCTGGCACATCAAAATTTAACTGGTATTTATATTATATATTCACATTACAGCGTATAGTCCTACATAGGAGCTACATACTTTGTGTTTTTGCTTAATGAGAAAATTAATAATGCAGGTGCTCTTTTGTGGCCAAGTCTTAAAAATTTAAAACTTTTATATTCAGTTACAACAACTGAAATTTGAAACAAAATTCCATAATATTTACTATTTCGCTAAAATATCAGTCAAATTAAATCATAAAAACCATTATGAAATGTGTGTTTACTGATATAACAGATGGTTACAGAATGATACTGAAATTAATAGTGTCTTTATTGTGATCAATCAATTGTTACTAGTCTATAACCTTGATTATGTAGTGTGTGTGTGTGTGTGTGTGTGTGTGTGTGTGTGTGCATTGTTTAATATCATGTTATTGCATTGCATTTCAAATCATTAGTTATCATTAGTCTTCAATAAATTTTAATACATATCATTCAAATATAACAATATTTAAAATAATTAAAGGTGCATGCAGTTAACAAAAACGCAGTAACGATCTATCAGAATGATGTGATACCCCTCCCACCCCAATAAAATCTAATTCCCTTCAAACATTGGAGTAAATATCAAGTAGGGTAGTTGCAGATCTATTGAAGACCTTAACGTTATGTTTGATAATATAAGCAGTTGTCACAAAATACTGAATTCCTGCTACTTCATACAAAATGAAATGGAGTGGTTACGATCCTGCGACATCTGCTTAACACGCACTTTTGCAATCTTTTTAATTAATTAGTTTAACCACCATCTGTTGCGACATTTTTAAAAAAACATTTTTGCCTAGAAAGAAGCAAAATATACGACTTAACAGTTTATAGAGATATATAAGTAAACAACCATTTTATAACTATTTTATGACATAATAGTCTCCATTGATTTGGTTATAATTGCAAATTATTTTAAAATAAACAAGCATTAAATTTGCAAGCTTTAAAATCTAAGAGCAGTTTTTATATGTTGTTGCTAATTACCACTGTAAATATCTAACAAAAATACCTGTTAGGTTTCATGTGTGATATGTGGACATTTCAAAAGACATTGGTTTATCATAAATGTTTACTGCAT
>CM056612.1:5000-110000 GCA_029721355.1 Tegillarca granosa | reverse complement strand
TTTTTTGGATCCCATTTAAAATAAAGGTTTGTTCCCACGTGCAAAGCATTCATTAGCTGGATTTGGATTCATATAGTTTTTTAACTTTTGATTTATTTATATTCAACTAAACATGTTTTGTTTATGTTTTTATTCATAAACATTTTTGGTCCCTAGTGTCACTAATTAGGAATTATTTTTTTTCGAAATGTGCACATTATTTCTCTTAATAATCACAAATTTGGAGAATATGTGAATGTTATCTATCCAAGTGAGTTTGACATAAAAGTCACGACAGATTTTCCATGTTTTGCTTCATATTTGGACTTATACCTCAATTATGACACCCATGAAAGGTTACATCTGAATCTATACGACAAACGTGATGACTTCAATTTTTCTATTGTCAACTTTCCGTTTCTTTGCAGTAATATCCCTGCTTCTCCTGCGTATAGTGTATATGTTTCACAGTTAATACGGTACGGTAGAGCTTGTTCCCACTATGGAAACTTTCTGCAACGAAGCAAATTACTTAGAATTAAATTGTTGACACAAGGATATTGCAAGCCTTAGCTAATCAGGGCCCTTAAAAGGTTTTATGGCCGTCATCACAATAATTTTGATAAGTATGTAGTCACTGTATCCCAACTTGTCATTGTCAAAATTGACTTGCACGTGGCGGGTGTAGCTAGCTAGACAGGAGATGCTTACTCTTCGAGAGAACCCGGCCTCACTTCCTTGATCGAAGTTCACGTGTATAACATATTTTGCCAGTTTGCAAAGTTTTTACTGTGTTTTTGGGATTGTGATATGGACAAGGACTAATATATTTGTTTTATTTTATTAGCATATTGAACACTTTCGGTCTACCTAGCTACACTTATCGACATGAAAACAAATTTGACAATGATAAGGACGTGGAACTACAAAACTTATAAAATTATCTAAATTTTATTACAATTGTATTCACTTTGCTTTTTCTTTACAAATCTGAAAATTAAAATTGACGATCGTTTATAATATATCGGTAAAGACTTACTTCCAAATAAAAAAGTTCAGTAGAGCATTACATATAGGAAAAGATATTGGACAAATTCAAGCTCAAACCTATCGGTTTCTGTACATAAGCAATAAAACAACAAATACACAAAACACCTGATAAAACAAATCGGACTGGTAGTTATGACTTAACTACATAAAAGTATTATGTAGTAAAGGTATTTTTCAATTGTATTATTAGCGTGTAAATCAACGAATCATCATTGCAACTTTTCCTGCAATAGTTGATGATTTGCTGTGGTTGCCTCCATCACCCAATTGCAAGTAACAGAAGTAAATAAATCTTGTAAGCATTACACCACTACAAGTTGACATTACTGAACTATATAGCATAAACAATACAGCGCAAGTGCAAAATGTTTTTTTTTTTTTTTTAAAAAAAAAAAAACAGATATAGAGTAATATGACTTATTTACATACATCTTTATACATTATTGTTGTGCAACAATAGAAATTTCAATGAATATTCTAAAAGAAATTTGACTGACTTATGCCGTGCTTAATGATGACTTTGTGTTACATTATGAACTTTATTATAATATAATTGTTATAATTATCAGAATTATAATTTATCTTATATATAAAACTAATGGCTAATTACACTTAAATTATATATTTAAGGAACGCTTATTTATTATTAATTGAAATATTGAGAGCCATCCATTAGTTATACAACCGCACCGCTAGACATTTATTTCAATGATTGTCATGCCTTAATTAACTACTAATTAAGGCTTTAAGTAATTTTCTTCAAAAATATATTTTAAATGAAAGTATTACGCAAAAATTGGAATATCGATGTGTGTGTGTGTGTGTGTGTGTGTGTGTGTGTGTGTGTAAAATATGTCAACTTAGTTCCAGATTGTTTCGACATATGTCATGCTTAAAGAGGAAATTGTTTTATTGTCTATATCTATTGCCTACTCAATTTTCTTTAAATAGGTCATTGGAGAATAAATAGTAACTTTAAGTTATATAACCCATTATTATGTCTAAAGAATAGTCAATCACAAGAAGAATAATAAGGTACATCTCTAAATAACACAGTGTTACATTATGAAGTTTAAATGTGATTGACATAGGATAAACATGAACAGGAAAAAAATTACTCGTTTGAAAGACTGAAATCAAAGTTAAAAATTGATTGTTTTTCGTTTGCGCATGTGCAGCAAAGATCTTTTGTTTTATATTGCTTTTTAAGGTGCTGCGGAAAAATGGTTCTAAAAAATAATCATGTTGTGCATTTTAATTGAGCCTTCAAAAAATCATCTGAAACAAAACGTAATTGTTTCATTTCACGTTCATTGTGGGACTACCTATCTAATAACTAATAGAAATGTACCCTAGTATGTATGTAATATATACTACAATGTCGCCAAGGATTTTCTTTTGTAATCTAGTGTTTTCATTTATATAAAGCATGGAAGTTTGTAACCATACTTTATAGTTAGTTTCAAAGAAACAATTCATGCATAAGAAGTAAGCACGTTGAAATATCAATCATTACTTGCAAAGTTCAATGCTTTTTATCTAAGATTGGTCGTTGAAGGAGATTAATTATAACACGATTAACTTTTTAAGACTTGTCAGCATGACATCGTTACTTTCCTGTTTTTATATTCAATTATAAAATAAACGGAAACTGGTTGATCGAATATGTCTCTATGCTCCAGAATGTTATGTCATTAAATAAAATAATTTTAAATGTTAAACGAAAAACAAAAACATCATGTCAATTAAAATGATTGATCTGGTCATCTTTTGTTGAAAACCAGATGTTATGGACATGTCTTTCATTAAAGCAATATTTTTATACTTTTGAAGGTTGATTTAGGATATATCGATAAGTGTTTGTTCGGATGTATATTCTGTAAAGTATAATAACGTTTTGTTTGCTTTATTCGGTGTTTAATTTTAAAGAAAATGCTCCTTAACTGCATATAACTAAAAAGTAACATTGTCTATTTTGCTCACTTCGGGCATAGGTGCCCGAATGGTATATAGCTCATGCTTATTGGTTACAGTTTCTTTCACCGGCTAATTTTAAGATTCCTAAATTCACCGCTTTGACCATATAAGTTCGTGAGTTCGCTTGCCGAGGTATGTAGTTTTCTCTCGGCATTCTAAATACCTCCACCGTTCTAGAAGAAAATGGTTCGATTTGTGACAGGGGCGTGAAACGTCTTTTCCCCATCTTGTTGAATTCTGTTTTTCAAATTTTATATTGAAATTAAAAAAAATATATTAAACAATCAAGTTGTATGTCCTATTGTTTGCTAAAGAATCGCTTCATGAAAAGAAATGAATTCAATTCCCTGAATTAACAATATACGCTACATTAAGTATAATTTTATTATTTGCTTTATTACTGCATGTTAAAGACGAGTTAGTATTTTTTTATTTAAAGAAGAAGAATTGTTTTCATTTAGACGTTTTTTTTTTAGTTTCGACAAATGGTTCTGAATCTTGACAAAGGTATGCTGATAAACAATAAATACATTTGCTAATTTAACAATCATAGTAATATCTTTATCTATGGCGAGGAGGCGTGCCCTCATGTGAAAGTTTTTGGGTTTTGTTTTTTTTTTTTTACTTTTTCGTTCTATAATCCAATTTTTATTTCAAAAAAAAAAAAAAAAAAAAAAAAAAAAAAGCATTTTGACATTTTGAGAGCATTGCAAAACAATACATAGTCCCCTACCGGTCGCATATTTCACTAATCCCAAAGTTTTAGGTAAATGTACCTTATTATATGGTACAAAGATTTAAGGTTATAAATTATGTGTTATTCAAGATGTAAAGCAAAACTTCATCATAGTAAAATCAAAACCAGAAATGAAATTGATTTCTCAAAAATTTTAAGTTAAATCATGAATAGGTTAATTCTCCAAAAACCTTCTTATTTTTGACAGTGTGTGGAAAGAGAATAATTACTTGGTAAATTGTAATGCAATTTAGTTTTTGTTTTATAATATATCATTAGACTAAAAATACAGGAGGCACTAGTCTAACCGTTCTTAATATGGAGTGTAATAGTGACCTGCATACCAAAAAACAATTCATTAACTGCAAGCGTGTAGAGAAAAAATAGAGCGGAAAACTGAAATCTCAGTGAATTTTCAAAGTTAAAAGGGCCATAACTCCCGTAGAATTTAGCAGATGGAAACGAAACATAAACTTGATCTGTAACTCATCATGGTAGAGTCACATACCAAAAATTAGTTCAATTTCTGCAAGCGTGTAGAAACAAAGTGCGGAAAACTAAAATTTCTGTTATTTTTTAAAGATCAAAGGGCCAAAACTCTGATAAAAATTAGCAGATGGAAACGAAACGTGAACTTGATCTGTAACTCATCAGGGTAGACTCATATACCAAAAATCAGTTCATTATCTAAAAGCATTTAAAAAAAAGAGTGGAAAACTGAAATTTCAGTGAATTTTCAAAGATCAAAGGGTCATAACTCTGATAAAAATTAGCAGATGGAAACGAAACGTTAACTTTATCTGTACCTCATCATGGTAGACTCATATACCAAAAATCAGTTCATTATCTAAAAGCATTTAAAAAAAAGAGTGGAAAACTGAAATTTCAGTGAATTTTCAAAGATCAAAGGGTCATAACTCTGATAAAAATTAGCAGATGGAAGCGAAACGTTAACTTGATCTGTACCTTATCATGGTAGACTCATATACCAATAATCAGTTCATTGTCTAAAAGCATTTAGAAAAAAAGAGCGGAAAACTGAAATTTCAGTGAATTTTCAAAGATCAAAGGGCCAAAACTCTGGTAAAAATCAGCAGATGGAAGCGAAACGTTAACTTGATCTGTACCTCATCATGGTAGACTCATATACCAAAAATCAGTTTATTATCTTAAAGCATTTAAAAAAAAGAGCGGAAAACTAAATTTTCAGTGAATTTTCAAAGTTCAAAGGGCCATAACTCATGTAAAAATTTTGCGGACCAGAACGAAACGCTAACTTGATCTGCAACTCATCATGGTAGACTCACATATTAAAAATCAGTTCATTATCTAAAAGATTTAAGAAAATAAGTGTGGAAAACTGAGGCGTGACAGACGGACGGACGGACGGAAAGACGAACAGAGCGCAAACCTAAAGTCCCCTTCGGCTTTCGCCGGTAGGGGACTAAAAAACATTGATAGAACAACTGAAAACAAGCATTTAACTTTTTAACCTACATGTTATAAACAGTACGATGTTTTCTTATAGACATTGTTTTATAATTTTTATTATTATGCACTACCGACTGTAATGCATTATTTAAAACCGTTTTATGTTGGCTTACGATATTGCACTTTATTTTAAAACATTCTATTACACCAAACCATTTTAAACTGTCACGAACGTCTTGCAGTGTCTTGTTTATGGCCTCGGTAAATGTTCTTTAAATCAAATATACAAATGTTCACAAATTCCGGTTTGTAGCGGTGACCAAGTAATATATTAGCGTTTTATGCTTTTTTGTGAATTCTCGTAAATATCTCGTCTTAATTTTTGTTTTTGACTTTTCCATCGCAATCAACAACTCTAACTTTATTTCTGTAAATTATTTCAAAAAAAATATTTTCGGGTTTTCTCAACGTGTTCCTTTCAAAATAGAAAATTGGTTTTGAATATCCGGAACTGAATGTCAATTATAACCGGAAGTGATCACTGAAAGCTTTTACATGGCAACCATCGTCTGTAAGTGTTAGTTTTGTGTATAGCAAGGAAGAGTCAAAGTTATTTTATTTCAAACAAACAACTTTAATATTTAAAGGTTTGAAATTTTTTTTATTTGTTTATTGTATTATTTTAATTTTTTATTGTTATATAATTATTTTTTTTATTTTTCAATTTTCGATTCTATTAATTCGATATTTGACTTTTGCTTTACTTTTTGCACGTAACAAAGTTACCTGTAATATACAAACAGACATTCTTGTTAATTTAAAACACCTTTCTTGTTAATGATGTTAGTTGTCAATTTTATCACAGGTGTGTTATAACTGAAACTTACTAGTAATCAATACCATTATCAGTTTGTTTTCATTACATAAATATTATAATTGCATTTGTAAAATTTGTCCATTTGCTGCTGTTATTTGTTGTGGTAGAAAAATTGAATGAAACATATTTTTATGATTAAGAAAATGCACACAAATGTGTGAAAAAGCACATGGATTCTCAGGTGCACGTGTTTATAAGTTACAATTTTACTTTAGAACGGCTTAGTGTCTTCTAAATCCGCCTTTCCTCTTTCTGGCTAAGGCAGGTTTGAATCTAAAATCTAATCTATATATAACGTAAACTGGGTTTAAACCCTATAACTTGAAAAGAGGTACTTGTATTTATAATAATAAAAAAAATAATAATAATAAATAATAATAATAATAATAATAATAATAATAATAATAATAATAAATTTTTAAAAGATAATAAAATTGATAAGACGCTAACGATATTGAGCGCTTTTTATAAACGCATTGAAAGGATTCAGGGTGTTCAGAAAACAGTGAGTATTGTAACTAAATATTATTGGCCTAATCCCCGATTACATAATTGCATGACTGGTCACAGTAATTTCCTTGTTGCGTTTGATCTATGCTTTTTATATTATATTGTTAAGCTTGACACACTGTTTTATTTTTACCTTTATTTATATATAGTCTTTAACATGATTAAAATCAATATCTTCAGAGAGAAAGCTCACATGTATTGAAAATAAACATGACAACATTATTATTATTATAGGTTATTAAAACAAATTATGATTGATGTACTTAACTCCAGTTTCTGTAAGATTTAACGTTTATTTATTGGTCTCTGCTGATTCCGGCGATCCCTGTTTATTGATAAAAGAAAGTCATTAAAATACGATTAACTCTAAGAATTGTGTCTGACTGTTAATGTGTACAACGATTGATGTATTTTAATTATACCGTTTATTTATTTATTATGTGCAGAAGTTATTCTGGGACAATATGTCATTTTTGACGCAAAAGAATATTGGCGGTAACAAATAAGGAATCTTGCAAGAACTTGTTTTCCCTATCATTTTTTATTTAATATATATATATATATATATATATATATATATATATATTTACAGTAATAGAAATTACACCTCACACATCACTAGGAACAGTGCTCGAATCCCTACCAGGCATAAGATTTGAATTTTTGATTCTGCTTCCTCCCCTGATGCGCAGCTTTAGGATTATGGAGTATCGAATTGATCTACCTCTTGTCAGTAATTTTACTTTAGGAGCGGTATGCTTGTCTACCGCTTGGTTGTTCTGTCATGTCAAAGTTGCCCCGAGAGCGCGATAGTACACGACAGACGATTGGACACTAAATGACTTTTCACGCATACAAAAACTTGCTTCTAGATTAATCAAAAAATATCATAAACCTATTCGCGACCCGAGAATAAAAAAGTTATGATGCAATCTAGTTTTAATTAATTATATTTTTCTCAAAAAAACATTAGATTTTTATAACCACTACAGCAGCTCAGTTTGTAGAGTGCTTGCTTTGTATGTGGGGGGGATGGTTCGAACCCCCGACGTGTCCGACCAAGACTTGAACATTAGTAGTGAACTGTTCTTTGCCGAGCACTCGGGAAACGTCATTGGGTCTGTCGGAGGAGGCCTTAAAAACCGATGCCACGTGTAACGGCAGGCGAAGTACGCTATAGCACCCTTCTTGCATATTGCCCTAAGCGCAAAAAATCAAAATATTTATCACAAAAGTGTCTTTACATTGGAGTTACTGAAAACCCTAAAAAAGAGCCGTATTTGTCGGGGTAATCAAGGGAAATAAATATATAACATAAATATCAGTTAAAGTTTGATGTGCCAGATGTGCACATTTCGGAAATTCATTCCTCATCAGTGACACTAAGACCGAAAAGTTTGATAGATAAAAAATATAAGCCAAACAGTTGAAAATAATGAATCAAAAGGTCCAAAGTTATTTAAATCCAAATCCAGCTAAGGAATGCTTTGCATGAGGGAACAAACCTTAGTTTTAAAAAAATTTCAAATTTTAGATGGCTGAAAATTTTATTAAATGGTACATTTTCTGACAGCACAAAGTACTGCCTACTGAGTTATGGATACCCTCGAAAGTTTTACTCCACCAGCAGCGGTACCCGCTCAGGGGTAGTAAAAATATGACATAAATACCAGTTAAATTTTGATGTGCCAGATGTGCACATTTCGGAAATTCATTCCTAATCAGTGACACTAAGACCGAAAAGTTTCTATAACGATTCGTTTGGAGTTTTATACTTATGTTATATGGATTATATGAGAAGTCACATTGCTTTCAGTAGAATCACAACTAAATTGGGTATAACACACACACACACACACACACACACACACACACACACACTCCCCCCTCCCATACACACTTTTTCAGCTTAGTAAAACGCTTACTTTGAATTACAAAGAAACCATATCATCTTAACAGCTTACAACTTAACAGTTTAAAACCGTTTACTTGTTTATTAAAAGAAACACTTCCTGAAATTGCCATCGACATCACCAGTAGTTGCTGTTTTTTATCCAGAAAACGTTTATAAAACCCAATCTACAATTGCAGTTTTATAGAACTAAATGTACCATAACACATAATTAATTGTAAACGATTGTCAATCATTCAATGACTCAATTAAGACCATGTCTAAATAACATGTTCTTTTCATCATCAAATTTAATATGATTGAAAGCGGTTACAATGAAACAGGAAATCTACTGTTATTGTCAGAACTTCGTAGGTTACAAGTAGAAATGTTATTCTATGCGTTTGGCAACGAAACAAGTATCGAATAAATTCTCTATCCGCGTACCACTTGGTGGCCGTGATTGTATTTTCACGGTGTTTATAAGATAATTGCTTGGGGTTTTTTGGTCAGTTCGGCAACGCAATGGGTAGAATAGATCTTGTTTTTTGTATGGTTATTTATTTATTTTTGTAAAATATTTTTATGGTATAATGTAAAAGTAAATTCAGTGGTATTCGGTATTAAGTTTCGGCCTCGGTGCGTTGTAGAATATCCAGTAAGTGTTGTAGTTGTTGTTTTGCACCAAACGGGTAGTAGTGTTACATAGAGATGTTTTATTATTAACATACACGTGAATGAGACGAGAAACATCGATTCTATTTACTGTATTCACAGATTCATAACTGATGGTTTATGCCTAGTGGTTAATTCGTTAGCCTTTAAACGCAGGACTTCTGACTTTGTCGAGTTTGAAACAAGACAGCAAGTAAACAAAAATTGTATAGTTGTATTACTACATGTATATATAAATGTAATTTAATCTAATGATATACTGACGCGTTATATAATATTCACATATATTCACATATATGTAAATATTATGTATATGTCAATATTATGTATATGTAAATATTATATATACAATATATAATATATATACATATGTATTCTCTATACTGTAAAAACTATGAGAATTAAATAATAATAATAATAATAATAATAATATATATATATTATTATTATTATTATTATTATTATTATATTATTATTATTATTATTATTGTATTTTTGAAAATTGAAAAATGTAACCCCAACAACACGGGTACAATTTAAAAGGCTCTAGTTTGTGAAAATAAACATCTACAAAACATTAACTCAAGACAAATGAAACCTTTGCATTTTTTTTACTATGTTTAAGGTTTGGCTCATCAAAAAATAAAATTGAAAGTTTTCGAAAGAAATTTAAATTATTGAAAAAAATACTTCTCAATATTTTTGTTTCCTTTTTAATTGTTTATTTTTTCTGTTTTATTTCCGTTGAATATTGAAATCATACACAGTTTTACCATTCGTGACATAAAAATGAAAAGTCAAATTTTATTTATTGAACTTTAAACGGATATTGCATAGTAATCTTAGTGCTCTTACTAATCAATTTCCTAAACAACAGGACATTTTTTTTGCAAACAAGTGCATGTATTTAAATAAACCGATAATCTTGCATGTAACGATAACTTTTTTGTTTTTGGAAATATTTCCATAAAAAACATCAGTTCTTAACATACAAGGAAAAAAACAAAAGTGTTGAATATTTATTATTATTTTTAATCAATGATAATGGACTGGACTTCAAGTTTCATCAATTTTAGCGGAGTTTGCACTGAAAAAAACCCCTTGTGGACAAGCATTTGTAATGAGATTTTTCGTTATGTCTACATCTACAGGGTGTTTCTTTCCTGTGATTTAATTATGTCATATTTGTAAATGTGTTGTTTCTAAGTGCAGATATTCACAGTTTTCATTCTGCTATTACAAACAAGAAGATTTGCAGCAGTTGTTTTTTGCGCATGTCTACATATAAATAATGTTTTAGACATGTGCTTTATATTGACTAATGTAAATATTTACCTCCTGTACCACCTACTGTGGGCTTGAGTGCATAAAGTTAATTATAATTGTTATAATTGTTGGATCATTGGTAGGCTGATACTTAAAAAACTCAAAAAGGTTATATCTGTATCTCGGATGGCTAGACTGGAACTTCAGGTGTGTGTCAAAAGAAATTGACACGATTAAAAAAAATCTGCATCTGTGATCTGTAAACTGCGCTTTAATGTTTCTGGATAAATTTCATTTAATTATACCACAGATTAATTTTGCAAACTTATGGACAGCTGCTCCATTTCTGAGAAAGTTGACTGGAAAGTATTGTGTTAAAAATTGATTTAAATTTCTGACACATATACGGTTACCACTGGTAAATGTTTTACAATGCTGAACGGAGAGAGAGAGAGAGAGAGAGAGAGAGAGAGAGAGAGAGAGAGAGAGAAACGTCCGAGTCAAGAATATTTTACTTATATTGAGACGTCGCTAGCTATAGGCGAAAGTGCAGAAAGTTTGTCTTTGCGTTGCGCCGATGGCATTGTACAGCAGGAACCTTGATTAATTTAAGTTCCCATCCGCAAGAATCGTGACTTTCATTTCGTAATGCCGAGTGTTTAGAACAGTCAATACTCATTTTCAAGTCTTTTAACCCAAAACCTCCCACTTTCGGAGCCAACACTCTACCAACTGAGATAACCGAGTGGTACACTGAACGGAGAGAGTAAAGTGAAGTCTATATCCTAATTAACGAGGCGACCAGCTCCTGGATGGAATACTATGTACTCAAAGACCAATATAGAAACTGTGATTCGTGAGAGCGTCATTTAGACAATTTGACCGCGAAGGCAAAACTAAGCAGAGAGACATAAGGGTAATGCCTTAGCGCTACTAGATTATTGTTGTGACAGATCTTATAAAAGGTCTTCTGTATAAACCCTCTGTTATATTCTGCTTATTAAATTATTCGTTATTATAGAATGTAGAAAATCATTTTTCATTTCTGACTGATTTGTAGATTGAAGGACACACACATCAACACACACACACACACACACACACACACACACACACACACACTCTCTCTCTCTCTCTCTCTCTCTCTGTCTCTCTCTTTCTCTGAATTTTTAATGTTTATTACAAATTGTTCATAATATATGTTTGTTTAAAAACCCATTCGTATACAAGAATCTTAAGAACCTTTTCAGAACAGACAAAATAAATACAAAAGATATTGTTTTCTAGAAAGAAAATCATGTTGGATTATTTTATTAAAAAAAAAATCAGCCGATGCTATTCCATACAACGGCCCCTTCTGCATGGACTCCGAAGAAATGGATAACAAACAAGATTGGTTTAAATAATAGAATTTGGCATTTAACATTTGATTTTTTAAACAACATTAGTGAACATATTTGTATGTCAAATGTACATGCAATAAAGTCAATGTACAGGATTGCTTTATATATATATATATATATATATAGAGAGAGAGAGAGAGAGAGAGAGAGAGAGAGAGAGAGAGAGAGAGAGAGAGAGAGATGTGAAAAATATCCACTTTTATAGATTTTTAACAACCTTAGTTGCAGTAGAGGTCAATATTTTTTCGCGTCATAAAAATAGTAGGTAAAACAGTTACTTCTATAACTTTATATGGTTGTTGGTTATTTTTATCCATCTTATAAGAAACTGAATTTCCTAAAAGTTGAGAATTTTCTATTTTTGAACTTAAGACCTACCATAAAATCAGACAATTTCTGCGTTTTTTGTTGTACTAACTGTGCATTTTACTACGATGCATGTCAATTATATAATTGTCTCTGTATATAAGAGAAACATAGATGATAGACCGCAAAAGTTTATATGATTGAATTCATGTACGATAGCTCAATGTAAGCTTGCGTTCAGTTGACTGTCACAATAAATAAAGTTGTATTAGAGATATCCAATAAAATTCCATTTAATGCTTTATGCTCATGGACAGTATATGAGGATCCATTGCTAACTTGTAAAATCGTTCCAGACAAGAAAAGTTTTTTACGTTTTACTTTAAAAGCGTTACAGCTAACACTATTGCGGGAACCACCAACAAATGAGCGAGACAACAAATAAGACAAGAAAGGCCAAAATAACTCGTCAAGAAACGAGAAACTACCAACAAATGAGTAAGGCAACAAAATAACAAGAAAGGCCAAACAAACATAAAACACAGAATAGTTAACTCGTCAAGAAGAAGATAAACTACCAACAAATGAGTGAGGCAACAAATTAAAACAAAACAATAAACGCCACACACACACACACACACACACACACACACACACATGTATATAGATTATACAGATTATAAAACTCTTAGCATTTCACTGAAATTGATGTAAATATGCAAGGATAAAGTTAGATTACTATTATAGGGTTTTTAAAACAATTACCGTTAAGTGAACTAAGTAACTTAATCAACTATCTCTTTAAACATGCTCTCGTCGAAAATTGTGGTTGTATTATACGATAGCATTAAATATTTTAAAAAAGGGGAAGACTAGAATTATTGTGAACAATAAATTCATTATAACATTGGCTAGTATTATAAGATTGAAGCTAATTTTTAATAAAAGAAATGCGTGTCATTGTTGTCACTAAATGAGAGAGAGAGAGAGAGAGAGAGAGAGAGAGAGAGAGAGAGAGAGAGAGAGAGAGAGAGAGAGAGAGAATTTTATTTCACTAAATTAATAGTACTTGAAAAAAGCAAATGATACCAAATTGATGCCACAAAAGAAGTTAATAGTACACGTTGGAAGGGCAATATAGTTTGAGTTAGAGATTAGGAAATTCTGATCGAGTGGTAAGATTTTTCATCTAAACGGGGCTTTGTTTCACTCACAGCAGAATATGAACCTACGCGACAAATCATTTAGTATAAAATAAGTTTATTCATTATAATTTTTTGTCGTTTTTATATTTTTGTTTAAAATTATGCCCCTTGTCAATTGAAAAAAATAGCACACGCTAAATTGAGATAGGTTACACGTGCGCACACGGTGCGCCATTTAGAAAAAAAAAACACAATACCATCAATTAAGCGTGACCAAAGGTTGTCGTTCTAAGCTTCCAGAAAAACAGAGGCACTTTTGGCTTTCTTGGAAGCCTATATCAAAAGCACTTTTAGTAGAGAAGTTCTCCTCGAGCTGCTTTAGTGCGTTTCTGCGTTTTGTATGGTTTTTTTTTTTTTTTTTTTTTTTTTTTTTTTTCAGTCAGAATCTTTGTGTATACTGTACAATCTAACTTAATAAAGAATGTCTTCATTTGTTTCTTACTATAAATAAACTAATCTTACTGTACCAAAACATTATGATCTCATAAACATATAAATGTAAGTCACGCAAGGCATACTGGCCAATCAACAACAGATAGAAATTCGTCGAGTTAGGCTTAAGTTGGTCACATTATGTATTTCTGACATTTCTTTTCCTAAGTAATTCAGTGAATGACTTTGGTCAGTGATTTCATTACTTTTTCTGTCACATAAATGTTAATGTATTGGTCTTCTATATAACCTTTGCTTTTGTTACAGTAATATTTGTGTATTGGTCTAGCTTGATCTCTGGCATTTTAAGACAAGATACTGTATAAGATCCAGCAGTGAACATAACATAACAAATGTTCTAATAATCATTTTAGAGGATAATAATCCGTTTAAGAGACATTTTTTTATTTTGAGTAAAATGACTTAACTATTTAGAAATAGCTATTCGCAAGCATTTTAAAGAGTTCCTTTTTTCCAAATGTACACACAATCTCATCAAAACCTGTATTGAAATTTGGCAGAGAACGAATTGGTATGTTTTTCCAATCTCTAAAAAGCGTGGTACAAACACGTGTTTTTGCCATTTGAAGTATTTAGAGGAACACATACGTGGTCGACGTGTATTTTTGGCAAAGCTATTGATTTTTACAGACATATAAGACAAATAAAGTATTGACTGGTTAGGATACTGTGACTGGAAAACGGTATGACTTTATAAATGTAAAGTTACTCAGCGAGCCAGAACCTTACCAAATAGGTGAGCACAACTTTAATGCAAAGCGCTATGTACATTGGCAGCTTAATACCTTTAAAATAATAATCTCAATAGTTTATAATTTGCTGTGTGTCTTTGCTAGCTTTATTCACTGCGTTGATTCTCCCCGGTAGCTTTTCTATTTCTGTTATCAGCACTTTCAAGAATTGTATAGATAACACAAGTCCTTTTTTTAAAAATGATGCATTGTTAAGAAGAATACAGCTTTCAAACAGAATATCTTTAAAGTGCTTGCTACTAATTAACATTACAACATAGTTTTGAGGAATATTTCAGGGTTATTGTATCAGCAATTATTTTAAATTCAACGCTTTATTTATTCAAATGTAATAGAATGGTTTCTTAATTCTACGTCAATCATATGTTATTTCATTTCAAGTACTGGTTTAATTTGAATTCGGTTTTTTAGAATTAATTAAGTTTTCTTGACGACACAGTTCAATGTCTCCGTAGAGAAACTTTTATTTTACAATAACAATTATAGTGTTTGTCTAAAAGCATAATCAGAGTCATTTTAGAAAAAGAAGGTGGAGAAGAAAAAAGGAGGGAAAAAAGAAGAAGAATGAAGAAAACAAGCAGAGGAAGAGGAAGAAGAAATAATGATGAAAATGATGATGATGACGATTATGATGTGATTATTTTGATAATGATAACAACTGTATGAGGCTAATCATTTGCGACGTTTGGCTTTAATCCTTAATGAAAACTTTATAAAGTATTATCGTCTTTAAATGAATAAATAAAAATATAAATTTTTAATATTCGAGAATTAATAAATGTTTTAATACAACGACGGTTTGAATTCTTTTCAAAGGAAATTAAACTAAAAATAATATTTAGGCTTATTAAGCCGGTTGATGTTATTGATCAAAGATTGTCTACAACATATAAAAGTCTGATTTGGCTTTATTAAAAGCAGTAAATATGATAGTTTAAAACAAGACTGAGTCGATGTAATGACAGGAATACATCAATAATATGCATAAAGCCTACTCTAATTACAGATAATAACTGGCATTAGTGCGAGCTAATCACACCAATTTTTCCGTGTCCTTATTTTCTAGGTTGAGACATTACCTTTATTAGTTGAAGTTACTAGCATGGGTTGATTTATGCGAAATACTGTGATGTTTTTATACAAATTATATAGTTCTGATGGTGTTTCATTTCTTCTGTAATATATTTTTGCTTTTTTTTTAAAATTTTAGATAAACAGCTTTCACGATTTAGCAGATATCCAAAACAATAGAACGCCGCTGATCGTTAACCGTTAACCGTTACGGTTTAGAGAGCTGAGAGTTAAGTAATGGTGTTTAACGTCCCAGTCAAGAATATTTCATTTATATCGAGACGTCGCCAACTATAGGTGAAAGTGCAGAAATTTTGCCTGTGCGTTGCGCTGATGGCATTATACAGCAGGGTTCTTAATCGTGCCATGCCCGCCATGACACGGGGCCTCGCTTATTTTAAGTTCCCATCCGAAAGAACCGTGAGTTTCATT
The DNA here is from genome assembly GCA_029721355.1 of Tegillarca granosa. Taxonomy (NCBI): domain Eukaryota; kingdom Metazoa; phylum Mollusca; class Bivalvia; order Arcoida; family Arcidae; genus Tegillarca; species Tegillarca granosa. The sequence goes on along the minus strand of CM056612.1, from coordinate 93,986 downwards.
TCGTAATGCTGAGTGCTTGGCGAAAGAACAGTCACTACCCACTTTAAAGTCTTGGGTCAGAACCAGCCGGGGTTGGAACCCACGACCTTCCACCTACGGAGCGAGCACTCTACCAATTGAGCTACCGTAGTTGTGTTTTGGTTAATAACATTCAAACATGATATATAGGGTATTGTTTATCATTTTAATTAACATATGATCTTTTAAAATTATATTTTTCTAGTTATATTTGCATTTTTTCCACCGTTATGTTTCAAACTCAATTTTTGTTTAGGGCCTTTACCTTGTACCAAAAAGTAACTGAAAAAAGTTTCAATCAAGCTTTAACTGAATTTTGATTTAGTTTTTATTGTCCTTTAAAAAATTAACCCTTAACAATGTTTAAAATAAAAACAAAATAGTTTAATCTATGACAAAAATCTTGTTAAATTCTTATGCGCCATACGCGCATATTTTGGAAAATCTTCCTCATCAGTGACACAAGGGGCCGAAAAGATTGATAAAAAACATAAGTCAAACAGTAGCAAATTAGTGAATCGAAAGGGTTTAAATTAAAAATAAGTTATATATTAGACAAAGAACCTTAAACAATAGAAGTAAATGGAAAAACGGGCAAGCATGTCAGAAAAACACATTTACAACAGTAGGTTTAAAACCCAATTTAAAAGATCGGGAAAAAAAGACTAAATGTTCGATTTGAAGGTCTTAGTATTACTTTAAATATTTATAATAATCACCCGAATCTATTTAAATAAAAAATGAAGAAATCTAAATATACTTACCTTTTTAACATTAACTGTTTAATCGCATTTTTTATGGTGTATATTATCATCACATGAGACATTTTATAACATACATTTCTCTAATACTATTATAAACATATAAACTAATATAAATATATCAATCAAAAAATGATAGTTATATGATCAATTTAGGTTAAAAGAAATATGAACAGTTAATAAAAGATCGCGTAAGCCTTTAAATATTTACTCTTTACATAGTATCGATCATTTAGTGGTTATTACTTAAAACAATAAGTCAACATACCAATAAAATAAAACAAACACACCAGTCCTTGTCCATATCACAATCCCAAAAACAAATTAAAAACTTTGAACCAACTAATATAAAAAAGAAAATTTAGCAAAACATATTTTTATATAAAACATGTGCCAGACAAAAAACCTATTTTATTTCTGACATTAAACAAAAGAACATTTATATCGTAGAAATGGTAAAAGGTGTGGTTGATATACGATTGTAGCATTCCAAATTTTATCAAAAGGGTTTATAATATAGAAAACATACACTTGGAACATTAAATAAACCAATAACATCATGTAACGTTTATAGATTACAATCTCTTGTATCTATTTACCGCTAACGAGCTCATTTTTCTGTCATAATCTTAAAGTCAAATAAACAGCAAATGTATTAAATCTAAAATATAAATTCAAAACACTAATTGGGATATAACTGAATTTTTTCTTTGTAAAACTTGTTTCGTCGTTGTGTATTAATTATATATAACAAGAAGAACCATACATAACGGTAAAACATGTTTTACAAAGAATAAATTCAGTTATGTTTTAGGAAACATATTAACTTATTTTTAAGTTCTTTAAATATAAAATTTCCCTCACACAAAGAATAAAATTTATCGTCATATTTGGAATTATATATATTCTTTCTTGTTTCTGTCGCTAGTACCATGCATTCTTTTCTATTTCATTTTAAAAACTAGAACAAGAAAATGTTTTCTCGATACACGTGTTTCATTTTATAGATATTTTAAACATAATCGTTCGATTTGAAAATAAGATATAATCACCCAGGATGGAATCTTGCAACTTATAAACGAAAACACTATTATAAATAAACTAAAATTTAAATACCATTTTTCCTTGATTTTCTCCTTCAGTGTCCATAACCAATGTATGCATGGTTAACAGAAGAATAATGATTCACTCTAAAGAAAATCTGATCGATTAACAGAAACAGCAGTGTTCTACTTATGTGACACCTGATGTTGACTGTAGAATGCACATGGTGTTTCACTGAATACCTTGGTGAAATGTTATCATAAATAAAGACTCAGATGCCTGAGATATAAAACAACACAGTGAGTTGATGTTTATTTTTCATCATATTAACTTCTAGTTGATTTTATAAGTGAGAAAACAATAGACTATAATTGAAGCAATCATATAACCTTCAAACAAGCCAAAATGTGTGAAAAATGATTCACAGGTTTTTCACCTTTGCTAACCATAAACAACTACATTTACTTATAACAATTGCTACAAACTGCTATCATTTGACGGTTTTTGTTTCTGATATTTTACTAATACTAATATTCTATTGTTTGTTTCACAGGTATATGTTTATAAAATGTAATTTTTTTTCGATGTTCGATATTTCTTATTTATTTCCTATTATTTTTTAACATATTAATCTTTTCCTCAATAACGTATTTATTCATTTCATTTTTATTAGTTTTTAAAAATATTTATTTATTTATTTTATGTTTTTTTTTCCTCTTTTTTAATTTCTATTTCTATTTTTTTTTTCAATAACTTTTTCATTTACTCAACCACTATAAGAAAATTGTTGATACGTTTTTTGGAAAGAGGGTTGTAACTTCCTTCCATTTGTAATCATAGAAACCATACCTTTTTCTATTTTCATACTTAAATAACAAGTTGAAGCAACGATACTATTTTCACAGGTTTCCAATTTCATAAAGAAATAATACATAATGATTCTGTTAATGACATACTAAGTTTGCAGAGCAAAATTATATCAGAACATTAAACAAAAAAAATATGACAAAAAAAAAAAAAAAAAAAAAAAAATAGTCAATCAAAACTATATAACGTATTTTAGCAAATAAATTAAATGGCGTGTTCTCCTTAAACTCACGCTAATTTCTTACTAAATTGGGTTCGTTTTTTTCTTCTTCTTCTCTTTTTAGTGTTTTGTTTACTGTTTTGATTAGCCTTATTCTTTTTTTTTTGTAATATCTATTTTATGGTTACGATTACAGCAGCTCTATGATCTTATTGTATAAAAGTTGATTTATCAATCTGTAAGGCAAATTGCAAGAAAAAATAAAACTAAACTAATGATTCTATTTTTTATTAAATAAATAAAATATTTCATTCTACTAATAAAACAGTAAAGTGAATAATATTTTGGAAAATTATATTCGATTTTTCAAATTTTGTTTCGCCTCAACAGTCGTTATGTTAATACCCTTTAACAACTCATAACGGACCCAATAAGAACATTTTAAAAGAAAAATATCTTGGCGTTAATAGAAATGGAATACATGGTTATAATTTTATATTCTAATGAATTTAATTTTTAAACCATTGTCCATTGAATGAGGTACTGTCTGATGTAATAAAAATTACATAATACATGGCTGCTCTCCACCATTTAATGGTAGTGATGTGAGTGATAAAAATAAAACAAACATAACAGTCCTTGTCCAAACCCAAAACCCCAAAAAATAAAGTAGAAACTTTGAAAGCTGGCAAATTAGTTATACACGTGAACATTCATGTAGGAAGTGAGGCCGGGTGCTCAGGAAGGGTAAGCACCTCCTGTCTAGCTAGCTACATCCATCACGTGCAAGTCAATTTTGAGAATGAAAGGAACAAAGAATCATTGTAAATCAAATATATCCAGCATAAGTTTGGATACAGTGACTACATACTTATCAACAATTTTATGATTACGGCCATAAAATTTTTTAAGGACCTTGATCAGCCTAGGCTTGCAAAATTCTTACGACAACAATTAAATAGTGAGCAGTTTGCTTTATTGTAGAAAGTACCCATAGTGGGAACAAGCTCTGTCACAACGTATCAACTGTGAAACATATACATCATACGCAGGAGAAGCAAGGATATTACTGCAAAGAAACGGAAAGTTAACAATAGAAAAATTGAAGTCATCACGTTTGTCGTATAGCTTCAGACGTAACCTTTCGTGGGTGTCATAATTGAGGTATAAGTCCAAATATGAAGCAGAATATGGAGAATTTTTTGTGTCTTTTATTTCAAGCTTACTTGGATAGATAATATTCACATATTCTCTAAATTTGTGAATTATGTTAGAACGTTATCTATATATCTGTATATGTAGTTGAATAATTAAGCGACATTCTTTTCTCAAGATTTGACAAGGTTCTGTAAAAATTCTGTTTTATATGATTAAAGACCTAAATCAGCAAGCAAAGGTGCACAGTTTGTGCCCATAGGTAATACCGATTGTTTGTTGAAAAATGATATTGCCAAACAAAACAAATATGTTGTCTATCAAAAACTCTAACATTTTGTTGATGGTATCTTCAGTATATTTTTTGTTTACAGTCTGTATGGTGTTTTACAAAATAACCAGAATCCTTGTTGAACACTAGATATTTATATCTTGGTTTACCGTTTTTGTAAAGGAATGAAAAGTGAATGATTTATTTTAGACGTTCTTTCAATATAGAATGAGGTATAGTGGTGTAAAGGGTAGAAAAATCAAAAGTTTTATACTTTTTTACCGATAAAAGAGTATTATAAACAAGAAGGTGCAAGTAGTTTTTAAGGATTGCTGGCTATGTTCATTTCAAATCAATAAAAGATGGTGTCAGGTGAAAGAACTTATAATGTTCAGCAATGAATTGTTTTTTATCTAAACATTGCAGACTATGTTAATTTCAAATAAATAAAGGAGGTGTCTGGTGAATGAACTTGAAATGTTCAACAATAAATTGTTTATGATCTAAACATGGATGACGAAGACAAACATAATTAAAGAAAAATTGTTTGAAGGGATGGTTAAATCTGTAGAAAGAAAATGAATTCGTATCGTTTAAATTTGTTTTAGGTAAATGGTTATGATAAAAAAGACACATAAAGAACTAATTTATGAAATTATTTCCATTTTGTATTTCCAAAATTATACCTTAACAATGATCATATAATCTAGAGAATTGAAAAAAAGGTTAAAATTCAATCAAACATACCAAATAATTGCAATTAAGGAATAAATCATTAATACCTCTAACATATTTTAATTTTCAAATGTACCAATAAAAGTTCACCTCTCTACAAAGTGCATCTGTCTGTAGTCATCAGCTGAAATATCCATAATCTACTATATCATAAAATGACCTCTATTTAAGGTCCAACTTACTATTGTAAAAAAAGTCCACTCAAGTAAGTACCAAATCACTCCTCACTCCTCAATAAAGTCCACTCTATACATTGTTTGTCTTTAAAATTTAAAGATACGAGAAAACAGCGTAAAAACTAGCTTATTTTTTCAATATAATGATGTATGAAGAGTTATAACACATACTTTAATATAAATCTTTGATTTATGTATATACAATGTAGTATATATTACAGTAGTGACTGATATCGACTAAATTTGGAAGAAAAATATACAATGGCACCGTTTAATGTCAGCAACTAAAGCTATCAGATATGAAATTAAAAACACCTATTGTTACCTTTTATATCTAATTAAGATATTTCATTGTTTAATTTTGTGATATTTTTTCTCCTGAAGACAACAAAGACAAAATTAATGATTTGAATACAGTAGGCAATCTTTTGCCATATAATCAATACAAATGAACATTTTATCTAAATTAAAATACAGTTGATATTTATTACCAATTTTTGGACATACTGATAGATATTAATTAGCTTTTTATATTAACACTTAAAACACTTAATGCTAACTTGTACACATACTGCGACAATCTATATATTGTCCACGTTTGCTAAGTCCATAAGTGGTCTTTAAAAACCGGTTATATCCTATTATTGTTATAATAAATTTTCTGTAACTGCAGCTATTCTGGTCAATCATTTTAACCGACTTAAACTTTAACTGATTTTAACTAACTGGAATTTTCTTTCATTTCAGATAAAACGTATTCAGAAAGATTGCTTTATGCGTCCAATATATACATTTACTTCTAATATCTGTATAATCGACTGTGTGTATAACAGTAATAGCTTTACGTCGTTCAAGATCTCTTTTATCCATACTCTATTTTTTCTCTGTCTCTTTTGAGTTGATATAGATATTCTGATAATACAACACGAAGCGATCATTTATACTTAAATCTCTTATATTTGATAACCTGTTACATCTTTTATTATAACTTATAATCTTGATAAAAACGAACCTATTTAGCCGTCGAGAAAATATTATTTCAATGATATTAATCCATTATAGGTTGTATGCTAAGCTGACATATTTATTATTGTACATTCTCTGATGGCAATTTTAAAAAAGAAGAAAAATCTGTGTATGCCATGAGTAAACTAATAAAAAAACCTTACTACTCGTACTGCACATGTGCATCCCTCATATATAAAACAAAATAAAAACAAAAATCATCGTTATTTATTTATTTATTTATTTGTTTGTTTATATATATATATATATATATATATATATATATATATATATATATATATATATATATATATATATATATATATTTATTTATTTATTTATTTATTTATTTATTTATTTATTTATTTATTTACCTCACCTTCATCTACATGATGTCAACATATTTTTTTAGGTTAAGTTTTTAGGTTAATAATTGTAACTTCTTAATCGAGACGAGCAATTCATCAATATTCATATGAAATGTCAAACTTTTGACAGCTGAATAAATTCAGAGACGTTCACTTAGCTTAGAATGCATGTATTAAATGAATCAATTGCGTAATATCATTGATTGACATAGACACTGATATGGTTACATTGTCATGACTTAAAACCAACAGGTCTAAACTTGTGTAATTTTTACGTCAATACTTATGTAATCATAAGATTGTATATTTTAAAAAAAATTCAATACTATCATATTTTTGTGAATAAAACAAGCGCTTTAATCATTTTAATATAGACTCTACCAACACTTTTATAACAGTTTCACCCTACATGCATCAAAAACGACCTCTTATATCTATGAAGAATTTATATCGTTCGTAGGAAACACCACCGGGAACTCAAAGTGGTTTGATGTTTTGGAGCTCGTACCGCTGCTGGTGGAGTAAATCTCCCCGAGGGTATCCATAACTCAGTAGGCAGTACTTTGTGCTGTCAGAAAATATACCATTTAGCAAAAATTTCAGTCATCTTAATTTTTGAAATTTATTTAAACTAAGGTCTGTTCTCTCCTGCAAAACATTCCTTAGCTGGATTTGGATTCACATATTTTTGGAACTTTAGATTCATTAATTTGCAACAATTTGGCGTATGTTTTTTAATCTATCAACTTTTTCGGCCCCTAGTGTCACTGATGAGGAATGATTTTCCGAATTGTGCACATCTGGCACATCAAAATTTAGCAGGTATTTGTTATATATTTAATCAATCTCAGCAAAATAGCTCCAACAAATCAATACATTTTCAGTTATTATCAAGAAAAACTTAGTGAAACTTTAAAACCGACGTCAGTTTTTGCAGTAAGATCCTTTCCAAAATAAACATGTATAAAACTTACATTTACATTTATCATCTCCAATAACTGTTATGTTTAGAAACGAAACAAAACTAAATTCCTATTTTGCATTAGTGATGTCTATGTATACAAATCTCTCTTTATTAAAATTGTCGTTCATAATCTAAACTTTCTTTTTTTTCCACAGTCCTGTATTCTTTTAATTTTTAATTTTTTATTTTCCAGGTTGAGTATACCTATTTACAACTTTAACGGTATCTGTCATTTTTATGAATTTTTTGTTCAATGTTGACGTTAAAATAACATATTTGAAATTTCAAACCTCTCGAAAACTATTGTGGTTAAAATTGAAAATTGTAAATTTTGGTATATATAAGAATAAAAACTGGAAATGAAAAAAAAACAGTTTTTAACTTTACAAATATATATTTTCATTTGCCTTCTAAAATTAAACAGAACACAATCTAAAAAACACAGTAAAAACTTTGACAGCTGGTAAAAATTAGTAATACACATGGACTTCCATGAAGGAAGTGAGGCCAGGTGCTCTGGAATGGTAAGCACCTCATGTCTAGCTAGCTACATCCGTCAAGTGCAAGTCAATTTTGAGAATGAAAGGAACAAAGAACTATGGTAAGTTAAATATATCCAGTATAAGTTTGGATACAGTTACTACACACTTATCATCAATAATGTGATGACGGCCATCAAACTTTTTAAGGGCCTTGATTAGCCTAGGCTTGCAAAATTCTTGCGTCAACAATTAAATTGTAAGTAATTTGCTTCCTTGTAGAAAGCCCCTTTTAGTGGGAACAAGCACTACCATAGCATATTAACTGTGAAACATACACAATACGCAGGAGAAGCAGGGATATTACTGCAAAGAAAAGGAAATTGATTATAGAAAAATTGAATTCATTGTCGTATAGCTGTAGATGTAACCTTTTGTGGTTGTCATAATTGAGGTAAAAGGCCATATATATATATATATATATATATATATATATATATATATATATATATATATATATATATATATATATATATATATATATATATATATATATATTTAAGAAATATATATATTTTAGCATTGAATCTTATTTTCGTTCGTTTCATTGAGAATTGACACGAATGGAGCCTGTGCACTCGTGGCGTAATTCGTAATACGAACGAAAATAAGATTCAATGCTTATAATTAAATTCTGTAAAGTTCAAACTTAATAACCAACACTGAAATTACTTGGAGTTTTTTAATTATCTAACAAGTTAAACAACTGAATATAGGACATTTTGCGTATGAATACATCGTTAGTATAGGCTGATAATTAAATGACGTCATCAACGGGACATGTCAACTTGCGGTAGATCAACAAATCAGACGTTTCCGAGTAAACATGTGCAACGAAATCTTGTTAGTTTATTCCTGAATTTGAAGTACATGTAAACTGAAACACACAACCATGAAAAGAAGAATTTGAAATTATTCCAGGGGAAAGCGAACTGTTAGAATTCCATGTCACTGGGGAATTACTTGCACTAGCTTGTTGCAGACTTGTTACTTCACTGGTAGTTGTAGGGAAAAGTGCATTGTTTACACAAGAAGAAACTGCAGATAGTGTGTGATTAATAGATTTTTTCTGTTGTGTTGAACATTGCCTGTTGTAGCTACGCACGGATCCTTCACTACGGTGTCCTGTCATATACATGATGTGACTCAGCTCGAAACCGGCATCATTCATATCCTGAATTGCAGTCGCACGAATGCAGTGTGCAGTGTACCTATTTGAACAGCCAGCATTTCTGGAAATATCAGACATAAACTGTGTAAATTGATGGAATTTTACGGGTTCAGTTGTGTACCAGTATTGTTCATTTTGTGGGGATTCATCTGAAAATTTTGTGCAATAATTAAACAGGGATTTAGAGTTTTTGTTTGTTCTTGATTAAAAAATATTTAAGTGATGCAACAGGGCAGCGATTAGAATTTTCTGAAGCATACATTCTTTTTTCGGCAGGACTTTCATTGCCGTCTAATCCACCTTGCCAATTTTTTCCATCGTTTCGTGTGACAGGTTTACATATTAAAGACCATTCTCATCCCGAGAAAAAATACAAATGATTGAAGATTTAACTGTTTATGGAATTCAAGACCTCGCGTAACAAAATTCATGGAGATGTCATACCAAACACGGTAACGTATAATTACTGGATTACATTCTGAGTACAAGTAAGTGGATTTTTTTAATTAAATCTCCATTTGTGATTATTTCTTTATGTTTTGTGCCCCTTGATAGACCATGTTGTAAATTGTATTTAAGTTTTCCGTCCAAATATTCATTCGACGACCTAAAAGCTCTGTCCCTAACAATGTCAATGTTTCTTCAGATATCTGTTCAAGGCAGATTAGATGTGTTTCATTGTATTCTTGTGGTATTTGATGCCCTTTTTCCTTAAGTTTTGTCTCCACTTTTTCTGAATATTTTGTAGTAGGCCTAGCTTCAGCATAAAATTTTCCAAGAAGCACATTTAATTCTGTTTCTGTAATATTTTGGAAATCTGTTTCAGTTCCTACTGTCGCATTACTCCATTCTACAAATAATTTTTTTTTAAATCCTTATTTTCTTTATTTATAGATAGTGATATCTGAGTTTCCAACGTAATATTAAATCCATACTTTGTAAAACCCCTTGTTTAAAAAAATTATCGAGATGTCATTTCTCGACCAATTAATGAAAAAAAAATTCGACACTTTTTACATGATTCTTACATACTTTTTAAGTTGTCAGGTTTTTTTTCCGAAATCATTTAAAGAAAAAACAAAGAAAAAAATAATTACAATAAAACAAATGCATGTAGAATGTATTCCTGTATTATTTTTATTTACTTAATTATTTATTTATTTTTTTATTTATTTATTTATTTATTTATTTATTTATTTATTTATTTATTTATTTATTTATTGATTGATTGATTTATTTATTTATTTATTTATCGGTGACACAACTTGCTAGATATCCAGATAGCTCAATGTAGAGCACTCATTTACAGATGAGAGGTTCCGGGTTCAAATCCCGGTCTGGGCTTGTATGCTTAAGTTGTGACATCATCATCATTTTTATCATCATCATCATCACCATCATCATCATCATCATCATCATCATCATTATCGTCATCATCATCAAATCATTATTATTATTAATATTATTATTATTATTATTATTATTACCTTGAAACAATTTATATCCTCATTTTGTGTTTTCTTGGTCGATTTTGTCTGCCGACTGTCCTCGTACTCTTTAAGCATTTCTGCACTGATTGGTTTAAACTTTTTGATGAGTGTAATGTAACATTTGGACGCGCATCGCCACGAAATGCCATTTCCATTTCTTTCCTGGTGTCTCCGTCCGATGTAGATGCCCCTCCATTTTCTAACATTGAATTTAAAAGTTCTGAATCGGAAAAATCGTCATCGGAAATGTTATCCAATTTCAGAATTTCACTGGGATCGCCAATTTCAAAGTTCCCTGAAGTCGTTCTCCATACTTCTCAAATAGTGGTGCATAAAGGAATGCACCCAGCAGCAGACAGATTTTCGTTATGTTAAAAATGTTTGTTAAAACAATTTACGAATAAAATTGCTTAAAAAACAACAAAAGATGCAAGTCTAAAATGAAAATAATTTTATTTTCTTTTTTGTTTTTTCCTCAACAAAAATCATATGTTACTATTTTGTATGTATCGCGTAACTTGAACATGCACACTGTGTTGTTTACAAACATTACGTCATTGTGACAGATGTAGGTCAAAAAATAGTTCCGGTTCCCTGGCTTGATAATGACGTCATTAGTTTCATTCAGAATTGAATCGAACGTAATTAACCAATGAAATCGCTAGATTCTCTCAAAATTTAATTATATATATATATATATGAATCAGAATCTGTCGTGTCATTTATCTCAAGCTCACTTGGATAGATGATATTCACATTCTCCAAATTTGGGATTATTTAGAGATAGAACAGTCATCTATATAGCTGTATGTGTAGTTGAATGATTTAGCGACAGTCTTATCTCCAGATTTGACGAGGGTTAGTGTTAGGGATTTTGTGACAGTAAAAATATATATACACTTATTTACATTATTAACAGGAACCAGTAACTGTGATAATATCATTCCAACGTCTTAACAAGTACTGTTCGTACATACTACACAAGCCTTTACTTATCTTACAAAAGATTGACGTGCAAAACACAATATTTCTTAAACAATTTAAAAGCATTTTGTATGCAAAAGCCTACTGTTCGAGATTTCTAATTGTTGAGATTTCCGATTATATTTATATGATCTGTAAACTGACATTTAACAAAATCGACATGGAAAATCCTATAGACGATTTAATGTTTAATATGTTTACATATACCTCTATGTTTTAATTTTTTAAACCAAAAGAAGTAAACAGGTTTTTACAATTTATAAAAAAAAACTATTATCAAAATAATAAATAAATAAATAAATGAATAAATAAAATTTAAAAAGGGTAAAACAATTAAAAAAAATAAGAAAAAGATGTTATGACTAAAAAATATATATCTGCTAGGTTTCATTTCATTTGACCAAATTGACTTAATTAATTTCATGTACAGTCTATATTTTTCTATGTTATTAACAGAAACCAGTTCATATCGAGGAGCAATCCACTTTACGCTCTACGTACAGTCTACTCAATTTAATTTTAAAGTTATTACAAATATTAATCAAATTGTATGTTTAATACTTTCCTATCGTAAACATATGCAATTTGTAATACTCAGAAAAAAGATAACATTGTAAAATAGTTTTACATGTTAGCGTGGTTGGAATTAATTTTGCATTCTTTGATAGTCGCTTTTTTATGCCATATAATAAGCTAGATGTCGCACTCATATGATTTTTTAATTGCTATATTGCATATAACGTAATTTTGTATTGACATGTATTCTAAAATCAGACTTCTCATACCAGTAACGATATGAAAGTTGAAATGTCATGTCAAATAATTGACGTATTCTAAGGAGTCATGCATTCCAAACTTATTACAGACTATGGCGTTGTATGTGACGTAACTGTACAACGTATAAATATCTAGCAAAGTAAATGAGTTGTTGATAAAGCTTGAGAAGAACAAATAAAATGTCAATCTGATCAATTTCTTCCTTGACATTTCGAGCGAGTAGGAAATGTTTAGCTAGATTATGTTGCATTAGACTTTCAAATTTTAAAAATAAAATCGAGTCATCAAACAGTCATTTGGTGAGATTATTCAGAGCAAGATGTTTCGTCTACTTCCTTTAGAATAGATAAATTTAGGTCAGAACAGAGATGCACAAGGGTGCAAATTATCTAAAACATTAAGAAGTTCAGCTCTAACATTTCATTTTTATTTATATTTTTTTGTTATTGAAGCGCATATTCACCTTCATTCAATTAACAGCATTCTTCAGATGGATTACGATTCATAAAAAATTGGAAACTTTTATGTCTCTCAACTGTTTATGTTTTTTATCAATTAACCTTTTGGGTAACTGGTGTATAAAATTTTCATTGATGATTTTGTTAGATCATTAATTCTAAACACTTCCATTTTTATCATGGTTTCGTCGAATTATCATCATCAAATCTCTTTACCATTAAACTTGTTTTCTATACCGTGTGCTTATTTAAAAAAAAGATTTTAAAACCCATCAGTTTGCTTGCCAAAGGACGTTCCTTTTCTATAGGTACTCCGGCTTTCTCTAGTTTTTCACAACTGAATCTAAGAAAATATATAACACAAATTCCTGTTAAAGTTTGATGTGCGCATATCGCAAAATGATTTCTCATCAGTGAGACTAGGGACCGAAGATTTTAATACATAAATAATATAAGTTAAACACTTCAAAATTACTGAATCTAAAGTTCCAAAATTATATGGATCCAAATCCAACTAAGGAATGATTTGTATGAGGGAAAGAATTCCCTTTTTAAGAACCAGGTTTAAGACTTGATTCTTTTACTAAAGATAATTTATAACATCTAATAGATAAAATGTATAGCTTGTAAAATGATTGATTTTTAAAGAAGTCATCAGTCTTATTTTGTAACATATGGATTTTGTCATGCATAGTCTTTAATCAGTAAATCCAGACGAAGCATGTAACTGTATGATGTTAACAGTGCATTATATCAAATATTGTTGTCTATAAACAATTCACATATTTCTAATTGGTTTTTTAAAAATGGGATTTTAAGTTTCGCTTTACACACGTATACATTTAATAGAAAATTTAGTATAAACCGTTTAAATTATATTTATTTGTTTATTTATTACGTGTAAACAAATTACTGTGAAATCATTAATTTTCGTGGTGTTTCAATTTTCGTTGTTTTCGTGGACATCATGACCCACGAATTTACATGTCAACGAATGTATTTGTAAATATCTGAAATTCAGATATTTGCAAATATATTTTTGACATGTAGATTCCACAAACGCCGGTGGTAGACAAAGGGTACATCCCCTCCCCCCACCGGAACATTTTTCTGTTTTTGTTTGTATGTTTGTAATAAACACACATCAGATAGGTAAAGAAATAAACATTTAAATTTTTATTTGAAAATATTTTGTTAACATACTGCTTTTTATCTTTCCATAACTGTCAAGTCGTTGGCAATGCAACAAAACGTCAGAAACAGTTAAACTTTATATATTCTGTTTAGTACATCAGGATATCTGTCGTTTTAATTATAAACTATAAGTCGATGTGTGACAATGTCGCATATATAGATAAATGTTCATAGATACCGCTTATTAATATCTTACAAAAATCCCATCATATATAACAGATACAAAAACACGTGTAATTGTTGTTGGTAAACTGAAAAACGGTCGTTATCAATCTAGCCAGTTCTTGTATATAGAATTCAGGGGAGGTTATTAACTATTTATAAACTGGACCGATCCGGCACGTGTATGTGTTTGTATACTCTACTAATAGTAGAAACGATGTGAACAGGTGAAGCCACTAGTAATCAATTAACAAGTAAGGTATTAGGTAATTACCTGTGAATAGGGAAGTTCAGTGAATCGTGACACTGTCCTGAGTACTTTTAATTGTTTACAAGCCGACATTAAAGAATTTTTAATCAGATTTTGTCTTTCTTTTATGAGAAAAAGCCCATTCGGATATTTTTAATCGGCTTTTTTACAGGTGCTTAACCCACGAATTCATCATCCCACGAAATGGTATTTTTTCTGACATCAACGAAAATTGGAGCCCACGAATTTAAATGTATTCACAGTATTTAAAAACGTTAAAATAAATAAATATTGATCATATTTGTTGACTTTTAAGGTAATACAACTCTTTCTATTCCTGATAATTAAAAAAGTGACATTAAAAAATTAACATTGACTTTTAGCAAGTTTGACGTTTTTCGGGAAAGTCAACAGATTTGATGAAAATTGCACTGAATAAAACTATGAGGATAGAGCAATTGGCAATACTTAAAGTCATCATTTTTGTCACACAGGTTTAAATGAAGCATTTTCTTGTGTCATTTATAAATACAATTATAAAACACGGATTACAATTAGAAGGAACACCCGTAACTTTTATTTCAACCTCACAAGAATAAATAACATCTCAATTTTTAAAAATATATAGAAAATTCTACTAAATATGAATTAAGAAAAAAGCTGCAAGCAAAAACACACAATTTATGTCCATTGTTATACCGATTAGTTGTTAAAAAAATTACAAAACATAACGAATTTATTGTCTATCAGAAATGTTTGTATATTGCAAATAGTAGCTTC
The DNA here is from genome assembly GCA_029721355.1 of Tegillarca granosa. Classification (NCBI taxonomy): domain Eukaryota; kingdom Metazoa; phylum Mollusca; class Bivalvia; order Arcoida; family Arcidae; genus Tegillarca; species Tegillarca granosa. The sequence continues at coordinate 78,657 of CM056612.1, read as the reverse complement.
GGTTTAGATTGGTTTGCAGTTTGAATGATGTTTTATATAACAAGTGATTGATTTCTTCCAAATTGGGGGATGTTAGTGTAAAGTGTAAAATCACCAAAAATTTTGTTATATACCTTTTGTAAACGGAGATAAAGAATTGGAAAAACATATTTTCACGTTATTCTGTAGAATAGTGAGTGAGTGAGTAATGGTGTTTAACGTCATAGTCAAGAATATTTCACTTATATCGAGACGTCGCCAGCTAAAGGCGAAAGTGCAGAAATTTGCCTATGCGTTGCGAATACGTCACGATCCAAATTTGATTGATACCAGATGTAGAATTGTCTTTTTCGTAATAATACTTTAGACTATCTTTGACGACTATCAAAAGTCATTTTGATTTCAAAACTTCACAAAATTCGTTACAGGAAAAGTAGGTGATTACCAAGGAGAAGTAGTATATTTTATGAACCTGTTTTTCTTGTAACTTTTTTTGTGAAGTTTTGAAATCCAAGTACGGAAGGAAAAGTTCTTCATGTATTAAATTAATTCCGAAAGACTCAAGCATTTCCCTCTGATATGATCGAAAATATAATCTTTGTTGAAATTTGTTCTGGTATATGCAGGTTTCTTTGATAAACTGTCCAAATCAAACTCCTCAAAAAGATTTTCAAAGTAGAATTTTTTACAAACAAGAAAAATGTTGAAAGTTTTATAGGCTTAGCAGAAACATATCTGAATATTTTGTTTATACGGATTGCAGAAACGTCGGATGCCTTAACACTTAGTAGTTTACATACACACTTCAGGTTTGGCAATCTTTTGACTTTATGAAACACCTAGCTCTCCTAATTCAGTTGGAAAGTGTATAAAACTCAATGTTTTCCAAATAAGCCCAACGTCTAACAAACTCCCATTTCAGCACTGTGTATTTATATCTTGGCTAACCAGTTTAACTAGTGAGTGTTTTGCTTTTTGACCTTCTCTAATTTCGAAGGAAGGACAGTGGTGTAAATTGATGTAAAATCAAATGATTTTTATAATATCTACAAGGACTATGTGATTATTGAATACTATTTAGTTAAACTTTACAAAAACAAATCGGACTAAATATATTCGTGAATCTTAAAATACAAGCAAATATCGAAATAATTAAATTAATAAATATACTTCTTGTATTATGTTATATATATTTTAATTAAGAAATGACATTGTTTTGGGGGCACTTCATGCTAGTATGAAACCGGGTGTTCCGGGTACAAATTGCATGAAGAGCTTCAAATTTGTACCCGGAACACCCGGTTTCATACTAGCATGAAGTGCCACCAAAACAATTTCATTTCTTATATTTACAATTTATTTCTTACATCTTATCTGCTATGTCTACTTAAAACTATTACTGCATATCATTTTTGTTAATTTACTACCTCCGTTTGTTTTAGTGCATCGTGGAACCCGTCTATCGCATCGCCATAAATGATGTCGTCATTGATGAATAATTACGTCACAGACCCTTACACGACAAGTAAGTTCCCACACTTCTGATGTATTTTCTAATTCTTCTTTTTCAAACTATACTTTTAATTTTAATATGCAAATGTAGCTGTTAAATATTGTCAAGATTTAATCGTTTAATTCTGTCATTAAAACAACTGTATTCCATTTAACGGATTAGTTTTTTTTTTCATCAATACAAGTAGGCGGGGTCACTTGTCATCCCACTTATTAATGACGTTCATCCCACTGGTGATTACGCGGTACTGTCCAAAAAGGTCAAACATACGTTTTCATAGCCGTATGAAGCAAATTTTCGATAATGTTGAGGAATAGCTTTCATGGGCGGAAAGTGGGTGCTATTGTAAATATAGAATGATAAAAAAGTAAAATGTTCCTATAACCTACGGGAAATGCATTTAAATTGTCATTGCAGAAGTTGATTAGGGAGTGGAGACATTCTGTTATATCCCCTATATAATCCGTTTTATCTATTACTTGAGCCACACAGTCAGATGTGAGATTGAAGAGAAATAGGCGAGAGTAAACAAAGCACCAAAATTCTTCATACAAACTGACAACCTTTTTCATACTAAGATTTGTAACAAAGACGACATTTTCCTGTAAACTGAAGTGAAAACAAATGAAGTAATATAATAATAATATATTAAAAATAAAAAATGATGCATCGTTACATCCAAATGATTAATAGTTTGAGTCATAATGTTTTAATTCTATAACGAGTTTAATTTCTGATGTGTAATCTCCAACGATTAGAAACAGACCAGGCATGTAACTAAATGATGTTTTCTGTTGATAATATCGAATGTAATGGTCTATAGACAATAAGACAGTTAAACATTACTTACTGATGGAGGAAATGTTCATTTTTATTTGTTCTAACATGCATTCTATTATTTCATTTTGATGAAAATGTGTTCTAATCTTTTAAAATATCAATGTGATGTCGAACCTGTTTATATTTAAAATAAGAATTTGCTGCTGTTTTTTAAATTAACCGAATTTTATTATATCTGAAAATGTCAACACAAAGGATAAGAAATTGCAAACGAATAGAAAAGTAAATTTGGATAATTTTTTTTATTTTATTTAACGATGTTTAAAAAAAATTAATGTAACTGTTATATGTAAATTCTATTTTAAAAAACCATTTTGTAGTTGATGAAAACTACTGGTATGATGCAATGATTTACTGATCATGTAAAAAGTGTTAGTGAACCTTCATTTCACTATTTGTGTGTAGTTTTCTGAAATGTTGTTAAATGCCTTAGGTTGTTTATATGCTATTAATGTTTTTATATTGCGTTTATTCCGTTGCAAAAATAAACACACCATAAACCGAAATTTACTGTACAATCAACATAAGAATGTATAAAAGCTTAGTTTCTGCATAAATCTTTTTTAAATGTCACAAATAGTTAAATTATACGATCGATTAAGTATAGAGTGTAACAACATTACGTGTCGAGTCTTTACGTGAATTATCGTTACAGGTTTATTTAGTTTTGCATAATTAAATGCAAACAAAGCATACAGGTATATAATGTTTTTATTGATGTCAGACATTATTGACTGTAGCGAGACATTCAATTGACATAAACGCGGGTAACAGTTTAAAATGCATTGATATGAATAAAAATAAAACAAACACACCAGTCCGTGTTCATATCACAATCCCAATAAACAAAGTAAAAACTTTGCAAACTGGCAAAATATGTTATACACCGGTTGCTCCGGAGGGTAAGCATCTCCTGTCTAGCTAGCTACACCCGTCACGTGCAAGTAAGTTTTGACAATGAAAGGAACAAAGAACTATGATAAGTCAAATATATCCAATATAAGTTTTAATACAGTGACTACATACTTATAAACAATATTGTGATGGCATCGATGTTTTCACTCTGTGTCAAACTCGTCCGGTGTGTCATTTTATTGTTATTATCATGATTTAAGGTGCGTTTTTGTATGTTTTTTTCAGTTGACATTTGTATGCGATAGGTTTTATTCACAAGTTCATGTATATAATCATGTTGAAAAAAGATGTGGAAGTCAGATAATGAAATTACAGACACCTTTTTAAATCCGTATCTAAATAAATGTTTTTATAGTGTAACACTTTTGAATTTTAAATTCAATGTTAGATTACTAATGTCACCTATCAAATCTAAATTTAGATATTTGAGTGTTACTAAAAGTCATAATCTATTTGATGTTAAGATTCAATAGAAATACTAAAAAGCATCGCTACACTGGCAATGATTGAATGTTGAAGTCAAAATGCTTATTACTGTAACGTGTATTTCGTCATGCATATTCCATCATCATTAAGAGCCGACGATAAATTCATCTAAGTATTACTTCCATTTAATGATATCAGACCAAGGACGATAGTAAGAAGACATATTCGTTATTAATAATTTGAGAAAACGTGAATGTTTTATGCTTTTCAGTAGATGCACTTTTCATTGGATGATTAGTATATTCGTTGTAATAAGGATTAATATAAGTAAAGGCAATAGATGGAAATGAAAAGCACAAGAATGTCTTTATTTCCTGAGATAAATACGAAATATAGATTCTGATTAAACTGAAAGTAGACAAAAAATAAATAAATTGACTTGCACTGAGTTTTTTGTCATTAGTCAAATTCTTCAGTTGGATTGAATTACATTTTATTTGATGGGTATTTTAATTGATGAAACAATTTACCAAATGTAACTAAGTAGGCGTAAAAAGAAGAAAGAACAAATTTTATTTGTACTTGAAAATGATTTTAGAAGACAGGATCTATGTAGAACTTTTTGACACTGTAAAATAGTTTTAAAAAATATATGATTTCACTATCTACAAAAACAAACACAAAAATAATGGTCCATGTTCAGACAAGGAATATCATGGCATATTATAAACAAATTCGGAAGATTTAATATTTAGAGTATATCCAAATGCATATGAAAATGATATTATCAACATAATTAACTTGAGTGAATATGTAAACTATAAACTTCTAAATTTTGATTTTTATCATATTTTTATTTTCTTTACGAGGCGTTTACACATTGTGTCTTTTGTTAGGTTTCTCTTCTTCTTTATATTTTTTGTCGTTTAAAATTAACCGTTTTATATGATTTAATCTCATCGTGACTTAATCTACCGATAATGCTATTGGCGTTTTGGTTATCCAAGTAAATTTTGTAAGTTTATGATGTCACTTTATACGCCATAGTTTTTATGAAATTAATTTAAATTAGTTAATGACGTTTTACGTTCCAGTCATGACTTCTGAATGTTGGACAATCCTAAGTATCCAGGAGAAAAAAAACCTAAGTCAAAAAATCTGTCAGAACGTCTTATACACAGATTTGTTTAATTTGGGTCCTTAAAAATAAGAAGCACTTAATGATCCAATAATGCGCAGTCCGTGTGTATTATCTAGTATAAAGTAGCCATTTGTCTTCGTGAGGCATGGGTTAAGCTTCATCCTAAGGTTTATTAAACAAGCCTCTTTCAATATGTTTATCAACTTTAAATTTTGCTTATAAAACTGCTTATTCTGCAAAGAGTGTTTATGGAATTCTATTATATTTTTAATTGCATTTGCAGACTATGTTCATTTGGTACAGATATTAAATCAATTTTTGACATTATAAGTAATGGAGCTGATCTATCAAACATTTACAGGACCATGTTCTTTGATTTATACGTATCAATTTGTTCAATATAAAGATTAATGCATACTTATTAAAGTACGTCTGAGTGTTCGTGAACGGTTATCATAAGACTTGTTATGTTGTAACCGTATTCTGACACATAGCTTCAATTCAGCAGTTCCAAGATTAGATTGTTTTGTCTATATTAGTCTGTGCGTTAGTAATCTACATAATAATTGCCTTTTACTCAGGAAATCAAGTAGTAATTTGCTTTTCTTTATAACATTGAGAAGATAAATATTTTCGATAATATTTATAGCTTAATGAATTGTTCTCAAAATACAAACCATGGCACCGTCATAAAAGTAAACAATATATATAAATATATATATATTATTTTATAAAATGTTAGAAATTCTAAGCTGAATGTCTTATTAAGAACCTTGATTTATATGGTGTATCAGAGAATTCTACTTTTGCCAAAACTAATTTTACCAAAAATGACAAACTTTTGAATCATTTCAACGGGTATTGGTGTTATATATCTATAAAAATTGTGACATTCGTCAAAGATGGCCTTCAGAATTTTTTCAGAAAAAGTCTACTCAAGATCTGATATCAACCAGCTGCTGACTCCTAAAAATTTTAAAGAACTAGTTGAACATCTTGTTCCAAAATTTATTCTTCGGTAAAAAAATAGAAAAAAAAACACTTGCTTTCTATACAATTTTCTCAACTCTCTTTCGTTCTGGTTTGGCAACAAACGTCTGAAACAAATCATTATTTTTCATTCTTTATCAAAAACGGTAAATCAAGATATACATAACTTGTTCTCAACAGGGATTCTAGTTATTTTGCAAAACACCATAAAGACTGCAAACAGAAATGTAATGAATATACAATTTACAAAAATATTGCAACCCTTGGCTATTCAAGGACATTATTATTTTGTTTTTCTTTGTTTTTTTTTTTTCGAGGGTGGGGTGGGGTAGGGAGTATGATTTAGGATTTAGACATAGACTGGTTTGTGTTTTTTATACCATAATTTTATATAAAAAAGATATGTATTGGTATTAATTTGATTATGACTAATGCCAAAAGTGTTAGATGAAAAGCGGAAAAATAAACTGTATATAACAACATTATCCTTTTTAGAATATCCGATCTGTTTAAATTTTACATTTGCAAAACCTTTACTTGCAAGGTAACTATTTATCAAACAAAACTGCCGATGAACCTCCCAATTTAATTCTTAATAAAGTATAGTTACAGGATTTGTAATCAGTCGACACATTGACATTAGTCAAAACGAATCATCATAATTAAAACTGAAAATACAATGTCATAACTACACTAGTGAACTGGTGTAACAGTAATACAGATTTTAATAGGAATATTTTAAATCTTCATTGTAGAGTTATATTATAACAATGCTTCTTACTGTAACCCATGTATCTTATGAACCACATTTCTTGTTATTAAATAGAGTCTTAGTAATCGATTTTGTAATGATTATATATATATATATATATATATATATATATATATATATATATATATATGAGACAATTGTATGTTATTTTCACGACAAGTATATTCGGATTTTAATTTATGTTGCTAACTTTTACTGAAAAGTAAGCAAACCAATAGAAGGCAATTAAGAATATACCGATTCATAAAACAACTGAATGGAGAACCTAAATATATCAGACCTACCATTATTTTTTTGAAAATACAAACATATTTTTTCGCACACTATTTCGTTTTTTAAAATTAACTTTTTTATCATTTGAATTTTTTGCCCTGTTATTGTTTTATTGTGTTTAAATTGAGACAAATAAATTGTAAGTAAGAATGATTTAAAAAGCTGTATTTAAGATTTGTGCACTAATAAATATACAAGAAACTGCATAAAATAACCTGCAATAGGGGAATGAAAAACGTCCTTGAACCTACCTATTTGATTTTTCTTTCACATCATACACGACACACCTTCTTGTAAAAAAACGGGAGCTTATTGCATGTAAATGAATAGCATATTTTAAAAACTATATATACATGTACTATCATGTGAAATTTTGAGAAAAAGGTCTACAATATTAAACACTCAGTGTTTAAGCAATGTTAAAATATGCTACCAAAATAATATCTAAATAATGTATAAGCAAATTTACAAACATTTGTTGCAACTGTTTGTCCCCTTATTTATTTATTTATATATTTAAAAGGTTATTTAAACCTACTCAGAAACAATATACAGGACGACAACCGTCGCCAATTTCTTAAATTACATTATGCAAACAAAGGCATAGATGCTATTAATATTTCTAATATACTACTTAACAAAGTAGTACAATCTTAAGTCCCTAATTATTTCAAAAATAACTCGCCACCTCTAATTTCCTACTCCTACAATAAATTCATTGCATCCAAAATTTTCAAATATAAACAAACTTTGCTGTGCCTAAACTTTCATAACTTTACTCCACCTACTTGCTCTTGCTCAGCGTCCCCATATATTTATAAACCAGCTGGGCATGTAGTAACAGGTGATCTCAATATAATTGAGAATAATCAATTAAGATGTCTTCTTTCAAAAGGCCCTAAACTCAGGGAAGCTGAACCTTTTACTTGGGGACAGAATTTCAAAATTATTATGGATTCTGTTGAAGAGTATGCTAGAGATTGGGCTAAATTAGAAGACTTAGAGCTTGATACTTTATCCGACTGGATAAGGACAATTAGAAATTTTGTCAAGTCAAGGATTGCAAAACTTAATGGGTCTATGGGTACTTAACCTTTAGTGCTCAGGGACCCTAAGGTTTCTGCAATCCTTACTGACATACATAACAGGTATGTTGTTGTCCCTGCTGATAAAGCTTCTAATAACTTTATTTTCGTTTGTAAGAAATTCTATGTTGAATGTCGTATTAAGTAGCTTGGTTTAAAAGTATATCGCAGAATCCTACTTATACCAAAACTAAGTCTACCAAAGATAAATTTCTTTCCAATCATAGGGGAGTCCTTAAGTCTTTTGGTATCAATTTAAAACTGGAAAAACTTGACCTGCCTTACTTGTATTAGATTCAAAAACTTCACAAAAAACCATACAAGGAAAGATATATAGCAGATTCCTCTAAATGTACTACTAAATCATTATCAGTAATTCTAACACAAATTTTGACAGTCGTCAAAGATGGCCTTCAGACTTATTCAGATAAAGTCTATTCTACATCTGGCATCAACCAAATGTGGATTCTCAAAAATTCTTAAGAACTACTTGACCATTTTGTCTCTATTACTCTATCTTCGGTAAAAAGTATAAAAACTTTTAATTTTTCCACCCTTCACACCACTATCTCTCATGCTAAATTGAAAGAACGTCTAAAACAAATCATTCACTTTTCATTATTTTACAAAAAACGGTAAACCAAGACATAAATATCTAGTGCTCAACAGGGATTCTGGTTATTTTGTAAAACACCATACAGAATGCAAACAAAAATATACTGAAGATACCATCAACAAAATGTTAGAGTTTTTGATAGACAACATATTTGTTGTGTTTTGCAATATTATCTTTCAACAAACAATCGTTATACCAATGAACACAAACTGTGCACCTTTGCTTGCTGATTTGTTTCTTTATTCATATGAATCAGAATTTTTACAGAACCTTGTCAAATCTGGAGAAAAGATTGTCGCTAAATCATTCAACTACACATAAAGATATATAGATGACGTTCTTTCTCTGAATAATCACAAATTTGGAAAATTTGTGAATGTCATCTATCCAGGTGAGCTTTAAATAAAAGACAAGACAGATTCTCCATGTTCTGCTTCATATTTGGACTTATACCTCAATTATGACACCCATAAAAGGTTACATCTTAAGCTATATGACAAACGTGATGACTTCAATTTTTCTATTGTCAACTTTCCGTTTCTTTGCAGTAATATCCCTGCTTCTCCTGCGTATGGAGTATATGTTTCACAGTTAATACGATACGGTAGAACTTGTTCCGACTATGGGAACTTATTGCAACGAAGCAAATTACTTACAATTAAACTGTGGACACAAGGATATTGGAAGCCTAGGCTAATCAGGGACCTTAAAAAGTTTTATGGCCGTCATCACAATATTGTTGATAAGTATGTAGTCACTGTATCCCAACTTATACTGGATATATTTGACTTACCATAGTTCTTTGTTCCTTTCATTGTCAAAATTGACTTGCACTTGACGGGTGTAGCTAGCTAGACTGGAGGTGCATATCCTTCCCGAGCACCCGGCCTCACTTCCTTGATGGAAGTTCACGTGTATAACATATTTTGCCAGTTTGCAAAGTTTTTACTTTGTTTTTGGGATTGTGATATGGACAAAGACTGGTATGTTTGCTTTATTTTTATATCATAATCGAATTACAATTCATCAAGCTTTTATTTAATATTACTGCTTCGTATCTTTTTATTCTACATTACCTGTGTGACTTTGTGTTATTCTTCTTCAGATTCAATAACTGTTAGGAAATAAAAGACTTGCTTAATGATTATATATAGAAATAGATTGGGTACATATTATGAGTTGTTTTTTATTGTGACCAGTGTCTGATTTATTGTCATATGTAATCGTGTATCCTCAAGGACTCCGGCTATAGCCTATCAATGCTCTAAAGGATGTGTGGCTGTCATAACGACATTTTTCAAACACTCTGAATTCGCAGTCCAATAGTTTTGTGTTCTTTTCATTCTCAATTTTAATTCTACATGCGGCTGAATAAACCATTTTTTTACAATGTAATTTAAACATGAACTAATATCTATGTTATTAGTGTTCTTCACCTTTCAGCAGACCGCGTTGATGTTAGTAAAACTGTAGTGTAATGTTCAATACATTTTCCAAATCAAAACAATTTGTTTATGAAATCAAAGTCTATCCTTAAGGTATTTGATAGAAATAGTTTGTTTTTTTTATGCATTACGACAAAACAAATATCAAAAAATAACTTTGTATTTTGTTTAAAAAATTGACGATTTCAATTTTGATGAAATTAATATCACAAGCTATTTTTAATTTCTTATTTAGTATTTTTTATTTATCTATTTTAGTTTATACATTTAATTTTTTGTTATTCTTAAAGCGGATATATATATATATATATATATATATATATATATATATATATATATATATATATATATATATATATATATATATGATATCAAATTTTAAAGATTATAAATGAATTTAGAAAAGGTTTTACAAAACGTCTTTATTGGTCTTTTCAACAGCGTTCTGTCATTTTGTTGAATTAATTACAATTTTTATTTGACATCAAATATAAAAAATTCCGGTTCTCTCTCTGATATTTTAGTCAATTTTTTGTCAATTGCTAAGTTGAAAGCTAAAAATACATTAACATACGGTGATTTATTACAAACTTTTTAATCTATCGTAGTTTCACTCGTGAAATTCCTTTGAATAAATGTATTACATTTGATGTAATAACCGCTAAGTGTAACGTCGTTATGTTAGACGAAATATTGATTGATGTATAAAGTTTATCGGTTTATCACTGTAGCATGTATACTTTACTGCGATTGATTTATCATGATTGTTAACAGATTAACTATATTAATGGAATACAGTTCTAGACTTGCGTTAATGAAATTTATCATGAACCACTTGATGATTTTCATTTTGAAGGGCACCGTTACCGTATCTCAATACCCATTGATACGAAATAATTGAGCTTCCTGACAATTTCGTACTTGAGATATATTTTTTGTTAAACTCCCTCGTAAATCAGTTGATTTATTTATTTATTTATTTATTTATTTATATAATTTTATAAGTCTTGTTAATTTTCGTTTAAACAGTTAATTAATTTAATCATTTTATTTTTATGAAAAAAATGTCGCCTAGAATGGAAAGCTACATATAATTAATTATTTTAATTAATTATTGCATTTTGATTGATTTGTTAATTAGAAAATCAACCCATTGGTACGATTTGTACGACTAGTTTTTACATTTGTTTTCATTAATTTATTCTATTGACTATCATTTACTTATTATTGACATTATTTAAAGTTAACAAAAAGCGAAATATATTTTAAACACAAGAGATTGCAGTTACCAAATTGAGTATTGAAAAAAGCATAACTTGTTATACTTGTTATTAAGTGTATATCATCAAATAAATACTGACAAAAATGTAGGAATTATATAACACGAATTCCTGTTAATTTTTGATGTGCCATATAAGCACATATCGAAAAATCATTCCTCATCAGTGATACTAGCGGCCCAAACTGTTTAATATATATAAAAAAAATAAGCCAAACATTTTTGAATTAATGAATCTAAACTTCTAAAATCTAATGAATCCAAATCCAGCTAAAAAAATAAGACGACTGAATACTTTGCTTAATGGTACATTTTCTGACAACACAAAGTACTGCCTACTGAGTTATTGATACCCTCGGGGAGTTTACTCCATCAGCAGCGGTACCCCCTCAGGGGTAGTAAATATATAACATTATACCTGTTAAATTTTGACTAAGATAAAATGTGCACATCTGGCACATCAAAATTGAACTGGTATTTGTCTCATATATTAACAGGGAACCTATCACTAAAATTAACTAAAAGGTATATCTGCCAATACATAGTCTTGTTGTCAGGGTTGTAAAATCAAAACGTGGAAGTTAATTATTAAACACAGTTTTCAGCAATATGATGTGTCATCTGTGCACATTTCAGAAAACCATTCCTCATCAGTACTTGAGTTAATTGCAACTAACAAATTTAGCCATAGATGATTCTAATGACAAATGCTACTAAATATCTAACAAATACCTGCTAAATAATACGACACTATGCATCATTTCATTCTTTAATAATCACAGCTATTGTATGGCCTACGTAAATATAAAACAAATACCAGTTAAATTTTGATGTGCCAGATGTGCATATTTCGGAAATTCATTAAATCAGTTTACAAAACAAAATATATTACGTAAAAATCATTTAATGTTACGTAAAATATGTTTATAAAACTGATTGATCAATGAATTATATTAATTATCGGTGAACCTTTTATTTTGTAGTACAAAATTAATAAAATTTATAACTAAACAGTGTGCATGCGTGTAAAGAAACACTAACTTTGTATATATTTGTATGATTGATGATATAATAATATTCATTTGATCTTGTGTTAAAATAGTGATTTAAAGACGTTACCAGATAAGTGATATCTCAAATAATGAACTGTATTGAAGGAGGCAGTATATACTGTCCTTTACTTGTCATTTTTCTAAATTTTTCAATTTATTTATTTAGCAACATTTTAGCTCTCTTAATTTTTATTGTTTTTTTTTAAAAGCTAAGGTTTGTTACCTCATGCAAAACATTCCTTAACTGGATTTACATTCATGTTATTTTGGAACTTTAGATTAATTAATTTTCAACTATCTGGCTTATGATTTTTTTGGCCACTGATTGAGAATGATTTTCTGAAATGTGCACATATAGCATATAAAATGTCACTGGTATTTGTGTTATTTACTTATTTATTTATTTTTATTCATTTAGTTTACAAACAGAAAAATTACTTGTCAACATATTTAATAAAATACAAAATGACATCAAAATTGATGCATGTATTATTTCGTTTATAGGGCAAAACTTAAAAGACTTATTGCCAGTTCACGTAACTGCAAGGGCGTCTGTATATGTTCTAAACTTTTCGATTTATAATTAAGAAGGAAAAAACATGAATAAAAATGTATTTGTTGGAATTACAACTAACATATATAGGTATAAGAGTCAATTCTGAAATGTTCTCGTGAAATTGCGTATTATAAAAAGTAATATTTAACTTTATTAAATTGAGAACGGTCATTTCTAATGGAAAGACATCTATGAATACATGAATCGAATATTAACATATATGATATTAAAGGAAAGAAAAGCAATGTCCAGCTGAACAACATACACTTGGTTATAGCCAATTCAACCAAGACCATAAAATACATGTAATAAAGGTTTATGAAAGAAGCTTGGCAACAAATCGAAAGGAAAATCAAATATTGGGACCATTTATTACGAAATTCCCGACTTTGGTCGCCAATTGATGAAATAAGCAAAATATATGAAATACGAAGGCCATAAGACTTATTTTACAACAGTTTTTCCATAAAAAGCCAGTATGTTTTTTATAACCATTAGACAATAAGACTTTTATTGGTTTTAACTTTGCTTAAAAAAACCGTAAGCGGATAACCGTTCTTTTGATGGATGTTAACCAGTATTTTATATATATTCTATATGTTTATAAAAATAACAAATATACTAATACTATAAAAGTCTTTGATGAATTTACTCATTTAGGTTTTTTGAGTCTTAGAATTTTCATAAATCGAATACTTTGAAGATCATTAAAGCTGCATTAAGTTTTTCAAAGACAAAAATAAAACGGTGCTAATCTAATTTATGATGTTCCTAATGAACAATGTTACATTTGAAATACGATAAAGTAAACACAGATATTCGTCGAATTTGTCATTTGTGACTTAGTAAGGGATACATAAAACCATTTCAAATACATCTGGATATTAATGACGAACAATTAATGCAATTTACCTTAACGTTTTTAATCTTCGATTTATGGGTTTTTTAGTTTATCCAGTGCATCTCAAGCTCATAAAAACCATCGTTAAACATTGACCAACCGATTAAAGGATTCCGTTTTTTTTACAGCTAAAGGGAATAAAATTTTAGAAAATTAATCTCACGAATCGTGATTAGAAGTTATCTATTTTTGAAAAATATATTTCTTAAAAATTAAAAAAAAAAATTCAGAAAATTCAAAAACTTAATGCATCTTTAAATTAAAATGCCGATCATTTTTTAGATAATGATTTTGATAACAAATATTTTTGATTAATTTCTAAATGATAAAACATAATCTAAGAGTACATGCCCAAATCACAATTACACAAAAAATAGATAAATAAATAATTAAATAAAAGAAAATAGAATATATAAATAAAAAACTTTGAACACTGGCCAATTTAAGTTACACGAACATATGAACTTTAATCAAATATGCATGGCTGTTAATGATTTATTATTGTGTTTTTAAATATTTTATTTTATTTGTATCTACAAAACTATCATTTTAACTCCCCAAGGCAATCCATTACTCAGCAGGCAGTACTTTTCTCCGTCAGAAATGTAACATTTAGCGAAAATTTAAGCCGTCTTAATTTTTGAAATTTATTTAAAGCTAAGGTTTTTTCCCTCATGCAAAAAATTCCTTTCTTGAGATGTAAAAATTTTTGTATGTTTAGCTTATGTATTTTATCTATAATTTTGTTTACCCCTAGTGTAACTGATGGAACTTTTCGAAATATGCACCTATGGCACATCAAAATTCAACAGGTATTTTTATTTTATTATATATATATATATGTTATTTATATATAACACAAAAACACCTGTAACATTTTGCATTTTAATGAATCGAAAGTTCCTAAAATCGATATGAGTCCGAATCAAGCTGATAAATGCTTTATATGTACTTATTTGATAAGGGATATGTAGGATAATAAAAACAACAACAGATATCAAACGTATACTACTGGGTCCATTATCGCCATTCAATTGCTTACTGGTCACGATTTTCCTTAACTTAATGCTGGCAAATTTGAAATCTTAATAATTTGTTTAATTGTTAAGAGACTCAGGAATATTAGGTGTTATTTTGAAGATTACATCTGTATTTAGTATTATTACAAATGTTTGTTTGATATTTAGAAAGAGATCACAAAAATTGGCTAATTTCAAGGTAAGGAGAAATCATAGTTAAGGAATGATTGTGAAGCCGGGGCCTGTACAGCTAGAAAAAAAGGGTTAAACTTCTTAGATTTTTGTAATAATAAAGCAAGCAAAATCTAAATGTTTTTATACCATTTCCTCTTTTCTTAAATGTCGCCAAATCAATAAATGCTATTTGAGCATCGCATAAAATTTGTTTTAAGTCTGTGTTTCAAATTCTGGGGTAAGTAACTTAAATTCATTTACTGTTTACGGTTTATTTAAACCATTTTTATATTTATCTTTTTAATATTAATATTTGCAAATATATAACACAAATACAAGATAAGATAAAGATATTTTATTCACCAAAAGATTTAATATCAGCTAAACTTTTTATTCGATCAAGCAAATTGTTTAGCCTTTGGATAATCAATAAGTTTTTAAAGAATTTTTAAGCTTGGTTAAAAGATTAAAAAATATTAAATAGAAACGGTTAAACAAAAATTGTAACTTAAACATATTCTGAATGATAGTAGACGCAGTCAACAACATTGTTTAATATTTTAATGATTAAAACAGATACTGACAAGCAAAGACAATCACAAATAAGACACTTCCAAATTAACTGCAACAAAAAACAAAGTGTCGACGCTTAATTTGATCTTGCTTTATTTTTTTCAATTTAAATTGTAATTATACAAGACTTTTGTGAAAAGATTAATCTGATTCAAAGAATGCCATGAAGGAATTTCCTTCAAAAGAAGTACACAGGTAATAATTTACTTGATTACAAAGTTAGGGTACTTGGCAATGAAATAAAAGAGTACAAACAATACCATTTTTTCAAAAAAGCTTAATAAAACAAACATACCAGTCCTTCTCCATATCACAGACCCAAAAACAAAGTTAAAACTTTGCAAAATGGCAAAATATGTGATACACGTGAACTTCCATCAAGGAAGTGAGGCCGGGTGCTCCGGAAGGGTAAGCACCTCCTGTTGAGCTAGCTACACCCGTCACGTGCAAGTCAATTTTGACAGTGAAAGGAACAAAGAACTATGGTAAGTCAAATATATCCAGTATAAGTTGGGATACAGTGACTACATACTTATCAACAATATTGTGATTACGGCCATAAAACTTTTTAAGGGCCCTGATTAGCCTAGGCTTGCAATATCCTTGAGTCAACAATTTAATTGTAAGTAATTTGCTTCGTTGCAGAAAGTTCCCATAGTCGGAACAAGCTCTACCGTACCGTATTAACTGTGAAACATATACACCATACGCAGGAGAAGCAGGGATATTACTGCAAAGAAACGGAAAGTTGACAATAGAAAAATTGAAGTCATCACGTTTGTCGTATAGCTTCAGATGTAACCTTTCATGGGTGTCATAATTGAGGTATAAGTCCAAATATAAAGAGGAAACATTCAATTTAAACGAGAAAAGTTTTCCACAGATAATATTAATCCCGAAAGAAACTTAAAGTTAAAATAAATGTCTGTGAAACCTTATTCTATAATGCTTTTAAATGACAAGATTCATTATCTGCATTGTCAAGTATCCAAACTTTTAAAATTAAACAATATATTTCTTCTTTGTTTAGCAGAAAGACATATGCAACTAAAACACATAAACTTTGCGAAAATTTATTATACAAACAGTCATTTATCAGAGCAGACGATTTTTTCCCCTGATATTTTTACAGATGGAATAAATCGTTGTGTCAAAGGTATTGTTTGATTTTTTCACTAAATCAGTTATATAACATTTACAATATATTAAAGTGCGATATTTTAATCCTTTCGGTTTGAAAGCTTTGATTAAGATTAGGTGTTACGTTTGAAAGAATATTACTGTCATCGTGTATATTACCTCTTACGGAAGATTAAGACCCACAGAAACCTAACGGAAGCAAATCGATCAAACGCTTTTGATATGCGGTTTAACGGTAACAGATTCATTGATAAATGTAAATGCTATTCAAATTTTTAATCTAAGACAAATGAAGGAATAATTTTAAAAGAAGAGATTTATTAGTAGCAAGTCTTTTGTTTTGCGAAATTCTAATTATAGACTCCATAGAACTTTATCTCCTGATTTCGTCTTAAAACCCAAACTATAAAACCATTGATCGAAATATCACACACACACACACACACAACACACCCACACACACATATATGTATATATATATATATATATATATATAATACAAAATTCAACTGGTATTTGCGTTATATATATATATTGCCAGTCTGTAAAGTTTTTACTTTGTTTTTAGGATTGTCATATGGACAAGGACTGGTATGTTTGTTTAATTTATATATATATGTATATATATATTAATAATAATAATAACATCGCCTAAAGGTTTTATGAAAGGACCGATTGTCTAATATTCTACGTGCTTCGGGCTGTGGAATAATATAACACTCTCTATTTATATATTTGCCTTTGAAGATGTATACGACCTTACGCAATCTATGATGGTTTGCTTTTTCGGTCAATTGTATACTTACTTAAACACATTGATTGGCATAACTATTTGATATTTTTTCCTCATGGTTGTGTCAAGAACAAGATTGGTGCAGGGGTCTATTTACATGTTCTTTTAATTTATAATAGCGACTTCTTTTGAGAGGTTAGACATACATAAACAACATTACATGTTTTATTTGGCAAAACTATTAAAACAGATTCTTTCAAAAACGAACAACCTTTAATATAAATATCTATTAAATTTTCTTTTAAGCGTTATTTGCCAAAAACATACTTAAAAAATGAATCGACAATACGGTTCTTCAATATCACTTGATAATAATTATCGGTAATAATCGATACTGAGGATATTTATCATTTTGTTTTTGGATGCAATTTCTTAAATTCAAAATTAAATGTTTGGATAAAATGACTAGGATTGTAAGTAAATATGAAACGTCTTTTGAATAGGTTTTTTTTATTTCGAACCCTTTAAACACTCTGCAAAAACCACATTTTTACTTCCTGGATAATAAAAATTTCATTTTTCATTCTTCTTTCAATTTTTATGTTTAAAATAATAATCCATTGTTACCACTTATTTACGTAAGGTAGAATTTTACACGAAACACTTATCACATTAATGAAATATTTGTAACTATGTCTGCGATTATAATATACATTTAATTGCAACATAAGAGTATAATGTAAGATCGGTTTTATTATTCTTTATCGCTAGCAAACAGAAATACTTAAAATTAATGTGTTTCTTAGTCAATTTAGACATTTACTGAATTTTATTGTAATGATGATAACATTGGTTGTGATCTAAAGAGGTCCTACTTTTCAAGATACTTCCCATAAATAATGTTGATTGCCATGCAATAAAAAGAGAGTTATATATATATATATATATATATATATATATATATATATATATATATATATATATATATATATATATATATATATATATTGAAGATAAATACAAAGGTTTTTTTTTCTACTTTAGAGAAATATATATATATATATATATATATATATATATATATATATATATATATATATATATATATATATATATATATATATATATGACTAAAAAAGGTGAAAATAAATGCGTAATATACTTCAGACATTGCAATCGTACCACTAATAATATTGATTTCTAAATTACAAATATATATAAAACAGCTTCTTGCAACAGCTTGATATAAGACACCAATACCTGTTAAGTTTTCATGTACGGGATGTACATTTTGGAAAGTCATTTCTCATCAGTGACACTAGTGGCCAGAGCCATTGAATTAATGAAAATTAATTAATCATATGTTCAAAGATGATAAAGAAACAAAATTAAAATTAGTTTCGTAATTAAAAATAAGTCAATAAAGGTAAAATATATTTATATTGATATAAATTTCTTTAACGACAATTGAAGTAAGTCCAGTCATTTAAACATATAATTTAATTACAAAACACTCAATTAGGATGTCAAAACTTATAAACGACACGAAAATGATCAGTTTTGTTGTACAATACTAACACATATTATGTCTCTTAACTGTTTTTAAATCAATTTAATTGATACCAAAGAGATGAATCTTTATTTATTATTTTATGGTTCATTTAAAGATTCCTGTAAAAAAATATAAATACTACAAAACCTGGATACGATTAAGTCATTCATGTTTTTCATATATCATAATCATTTTGTGTATTTAAATTACGAGAGTTTAAACACCTCTTGTTTTTAGGAACTCCGATGTTCCAAAAAGTTCTTAAGATTAAAAACCATTTAAAAAAAGGAAGATGAGTACATATTTTGACGATAAAATCACTAACAACGAAAGTGACATATTTTCTACTATAGACATAACATTTTAACACATTTTGTGATGATGTTGTTTTGATACCATTGTATTTATAATTTAAAGACGTTCACCTATTCTGAAAGTCTTTTGAGGTTATCAATAACTATGATGTATAACGATAACCCTCGCTTTTGCTTTGAAGCCAACGAGTTGTTATTACTTTTTAGACTATATATACTAGCGGAAAAAATTAACTGTGCATGATTGAAATGTGAGATTATAAAATAATTTGAAAATGCAAAGCAATGAATAATTTTATATTTGTTTATTAGAAATTTCTTTACAAATTCATGTCATTGAAAGGTTACAGATACTGTTATTTCATACGCAGGGGACTAGAAACATAGCAGATAGTAAAATGCAGTTCACAAGATCAGTATCGTGTGTTACCACCATTAGCATTGACACAGGACTAACAGCGACGCCTCATAGAGTTGATTAAATGCCTAAAGAGGGCTTGAGGGATGTTGTTCCATATCTGGTCTAACGCTTGGGCCAACCCTTGCAATGTAACAGGCTGATTGGGCAGATGATGTAATCGGCGTTTCATTTCATTCCCATACGTGTTCAAGTGGAGAAAGATCGGGTGAAACGGCTGGCCACGGTAACACATTGACGTTATGCTGTGCCAGAAAATCCATTGCAATCCGTGCGACGTGTGGTCTTGCATTATCATGCTGAAAAGTGACGTTACGTTGCTGTCCTTGAATGAATAGGGATGACATGGGTCTGTAGGATTTCATCACGGTACCGTACATCGATCAAATTCCCGTCGATGACTACCAGAGGAGTTTTGTCATTCGCTGTGATGCCACCCCAAAGCCATTACACTGCCCGTACCGAACAAACGTCGTTCCACCAAACACGCGTCAAACGTTGTCCAATGCGCCGATACACTCTGGAGCGTCCTGTCACTGCTGTCCAAGTGAAATCTGGACTTATCGGTGAACATTATTTGTGCCCAGTCTCGTCGATTGAAGCGTAAATGTTTTCTGCAACATGAAAAACGAGCTGTGCCATGACGCCGTTGTAGAATTGGACGGATTGCCGGACGTCGTGGGCGAATATGTCTTTCCCGTAAACGATTCAGTATTGTTCTGGGGCTGATTGGGCGTAGTCCAGGAATGCTGCGGGCAGTAGTACTGGCAGTTTAGAAATGGTTCCGGAGGTGCTTAAGCCGGATATGGTTATCTTGCTGACGTATCGTCACGCGTGGACGTCCTGAACGAAGGCGGTCTCTAGTAGTTCCAAACTGTTGGTATCGTCTCCATAAGCAGTGTTTCTGTGGACACCAAAATGTCTAGTGACAAAGCTTTGGGTCATACCAGCCTTAAGCATACCATTTGCGCGGAGGCAATCATTTTCATTTAGCCTAGGCATTACACTATGGAAGCTTTCAACCGAAAAAATTTGCTTTTCTGGTTTTCTGGTGTCCAAACAAACAAACAACAACAGTAAGTTATTCCTAAAATATTGGCACACTGAAATGCTCGGAGACAATTGCGTGAAAACCGCATATATATATATACTGTGGGTACAGATATTCCGAACTAGCTTTTTTTGTAAGTTTTTTTCCGTTGCAAAAGCTTTGACAACATAATATTTCATGAACGTAAATGTAACGGCTGGATCACAATATCAAGCTAAAAGGCATTTTATACCACACGATTCCTTATCTGCAGAAAGCATAAGAAAGTTTTCTAGCTAGTATTTAGGTATGGTACATTGGATCATAGACGTGATTGCTAAGTATTGATTTTCAGGACAGTCGTATATCAAATTTGTAAGAGAATTGGGTGCACAATTTGTAAAATAAATTAATAATTATTTTGACTTCACAAATTAAACTATTATTAATCTGTCACGCCAAAATGATACAATACAAAAATCTTTCTCGAGTATGATTGTACTTTCCACTAACAATATATTTCGTTCCCGTTCAAATATGTAATGCAAGTATATATTTGATTGTTCAGGGCATCTGCCTGTTTCATGTTTTATATCAGTTAAAGTCTTAATCGTAATAATAAAATAAAATACAAACCATTTGTCCAAATTACATTCCCAAAAAAAATTGAAAGCTGTCAAATTTAGTAATACACGTGAACTTCCATCAAGGAAGTGAAGCCGATTGTTCCGGAAGGATAGGCACCTAAGAGTTAGGGTTAGGGTTAGTAAGGAAGTGAAGGCGAGTGTTCCGGAAGGGTAGGCACCTAAGAGTTAGGGTTAGGGTTAGTAAGGAAGTGAAGACGAGTGTTCCGGAAGGGTAGGCACCTAAGAGTTAGATGATAAAGATACTATTGTATTGAAATTAATATATAATTATGAAACTTATTTAAAGACTCAAAGATTAAACCAATAA
This sequence comes from Tegillarca granosa, assembly GCA_029721355.1. Taxonomy (NCBI): domain Eukaryota; kingdom Metazoa; phylum Mollusca; class Bivalvia; order Arcoida; family Arcidae; genus Tegillarca; species Tegillarca granosa. The sequence continues at coordinate 56,967 of CM056612.1, read as the reverse complement.
GCTTATCATTTGCAGTAAATAAGTAGCCATTTATACCTATAGCTGAATTAAACAGTTTCAAAGTTTTTAATTATTTCCTTATAAATTGATTTATTTATTTATTTGTTTTTTTTTTCGCAATTTGGACATGAACTGGTATCTTTATGTTTTATTATTCTCAAAAAAAAAATAAATAAATAAATAAAACATGCGTAACTGTCAAAAAACGTAAATCGAGAAAGTTTGAAAAAACCATACAATGCAGTTAAATGAATCGCAAAATATAATAGAGGGAATCAATTTCTATTATTATGCAAAAGTCTTGCAAATAATTTGGATTTCTGTGAGTTACTTTCTGCAATGCCAAATAACGTATCTTGTCTATTCTTGTTTACTAACAATGTACTTTTTCCCCCTTTTTATATTTGGAACATAGCAGTTGCATAAACGGAACCTTAACTGAGTAAAATAATACATATATTACATAGAGACGGCTATCAGATCAATAGATAGATTAAAGGTAATGTGAAGATTACCTATAACATAGATAATTTTTCATGTCACATTTTGAACTAAAAGACAGTGTTTAAATGATAAAGGGTAACACACAGACAGATTGACTCATAAATCATACCAAACGTCTTATTTGTTATAGTTAAGTACACAATGGCTCAGATAAACAAAGAAAATATGCATCATGTACTCAAAACTGTGTGCTTTGTAACTGAAAATGAAACTTAGGATAAACTAGCATTAGCTGTCGGGAATTATACCATTTAGCAACATTTTCAGTGGTTTTAATTATTTTAATTTATTTAAGACTAAGGTCTGTTCCCTCATCCAAATATTCCTTAGCTGAATTTGGGTTCATGTAGTTTTGGAACTTTAGATTCATTAATTTTGAACTGTTTGGCTTATTTTATTCTTTATCTATCTAGTTTCGCTGGTGGGGAGTGATTTTCTGAAATTTGCACATACGGCACATAAAACATTAGCAGGTATTTGTGTTGTATAATTTGTATTATGCACAATCTAAAAGAAATATAATATCAAGTACAGCGACATACTGCTGTCACTTATTTCCCATTTAAACTTTTTACTGACACTTACAATATTTTTCAGTTTTGCAATTATAGTGTTATTTGAAGGACATCAACTTAAATTTTAAAAGATAATAAAAAGAAAAAAAATGTTTTAAGCCACACTGTACTCTGCAATACACAATAACAACGCAATGACAAGAAAATACACTTAAGACATTTAGTTCTTTAAATTGATTTATGACAAATAGGGCGCATTAAATAACACAAACATACCAATAGATGTCCAAATCACAATCCCAAATACTTTGAAAACCGGTGCTCAGGATGGGTAAGTACCTCCTGTGTAGCCTACTACATGTGCAAAGTAAAATTTGAGAATTAAAGGAACATCGGGCTGTGGAAAGGCAAATTGTAAAGCATTAGTTCGGATGCAGTGATTTCATAATCGTTCTAAGATATTTTTGGAATCGTTATGTATTTATATATTTTTAAAAGAGGTTTTATCCTGATTTTGTGTTTTCGTTAATAAATATATGTACAAGTATATATTTTCAGAAAAAAGGAGTAAACTTTGAAGTAAGTGAAAGGCAATAAAACCAAAGAATATTATACACATGATCAAATTTGTATACAAATCACTAATAGAATAGACAAAAATGACTGCAGTTTTAAACATTTGAAAAATCCTGCACAATTCAAATGATACAATGCCTAGTGGTATAGCGATATTTCCAAATATCAAAGTTTGCATTTTAAAATTCTTATTAATCTGATAAATAGACCATAATATCTACAATAGCCTTTGATATAATATATTTGTCTCTATCACTGCTCTACATGTGTCTAAATACTTTCTAATTTGTCGTATAAAATCAAATGTCAATCTTTTATGAAGATGATAGTTATATATCAAATCTTATATTTGAAACATTTATCTCTGAAAATAATATCACAATGTCATAATTCAATTATCTATACTACAGCATATACTTTGTTTAAGTCAATTAAAAGACCAAGAAAAAATCACTGGTCATTAAATACTATGTAATTTTCTAAATTATTATAAGCCAAACAGTTGAAAACATCATTTTTTAACTGTTTTGGCTTATGTTTTTTATCAGTCAAATTTTTGGGTCTTAGTGTCACTGATGAGGAATGAATTTCCAAAATGTGCAAATCTGGCACATCAAAATTTAACTGGTATTTGTGTTTTATATTTATCGATACCGATAGAATAGAAGATATTTCCTTGTTACATTTATATTCAACATTGAATATAACCAGCATCATTGTATTTATTTTAAATGGAAAAAATCGTACCTAAATCCAGGTACTAAATAGCAACCTAATAAGTCTATTTACAAAATGTAAATTGCATAATATCTTATATGTTATATCTTATATAAATCTCATGCGTGGATAAACATGTTGGAAACCAATGTGGATACTATATTGATAACTTTTGCAGAAATTCAATGAGTTGTTGCTTTTATTTAATGACAAAACATCGACAACCAAACAACATTCCTCACATGGGAATATAAAATGATGACTTTATAAGTTTAACTTATTTAACATGTTGGTCAGCTTATCAATTATCGAGTTATAAAAAGATTGCATTAGCACTGTTTTATACTTTTTTTTTACTAGAAAATTTCAATTTTCTGTCTAATGTAAGCTATCAAAACTTTTATATAATCGAGAAAAAAAGAAAGCAATGACAAAAGCCGTTCAATGCATTCAGTTTGAATTGCAAGACAATGCACCATAGCACTATTAACCTTTTTTAGCCAAATAAAGAAGTTATGGTATAAATAATCTACTTTTTGTGACTTTCGTGAAAACTCTATTTTTTTAATCTCCATTTTTTGTTTTGTGTATCTGTGACCTTTATATAAACCGTCTAAGCTGTGTTATATTTCAGATGGCATTTTAACATTTTGTTGCTTTTTACATAAGTGTAAACAATTTGATAGAAATAATTCTTTAGTAACCCCTGACCAAAACTTGAGTGAACAATTGCGATAAAATAGGTGTCTAACTTTGAATATATCTACAAACGTAATTTCTATTTTATTTTATTATATTTTATTTTTATTTTTATTTTTTTTTTTATTTTTTTTTTTTTTGACAGACAAAGAGTCGAATAAAACTTGTTATCGTTTACAAAACCATAGCATATATCTTGTGCGTTGTTGCCGATTCAATCAAAATAATTTATTTGTTTATCGAGAAAATTGAGAATGGCAAGTATGTTATTTCTCTTATGGAGAATGACAAAAATTAAGAACATAAAAAATTGAGTTTAACACATTTAGTCAGGACAAAAAAAATCATTACCGAAATTATGACGAAAATTTGAAAAAAATGTTTTCTTATAATTATTATCAACAAAACCTGAACACAAATACTAGTACTGATGGTACAGAAAAATGCGTACATGCAAGCAAAATACATTTCAAAAATTATTGCTTATGGGCAAAAAAATAATAAAATAAGCCAAACGTTTAAAATTTAATGATTCCAATGTTCCCAATTTTAAACATTATATAAACTAAAATAAAGCTAAGAAATGCTTTCCATGAAAGAGCAACATTTTTTCTAAATTAATTTTAAAAATGAAGTTAGCTGAAAATTTTGTTATTTGCTAAATCGTTTGACAGCACTAAAACTGCAAATTGAGTTAAGGAAACTCTATGGGAATTTGAATCCAACAGAAGCGATAGCAAAGATACCTGTTTTATTTTGTTCCGCACATCTTAGAAATCAAGTCCTTAATAGTGACACAAATGGCCGAAAAAAGTTTATAATGACTAAATTTTCGAAATGTGCACATCTGGCACATCAAAATTTAACTGGTATTTGTGTGATATATTTATAGAAATTAAGGACCTAAGACGACTGAAAATTTTGCTAAAGTTCAGAGATATTATCACGAATAATTACCCAGAGTACATAACTGCAGATACTTAAGTAGAAACAAAGCGCACTGAATTGCTGAGGGATAAGCAGTGTTGTTGTTAAAAGATAATAAAATACCTAGGAACATTACATTTGAGTTATTAAATAGAAAACCACATCAACCACTATAATCGTAGATTTATTTATTTATTTATTTACTTATTTACTTATTTATTATTATTTATTTATTTATTTTATTTGTTATGGTGTTTTCAAAATCCACAAACAAATGTGTGCAATAAACTCAAAATATCCACTTTCCCTGACACTATTTGTTTTAAAAGAAATAAATACATTTTTGATAATTCAAACATTAAATCTAAAATTCAAAGATATTTAAAAAAAGAAAAAGAAATTTTAAATGAATAATAATAATAAACACTTTGCAACATATACGTGCACAAAACAATTTAAGGGTATTTTTTGATGATTTGATTCAAATGTTCTTTATAATTCTTATTGTTCTATCGTCTAAAAATAAAGGCATCAGCATTAGAAACTTTTAATCCTAAACATGTTTGAATAAATTGAAAAAAAAAATAATATTTCTTCACCACATTCTATAAAGAATGTTGATCAAAACAATTGCAGTTACATTAATATAGTAGTTGATATTTTACTGTCTGATTTGGACATCAAATTTTATTAAATTAGAATAAATCAAAGATCTATTTAACTAACGTACAAACTTTAAAACATAAATCAATTTCACAAGCGATAAATTTGGTATGTGTAATCAAATTGTTGTCATGTTTACAGCGTTATCCAAAGCGACTAATACTAATGTAAATTTATTATTATTCTTATTTTTATTATTATAAAATTTCGTTGATAAATTTAACACTTCAGTCATAGGATGTTACGGTTGAACCTTCCAAGCCAAACGTTTTTTTTTTTTATCATTATTTTCTTTTTTATCAAAAAATTACCGTTTAATATATCCATAAACCGAATACAGAAAGTTTTAAATGAAACATTAAAAAGTAAAAAAAAAAAAAACTGCCATTTTGCAGGTAGCGCAAATTGTAGCTCCTGTGTACCAATCGAAGATGAGGGCGTTTTGAAATGCTTTTTTGCAGAATGTTCCAAACGTGCGTTATTAGGTACAAGTGAGCAGATCGACTCGGCAAACACTTGGATAGTCTCATTTCGAAGATAATGATCAACAACCCTTGTTCTTTAAGGTTGGGCATTATCGTTGATCAAAATTAAATTGACCAGATAGTCTAACGCAAGGTCTAACAAAAGCATAAATCTCATCTCTATACCGCACTCCTGTAAGAGGTAAACTATTTAACAGTTGTAGCTCGGTACGTCCATTATGACATATCATACTCCATACCATCACTGAATTGCATCATGAACAATGCAAATATCAACAAAGCGTTCATTTACCGTACTTCATTCATGCCTTCTGCAATCGTAAAACTCAATACAACACTTAGATTCGTCCGTGAAGAGGATAGGATTCCGCTGAGGTAATTACTAATTTCGGTGATTATTTCCTTAAAATCGTCTGGTTAGACAATGACATTGTGTCAGAACAGGGAAAACAGCTGCCCTGTAATAAGGAAGAATATAAGTATAGTTGTTTCTAACAGTTTGACAAGATATCCGCCTTCCAATTATAACTTGTTTGAACTGATTGTTTAACGGAACAGCAGATTAAAACCTGTTTCTTAGAAACAAGATACCAAGATAGTGGTCATCTGGGGCTGAAGTTACTCTTGGACTACCTGAACAAGACTTTTTTGTCTAGTATATATTACCTTGTCATTTGAAGACGTTGTTGATAATATATAACACAAATACCCGTTTAGTTTTGATGTGTCATATATGTTCACATTTCGGAAAATTTCCTCATCAGTGACACTAGGGACCGAAAGTTTTATAAATATAAAACATAAGTCAAACAATTGAAATTTATTAATCTAAAGTTGAAAAATTATTTGAATCCACATCCAACTAAGAGAACATACCTTAGATTTAAATAAATTTCACAAATTTTGACGGCTGAAAATTTTGCTAAATGGTATATTTTCTAAAAGCACAAAATACTGCCTACTGAGTTATGGATACCCTCCGGGAGTTTAATGTTTTTGATTGATTAATTCAAGTCTAGGCTAATCAAAGCCCTTAAAATGTTTTATTGCTATTATTAAAATATTGTTGATAAGTATGTAGTCACTGTATCCAAACTTATTCTGGATTATTTTGTTCCTTTCATTCTCAAAAATGACTTGCGTGTGACGGGTGTAGCTGGCTAGACAGGAGGTACTTACCCTTCCGGAGCACCCGGCCTTTACTTCCTTGATGGAAGTTCACGTGTATATCTCATTTTGTCAGTTTTCAAGTTTTTTCTATGTTTTTGGGATTATGAGATGGACAAGGACTGGTATGTTTGTTTTAATTCAAAGTGTATAATTCAACAGTTAAATTTGCTGCCAAATTTTAAGCAGATGGTGCTATATCTGCAAGTAAATATTGAGTGTTTTTGCCAAAAGTAACAAAAAAGGATAAATGGAACAGAAAATAACAAACGGAACCGGTGCTGCTTAAGAAAAAAGATCAATTATGCAGTATATAGGATCAGTTAAACAAATATTAGAGAGAGCGAAGCTGAGATATGGAGGTGCTTACCCTTCCGGAGCACCTGGCATCACTTACTAGATGGAAGTTCACGTGTATCACTTAATTTGCCAGTTTTCGAAGTTTTTACTTCGTTTTTTAGATCATGATATGGACAAGGACTAGTATGTTTGTTTTATTATAGAGATTTTACTGACCCTGTATAATGTTTTAAGATAATCAAATCACTGTTATGTCCTACCGACCACACTGAAGAACCATGTATGTGTAGTGACATAATACTTAGTTCATGAAACAAGAGAAGAATTGTAAATATTTAACAAAAAATATATTTAACTTTGAATGATGAAAATTTTCCTATTATCCCTTCCGTCAAAAACATCCAAGCAGTTTGATTTAAAGCAAGAAAAAGCAATCAAAGATGCCTTTCACACTGTGTAACGGTACCATCTTACCAATCTAAATGACAAAATCATTTAAAAAACAATTTGAATTTATTTAAACATTGACATGATACAGTTAGCGAGGTTTGCTTTAGTCTAATTGTTCGGTAAAATAATAAGTGTAGTTTAATATCAATTTACGTCAGGGAAAGTACACTCTTGTTCCTAAGCATAAAATATTTTGATTCGGTATGAACACATTTTCATTTGCCCTTATTTCCCGAAGGTGATTGTGGTAGATGTTTAACAAAAAATACCTATGTCATTTTCGGTGTGCCATATGTGCTTATTTCGATATCCATTTACTCAACCGTAATACTAGATGTCGAAAAAGTTTATAGATTAAATCAGATAAGCTTTAAAGATTTTGAAATTAATGAATCTAAAGTTATGAAATAAAATAAATCCGTATTTGCTACAGAATGCTTTGCATAAGAGAGCAAACCTTAGTTTTAAATAAATTTCAAAATTTGTAAATAACGATGGTTAGGGACAAAACTATAAAAATGTCTATTAAGAATTTGAATGACCCAGTATATCATATATATTAAATCACCAAGTGACCAGTATTGCTGAATGGTAAAACAGTACAAGTGAGAGGTAGAATATTGACAGGTATCGTGCAACCAACGTAAATATTTTGATTATCAATGGACTCGAATCTCAATCTGAGTAGGTATATGAATTGCTCTTTTAAGCCGAATAAGCAAGTTTGCAGCTAATTATGGTTAGAAAATGTAAAAGATAACAAAACAAATGTTAAATCAACCAGTATTATATCGCAAACTGACAAAAAGTTATATCAGAAACTATTTATAAAACACTGGAAAAAAGGGAAAACAAAAAAATTTAACTTAAAACATTTTTTTGCAGAAGGAACTTTAAAATCCAATGCCCAATGACATTTGTTAAACGAAATTAAACGAAGCTAAATATAAAATACCCCTTGTATCTACAAAATCAACACTATCCAACAAAATGTGCCGGAAAGAATGCAAACTTTGACAAGGGACACATTGTAGAGGTTTTTCACCCTTTGAAATAAGAAAAATGTTTAATATTATTATTGCTTATTCTACAGCGATATAACAAAAATCGTCCCACTAACTATTCTTGGTGAAATGTATAAATCCTAGAGAGGGCTAAAGTGAATGTAGATTATGATGTTCTTGGCTATTCTAATGATTTTACAATTGATTATTGATATAATTATATATCAACAGCTTTCAATTAAAGTAAATTGCAATGAGGCGATTTTGAATTTTATTTTGAAGAAAGTAAATTTGCTTTAGGCTCTGCTATATAATAGGAATTTCATTTTGCAAACGAATATTTATTGTTTTGTTTACTCCATCGACACCAAAAGCTACCTAACCGAAATCGTTTAATCTATCAGACATATTAAAAATCAGTGGCGAAATTCCTATAAAAAAAACAGGAATTAAACACGTGTAGTTTTTTTTAAAATGATAGTAAACGCATTAACTTGAATACCTAAAGTTGCAATTGTGTTGACCTTTTTATTGCTGAAGTCTTGATTAGGATGGTGAAAAACACAATCAAATAGAGGATTAGATGGATTTACAAATAATTTTGCAGCATTCCTCAAAGATAGCTTATTTCGACTTGAATGTAATGGAGGTTCATTAGCACAACATATAACCAATCAATTGGAGATGCTTTATAAGCTTCTTAACAAATACGAAGACCTAAATGACGAATTACCTCAATTATGGCACCAGCGAATTATTTATGTGACAAACGCGATGACTGCTATATTTCTATTGTCAACTTTCTTTCAGTAGTATTCCTGCTTCTATGTAGGATGTGTTTGTTTTATAGTTAATATTGAGTAAAGGAGACGGTTCCTATGGGAATTTTCTGTTTTGAACCAAGGTGATTACAATTAAATTGTTAATGTGGTGATTTTAGGAGCTAAACATATTTAGCCCCTTAACAAGTTTTATGCTCGTTATCACAACAGTGTTGATAAGTATGAATCCAGTGTATCTAAACTTGTACTGGATACATTTGACGTCCCATTCTTCCACGTTCTATTATTCTCAAATATGATTTTGTATGCGACAGGGGGTGATTACCCTTACCTTACTTTCCTAATGGAAGTTTACGTTTAAAACTGAAATTGACAGTTTTGGGGATTGAAATTTAGACATGAACTGGTATGTTTGTGTTTGGTTAAAACAATTGTAAAAAAATCTGATCGTACAGACTTTTGTGTTAGAAATTTAATTTGAAACGTTACTTCATAATTTTTGACAGATTGATAACATGTTTTCCTTTTTAAATTTTTGCCATATATCTACTACGTTGCACTGTCTAATTATTTGAATACTGAAATGGTATTAAAAAGCATTCATTTTATTTCTATTTTTAAGAATAAGAGCTGTGACCGAATGCATATTAAAGAGAAAAAAGAAATATCAGAAGTATCTTTTTTTAAAATTGATAAATTGACATACTCTGGATTGAGAATACTATGGTGACAGATTACTTTAAATTGGTCAAAATAAAAAAATCAAATATCAAAAGATATGAAAAATTGATAAACGTAATTTCATTCAGACAAAGCGAGATCAAACTATCCTTAGTTATACTTTTCGTACAAAAATAAACCATATTGGTTTTACATTCTATGTAAACTTTTTTCAATACTACATACTAAATTTAATAAAGTAAATTACCCAAAAACTGCGGACTCAAATAGGGACTAAAATTTCATTCAAATCAGAAAAATGCATAAAAGGATGAACCACATTATCGAATTCCGGAATTAATGGATACTCAAATTGGGACTCTAATTTCAGCTAAATCAGACAAATGTATATGAAGACGACAGACATCATCAAATTTCTGGAATTAGTCTTTGGTTTCGTAACTGCCTTATAGTTGGTTAAAGTATCATTGGAGATTATCCTGCCATGCATCCTTTATAACAGTACGTAAAGAAAAACATTTAACAATTGAAAAAAAAATATTTGACCTAAAATAAGAAAATAATAAAAAAAATAATAATAATAATATAATAAACCAACAATTCTTCCACGACTGTTTAATTCATTATATCAAAGTAAACTTCTTATATCTTTAATTTTATTTCATTAAAAACGACCCGACACGAAGATTTTTCAAGAAAGGATATCATACAGTCAAAGAATTTAGTTAATTAACAATGATCAATACGTTTGACCGATATAGTGACGTAAACGTTTTAGAAAAATCGACCACCATACAAGTAAAATTATTTTAAATCACTAATACATTCTTGTCATTTATTTATTTTATTGTAAGATTGACAGAAATAAAAATTTGTGTATGAAATTTGATTGATTTTGTCGGTACAACACATTTTGAAAATTAACAAAAAATTACTGGATTTGTAAAAATATCATTGTTTAAACAGCAGTCAAATTGCTGCGTTATTAACAATCAAATGAAATATATTTAACAATTTTAATTGAGTAAATAATATTCTTTCAAATGGAAACTTCTGATTTAAATTGACAAAAACATTAAATTCCGATTCACGCATATTTTCATGTATCTATTACATTTTGGATAGTATGTTCTATAAATTCTTTGTTACTCTTAATTTTTTGCAGTCAACAGCATAATAGAAGGAAACAAGAACAAGTTAAATTTTTCATTTAACAAATAAAACAAACATGCCAGTCCGGTTCCAGATCACAGTCCCAAAAACAAAGTAAAAACTTTGAAAGCTGGCAAAATTAGTTATACACATGATTGTGATATGGACAAGGACTGGTATGTTTGTTTTGTTTTATTTTTTATACAAATGAACTTCCATCAAGGAAGTGAGGCCGGGTGCTCCGGAAGGATAAACACCTTCTTGTTACAAAATTTAAAATTTAAAGGAAAAATCAAAAGATTAAAACTGCAAAATCCATTTTAATCATTTTTAATACTTGGTCATATAAATTTGATTCATTATTTTTATCCGCTTGTTATAAATGTTATCACTTGGTATAAATCACTTTTATATGCATTAAAAAGTGGTTTGCTACAAGGAAACAAACTGCTCAAAATTAAATTTTTGACCCTAGGATACTGCAAGCCTAGTCTTATCAAGGACCTTTAAAATATTTATGACGGTCAGCACAATATTGTTAAAAAGTTACTGTATCCAGACTTAAGCTGTATATATTTGATCTTCCATAGTCCCTTGTTTCTTTTACTTTCAAAATGACTTTGCACATGACGGGTGTAGCAAGCTAGACAGGAGGTGCTTACCCTTTTGGAGCACCCGGCCTACCGTCCTTGAAGGAAGTTCACGTGTATGAATAAATTTGCCAGTTTTTAAAGTTTAAAAAATTTTCCGTTTTAAATTTAAACCAATTGGAATACCATCTTTATCAAAAATATTAGCCACATTTCTAAAAAAAAACCATAGATTGATTTTTCGTAACGATATAGCGTTTTTGTAATTTTTTTTTTTTTTTTTTTTTTTTTTTTTTTTTTTTTTTTTTTTTTTTTTTTTTTTTTTTTTGTAAATAAAATATAAAAATCATAAAACAAAAGGAATGGATTTAATTTCTTAAGTGTATCTGTATTTTTATAACATTATATATGACTGTATAACCCAAACATTACTTTGACAATAGCGTACCAAGATACACAACACACACACACACACACACACACACACAGTTTATATATATATATATATATATATATATATATATATATATATATATATATATATATATATATATATATATATATATATATATATATATATAAACTAGACATCTTAAAATCTTAAATGCCATAGAATTTAAAGTAGTGTAAAAATGTTTTTTTCCTGATAATTAAAATATCGCAGATAATGTTGATTCAAAGACAATCATTCTATGTTTAACATATATAGCTCCTGAGGGTTCTAATTGTTAAGGCGGTAATGACCATGATAATGTTACAGATTCACATTAGAAAGGTTTCAGGTGAATACACTGGATATGAAATAGTACTTGCTTGTGATCATAGTGAAAATACAGGATATGATATTGACGTAGTGTAAGAAAAAGAACTATTAATGTCTTTATGGCATATGATGATGTTAAGTATATTTCGGGTCCTGGCAATGAACCATACATATATAAAATGGCAATTTTAATATTAATTGCTTATCTTTTAATATAAAGATAATACACTTATAAAGATAATACACTTTTCACGTTTGGTAAATCATTCATTCGTTTTGTAAATGATAGAGTGGCATCTGATAGTTTACATATTGGACAAACACGAGTTGTAATGCCATTGACCATATTCTATTGCATACACGTCTGTTGAAGTGTCTAAGGAGTCTGAGTTTTCAAAGTATGATATATCTTAACATTTTTTCATTATCATGCAGTATGACGCTGACCCAAGGTAACAATTATTTTGCTAACTTTCTTGCAACTAGCACTAAAATACCCCTTAACCCATGTGTAAGTTAAGTGAAATATCAGTTATTTAGATGATTTATTTGTTTATTGCTAGATGAGTAAATATAATTATATGTGTACCGTATTCCTTGGTTGTAGGTATTTCTAAATTAATCAAATTGTTACACCAATTAAAACAAAACAATCATTTAAGCTACTTTGAGCAGCATATGTTTTAAACAACAAAAATCACTTATTTAATAATTAGATAAAAGATTATAAATTAAATTGAAATACTTGCAATTAATAGCAAGTATTTAAGAAAACATTCAATCAACATACTCACCAATTTAATTTGAAATAAATTTGAAAACAAAAAATTGTTTGAATGTCCCCAGATGTAGATGTAGATGTTTGTAATTCCAAATTCAAATTAATAAAAATCAAATCCCTGTAATTTTACGTATAAATGTAAATGTTTACATTCCACTCTTTTTTTCCAATCATGTGAAAGTCTCTACTAAGTTTTGTTTAAAAATGCACCCTTATATTTACAATCAAATCATAACATCATGAAAATCACACGAACTCGATACACAGTTAAATAATGCATGGATACTCACAAAGTCCTTACACAAACTATTAGCAAATTTTGTGATCTTTTAGTTTGTATTTTTTTAATCAACTATTAATTATGCGACACCTAAAATATGAACTGGACCTTAACACCTTTACACAAACTCACGGGAATATATGGAATGAACACAAGTAAAAATAATGAAAACACAAGTTTAGTCCATCCAAAAGAACAATATGTACACTGTAACATACTATTCAACCAGAATGGTTCGACAAAGACAGTAAAAACTAAAACTTCTTAATTATAAATGTTTCTATTCATTTTGTTTGATTGGTGACAACGAAAATTTAAATGTTTACATACAAGTTAGAATTATTTATTGCACTGAAATAAGAACTGACAGGTTAAAGAAAGGCAATGATGCAGTTGATTTTTTTAAAAAAAAAATTAAACACATTATTAGATAAAATTAAAACAATAGCACATTGAATGAAAAATCAAGTAAATGGAAAATACACTTTAATGACATGTTAAACCCAAATTAAAAAAAAAAGATAATTATTTTAATATGAATTAATTAGTATATAAGTGACACTTATAATTATATTTGTAAATCGTATAATGAAAATGTACTTGACATCAATAGGCCTACTGAAATCTATAAAATTATATTATCGATTAAGTCTCTAAGTTCAGAGATCAAACATATTCCATTTTTTCTCAAATTTTCATTAGGTCGTCTTTTGCTGTTTTTTTTTTAATTTAAAGAACATTTCTGACAGAGAAATATTTGCAGAATCATGGACTAAATCATTTCTTGTCCCTGTATTCAAAAAATGAGACAAATCTGACCCATCAAATTTAGGAGGGATTTCCTTGTAAGACAACAGGAGTACAATATCCACCACAGTTTTAAATAAACGTCTGATATCTTCTTCTAATAATGCCAATCTAGTGTTTAAGGAAAGGTCTGAATTCCGTTCCGAATAAAGCTTTGTTAAAAAATATCTATGTATTCAAATAAAATCGTTCTATTGTGCATTGATAGATTTTGCAAAGTGCTTGACTTGGTATATCGCTCAGAATTAATGAATATACTTATGGAAAATGACATCCATGGGAAAATGATAAAAACATTTAGTTTATTGTATTGCACGTAAATGCTTGAAAATTCGACATTCTTTAATAGCAATTCTGGAGCCCGTCAAGTCTTTTTATGAGCTCCTTGCTATTATCTATATGTGCTTACCAGCCATCTGATAATACGAAGCAACATGACTTTGTATTTAGTTAAATATCTGACATTCTACAAGTGTTTTCTGCCGCATTATTTGCAGACGCTGTGGCTGGGTTTTTTTATAGAACAAAATAGATAAAACACGTTTTTTTAGTGTCAATCTATACAAAGTAATATCATTACATTTAAAAATAGAGGGAGGACAAAATCAAACAGAAAAATAGAAGTTGATGTGGTTTCGAAAAAGAAATAGTTAGGAGTGATAGTCAAAAAGAGAATTAAATAAACTCTGTAATAAAACAGTTGTATTGCACGTTACAAAAACTTTATTATAATGAAATATGAATTTTTCAAATTTGGAAAAGGGATAGCAGAACGTGTTTTATGCTTTTTGACTCTAAATATTTTGTACAATTTGTCAATGTGGTATATGGGTTTTGCCTAAGGTACTTATAAAAGTTATTATCATCATCATCAGGAACAAAACCCTAAAACTCAAACATGGGATCGGCAACAGCCAACTATTAATCATATTAATAACATTACTTTTGAAGTGACTTGCCATAAATACAGTGATATGACTGATTGCATAACTGAAACAACCAACGCAAGAATAAAACATACTTATTGATTGATGCTGTTTTAATTACTATACTGATTTTGTGGCTTTGGTTTCAATTGAAAAAAAAAAACAAAAAGAATAATTTTTTTTTAATGAAAAGACATCAGGAGAAACATGTATTTGGTAATGGGCAATAAAACAACAACAACAACAACAACAATAATAATAATAATAATAATAATAATAATAATAATAATAATAATAATAATAATAATAATAATATTATTATTATTATTATTATTATTATTATATAACATTATCATATCTATTTTGATATTTTTATTATTTTATTTTTTATGTATCCTGATCTAGTGAAGAATATGCATTATTTGTTAAGAAAAGACTGCATCTACAATTCTATTGAAAGGTCAATGTCGAAGGTATGATTTAGTCAAAATAAATACTGCCTTTAAATGTTTTCTGTATACAACGTAAAGTCAATGGTTTATTTTGCTATGATGAAAAGTCTTTACTTAAACAAACAAGTATTTTCTCATTCTGTAAAGAGTCAAAATGAAAGTGTTCGAGATGCAAGTAATTTAGACATTTCCTCCTACCAAATTTGATTTCGGGAAGAAAATTCATTTAAAACAAGAACATGGATTACACAAAGATCAAGATCGGATATTACTATTAGTTCTGTCTAATTTAAGCGTATTTGAAGCTAAAAGCTCTTTATTTGTATTAACTGAATTCTCTGGAAAAAAGCAAAAAATCAATTTGTGTTATTTTGGCAAATGGAAATAATAATTAAATATGTAAGATTTATTTTTGTTTTATTTATATGTAAGTCTCACCATTTACATATTTAGCTTCTTTTTCATACATAGAAATATCGAGAAATCTTTTATTGATATAACGAAGCAGTTGCAAACAATTGTATAGTACAAGTAGATCTTTTCTTTGAAATACTGAAACCATTTTCATTATCCCTCTCAAATTTTGTAACATTACTATATCTATCAAATATATAACAAATACCAGTTAAATTCTGATGTGCCAGATGTGCACATTTCGGAAATTCATTCCTCATCAGTGACACTAAGACCGAAAAGTTTAATTGATAAAAACATAAGCCAAACAGTTGAAAATTATGAATCTAAAGTTCCAAAATTATATAAATCCAAATCCAGCTAAGGAATGCTTTGCCTATGGGAACAGACCTTAGTTGTAAATAAATTTCAAATTTTAGAGGGCTGAAAATTTTGCTAAATGGTACATTTAAAGATAATTTAAGAAAGAAAATTACTTTGTCGTTGAGATAAACTAAATAGGGGCTATTAAATTCATTTTAATCAAATACAAAACTGTAGGCTCATGTCAAAATTAATTTCCAAAAGAAAAGTAAAAAAAAAACATAAAAACTTTGGCAATTAGAATTTATCACGTGACATTCTACCAACGAAGCGTTGTCGGGTGTTCCAACAGGAACAAATACCTCTTGTTTGGCTAGCTACACGCGCCACGTGTTAAACCAAATTTGAAACAAATGGAGCATCTATCGATGTGACCTTAATTATATCAACAGTAAGTTTGATTTAATACTTATCATCAATATAATTTGATGAAGGCAACAAAACTTTTTAATGTCTTGGTAAGCCTTGGATTTTAAATCAACCCCAAATAATAAACAAAATAAAAGTGACTTATGTCATTTTTTGGAACATCATATTAATAATAATTCTCTCAGAAGCGCATTTACGCAAAGATTTGTTGATTATCGAGTTTTTATCTCAAAATACATATGCAATTATATCATAGGGGAAACATGTTCTTAGTTCACTTGTGACTTAATAAAAATATTGTATAGAAAAAATCTCTTCCCACGTCTACCATTGTCTTAAACAACTGTACAACTTATAAATGGATAAATTATACAAAACGCTTTCAACAAATATTTCGAATACCAAAAACAAAAAAATCATTGATGGAAATATTCTCAAAATTATGATTTCCAATACACAATATTGAAATGCAAAATAATGATACGGTTATTACAACGTACACAAATGACGTCGCTCTTAATAACTTAATGTTTCTTTGTTGACGATCAGAGAACAAAAAATATTTGTATAAGTGCCAGGAGACAAAAATTTTACATACAGAAAAAAACCCAAACATACCAATACATGTCCAAATCTCAACCCCCCCCCCCAAAAAAAAAAAAAAAAGTAGAAATTTGCCAATTCAATTACAGAAAATGACGATATTTACAGATAAAAATGTACTCGTTTGTAACTGTTTAAATGAATTGAAAACCAACACAACAAATTAACAAGCGTATTTAATAAAATTGGTTAATACAAACACATATAATGAATAGCAAAGAGGGGTACGCTTCGAGATATCCCGCCCATTTCATAAGAAATCTTCCCCCGAGTCTCTCACCTTTTCCTATGGAAGCGTCAGAACTTAGGTGATCGCGATATCAATATAAACGTCCATTGGACTAAATCAAGGGTATGAAGCGACACTTGTCAATGCATAACACACGTCTCCATTTTTTCAGATTTCGACTAGGCACATTTGAAGCTGCGACTGCATTCGACATTGATGTCTCTTTTGAGTTAGTATCAGACCAACATCAGGAAATTTTGGTCCTAAATAAATATCCTGCAATCGATCCCTTATTATGTTTGGTCGCATACACTGACAATGCTTAGTGCCGAATCTAAGGATCATAAACTTTTTTCGAATTAAATCACAGCAGTTCTCATGTTTTCTTAAGCTTTAAAAATTCTAAAATTTTATTATTTAATACATGGAAAACGTAAAAATTTCTAACATTAGATTTTTGACAACCAACGTCAATTTTGAATAGGTGATATAACGACAACTGATGTAGTATATCAGGGATTGTAGGGACTAAAAAAACATTACGTAAATGTTAAGTGAAAAGGTTATATTTTTCATTTCGATATTTGTTGTTTTTGCAAGTGAACACAATTATATATTAAGATGATATTAGTTAGGATAGTGTCTAGATAAATTTATCTATTAATGTCAAAAGTAGGTTTTGTTAATAAATCCAATTCTATAACAATTTTTCTGAATTTTAACATGTACTTACGTTTATCAATTTCGATTATCAAAACAATGCAAATTTAAAGTAAGAAATTCAATGTACATGATACGTGAAAAATATATTTTATCATATGACGATATCTTACATAGAATCTGACTCAGACTTTGATTTAGCATTAACTGTTAAACTCTGTCTCGAGTCTGTTACTATCTTGTCGTTAAAAAGCAATTTATCAAATCAAAATTTTAAACGTTATCAGTTCATACACAAACGACAAATACGATAAGCTTAATATTCACTTCTAACTCTTTACATTTGAATAAAGACTTTGTAGTTTCGTTTTGGCCATCAACTCTGAAGATCTGATTCATTTAATTTTTATAAATAACTGTGTCACCAAGTGTCACTGACGAGGAATGCTTTTTCGAAACGTGCAGATATAGCATTTAAAAATTAGCAGGCATTTGTTATATATCAATTAAAAAACATTTTGAGATAATAAATTAATTTCATTTCTTTTAATTTGGAATAGAATCACATTAAATCACATTAAATGTGAAATGTCATTGTTAAAGTATTATTTAACTTGCATAACGTCCTATTTTCAATACAAACAAAACAAACATACCAGTCCTTGTCCATATCACAATCACAATCCAAAAAACAAAGTAAAAACTTTGCAAACTGGCAAAATATGTTATACACCTGAACTTTCATCAAGGAAGAGAGGCCGGGTGCTCTGGAAGAGAAAGCACCTCATCTCTAGCTAGCTACACCCGTCACGTGAAAGTCAATTTTGAGAATGAAAGAAACAAAGAACTATGTAAAGTCAAATATATCTAGTATAAGTTGGGATACAAATGTTGATAAATTATTTGCAGATTGAAAATAGATTAATCTGTTATTACTCTTAAGTTTTGAATCTTAACAATTGTAGATTTCAGTGCAAGAAAATAAAAAAGTAAAAGTATTTTTATATTCTTTGAGTAAAAACCAAAACTAATGAAACCATAAAAAAATATAACGTGCTATTATTATATAACACAAATACCAGTAAACTTTTGATTTGCCAGATGTGCACATTTCAGAAATTCATTCCTCATCAGTGACACTAAGACCGAAAAGTTTGATAGTTAAAAAACATAAGCCAAATCGTTGAAAATTTTTGAATCTAAAGTTCCAAAATTATTTAAATCCAAATTAATACTTGTAATAAGATTTAAATTTCTGACTGATAGAAAAAATATTAATATTTTGTCTTTACCAATGAGTAATAAATAATTCAGTGAATTTAGAAGCGATACAAATACAACGTCTTCCTTTCAATCATTTAAAGTATTCCTGTTGCTGATTTGTAAACCATAGTATTGCATCATTCCTTTCTAGAAGTTAAAGACAAATTTTAACCTGAGAAAAATTTAGCAATTTCTTCTTCTTGATCTTCTTTTTCTTTTAATCTTTTATTTTTATTTTGCTTCCCATTTTCCCAAGAGAAATATCATTGCGCTATGATGAAACAGAAAACAGGTACATTATGATATTACACATGCAAAATGTTTACTTAATATAAGGACCTCAGAGCGTTTCATTAGCATATTAATGAAATGTAACACACATAGGAAAAACAATATCTGTAAATAAAGAAAAGTAAAAATGAGTTATAAAAAGGAGGGAAACTAAAACTTATCAGATAGCATATGACGATTTTTTCATTCAACAAGTCAAGTCAATGAACAATCTTATTTTTATGAAAGATATGTGTAAACGTACAAATGATCGGGTGTATATGAGATATTTTGAATATATATATATATATATATATATAAACATTATTAATTAAAAATTCATATCGAAATTATATCGAAATCGACAGTTTGTTTAATGACAGTCAAAAATATTGTTTAACACAGATAATAATCAAATATAATAATAATATAATTTTGGAACTTTAGATTCATTAATTTTCAAATGTTTGGTTTGTTTTTTATCTATTAAACTTTTAGTACTTTGTGTCACTGATGAGGACTTAATTTCTGAAATGTGCACATCTGGCACGTCAAAATTTAACTGGTATTTATTTAATATATTTACTACCCCTGAGGTGTAAGAATCTGTACCATTTAGCAAAATTTTCAGCCGTTTTTAATTTTGAAATTTATTAAAAACTACGGTCTGTTCCCTCATGCAAAGCATTCCGTAGCTAGATTTCGATTAATATAATTTTGGAACTTTAGATTCATTAATTTCCAAATGTTTGGTTTGTTTTTATCTATCAAACTTTTAGGTCTTAATATCACTGATGAGGAATGATTTTCTGAAATGTGCACATCTGGCACATCACAATTTAACTGGTATTTGTTTTATATATACATATTTCTACTAAACAAAACTAAACATTTATTTCTTTTTACAACATAAATTAAATTAAAGGTCTTACCTTAAATGTCATTGATATAACATCCAGAAAATTTCTTTAACATAGAAAAATATTTCTCCTATATTAAGAATTAATCCATAATGTCTTGAGAATACAAGATACAAATCACTGTAGACTTATCAAATCTATCTAAATATCAAAGAAGTCTATAGAAGAATACAACTTTTTGTTATTCCGTTAAGAGCCTCAACCACACGTTATTGGTATGGTAAGGGAGTCATTAAGACATTCTGTATGACAAAATTTGATTTTAGATAGAAAAATTCAGGTCTGAACAGAATGTGGATTGAATGTAATCCAGATCGGATATTAAGATTTATCAAACATCAGTTACATTTCTATTGAAAAGAAGTGTTACGGTATTATCTTTGATTTCGATAAATGACATTTCTTCTGAAAAACATAACAAAATTACCACAGAAATGCAAATTCAAGAAAAGTCAATTTATGTTATTTCTGGTCAGATTTTACCATAAGGAAAATAAAAGAAAAGAAAGGAATGGGGTGTAGTCATATCTTTACTTACAAATCATTGACAACAATGCACAAATACATAAAATAATAGAAACAATATATTAACATGATATTAAATATATAATATAAATACCAGTTAAATTTTGATGTGCCAGATGTGCACATTTCGGAAATTCATTCCTCATCAGTGACATTAAGACCCAAAAGTTTGATGCATAAAAAATATAAGCCAAAATAATATGATATTAAAACAAAGGTTATTCAGTCTACCAAAAGTATAAAAATAGGTTACATTTAAAAAAAATCAAAAATTTATTATGCTGTCCATTCTGTATTTGGTGTAATTCTAACACTAGTCTAAATGAAATATCTAGAGTACATGAAATTACATAAAATGCATGTTTTCAATACAAAAACTTGAAGCGCAAATATTCAATAGCAGAGGATTTAAAACGTTATGAGTCTATTAATTTTATAATTATGAAGTTTACTAAAATCTAAAATTAATATTTTCCTCTGCCTCTTACAAACAAAAGAAGTGAATTTAGTTTATTAGAACATGATTTTCATTTGTATTTTTATAAATGTCAAACAAACATTTTACACTATATGATCAATACAAGGTGATATAAATTTTTGTGCAGTACTGTATTAATTATATAATGAACATTAATATCAAAAACGTTTTAAGTGAAAAAAATCACAAGCGACACGTTATTAAAGATATGAACATAATTGGACATCAACTCTTCAAATTTGGTAACATTATAAACAATAGTTTAACTTTGAGCTGTTCAATCTATTTAATTTCCGCTTTTGCCTTTGCTTTTTTGTGCTGTAGCAATAATTTTAACCAAAAAAATTATTTTAAATAATTGCCCTTGCTTAAATTTAACACAGACGGTTCTCATATTAACAAAATTAGTAATTTTTTAAACATTTAAATTGACGAATTGTTTCATCCTTCCATTTCTCAAAAATTTTAACATTACAAGGTTGTATAATTTTTATACTTACGTACTTAGGAAACGTTCAGATGCTAACTTTCTTACCAAGAAAAGCATATAAAAAAAGAAGAGACCAATATTATTAAATATATTTGTTTTTCATTATTACTTGCACGTGACGGGTGTAGCTAGCTAGACAGGAGAAGGAGAGGAGGTGCTAACCCTTCCGGAGCAAACGGCCTCACTTCCTTGATGGAAGTTCACGTGTATAATATATTTTGCCAGTTTGCAAAGTTTTTACTTTGTTTTTGGGATTGTGATATGGACAAGTACTGGTATGTTTGTTTTATTTAAGTAATAATTTAATATTTATAAAATAATATAGACAAATCTGACTTTTAAAAAAAAATAAATAAACAAATAAATAAAACTGTCAACTGAAAAGAAATGTGACTTTTTAATGCAACAGCCTCTTCTGTGATGGAATTTGATCTTAGAAAGGAAACATTACGAACTTTAAAAGGCTTAAGTAAATTTACTGCATTTGCGAAGGATAGTGCGATTTGTTCTGACTGAAAGTGAATTATCAGTAACATTCCTTTACATGTGTAAGCTAATTCATAGTTCGATATGCGACATCTCTGTTCGAAGAGATAACTGAATTATCCAAAAAGGCAAATGCATATTATAAAGGCTTTATCGTGGTTAAGAAAATCAATTTCTGTCTTTTTGTCTAAGACTTTGAATCAATATCACGACAGACTTCGTAATAGTAGGGAAAACATCTGATTAAAATGTCACCAAGTTCTTAGAGATTTGTTACGTTCATACAACCAATATTGTTCATAGCCATTTGATGTTTGTTAAAAAAAATAGTGTATTTATTAATTTTAAAGGTTAATTTTCATTGTTCATCATACAATTCCTTTTTTCTCAAATTCGGCTGCGATTAATTATTCGTAAAGAAAACCTCTTGTTAAAGTAGGTCGTTTTTATGTAAAATCAAAACTGATATGTAGTATAAAAAACATTTTGTTCTTCAAATAAATATTTTTTTTCAAACTTTTGCATGCAAAACATTCCTTAGCTGAATTTGGATTCACATATTTTAGAACTTTTGTTTATTACTTTTCAACTGTTTGGCATATGTTTTTAATCCTTCAAATGTTTCGACCCCTGGTGTCACTGACGAGAATTGATTTTCCGAAATGTGCACATTTGGCAAATCAAAATTAAGCAGGTATTTGTTATGTATGTATGTCCTTAAGGCCTAATATCACTAAAAGTAATAAAGACGTTGTCTTTTATTACATTTTAGAGTACAATTCTGCTGTTTCGCTTGTTGTTCAATGTTCTTAGACATCTTTTAAAACAATGTATCCAGCTAAATAATTATTTCGAAAGTTCTATATGGTCTCTTTACATTATATTTTTGGGAGAAAAAAAAAGGCAAAATCAATTCATATTTTTTTATGATAATCGGTCATTTATAAAAAAAGAAATAATAACGCAACATTTTTTTTTCATATGTTTCTTTTCATGACAATAGAATACAAAACCATAAATAACATCAATACAACGAGTGACTGATAACATAAAAGACCGTAAAATTGATAAAATCTTATAGCATAACACAAACATATATGTTTTGTGATCAATCCGTTTTTTGATACATCAGTTTTTGCAATTTCAAGCTGTTTATAACAATTCCAAAATCATCTTGTACAGTGAAAAGATAACAGGTAAACCGATAATAAGTAAAATTAAGAAAACATTAAGCGGTGTTTTTATAATTGGAGTATTCAATTTTCTAAAGTTATATCGATCCATTCAAATGATGATGGATGAGTTTTAAATATCGAGTAAAAATCATAATTTTTTTTAAATAAAGAAAACATGCGGTGCCGTTAATGTCAACACACACAAGTACAAAAGCAAGAGAAACATGAACACACGTGTTTTCCTTAAAATTTTCCTGATATCAAAAGTAATTAAAACAGATTTCCGCCTGTATCTGTCCGATTGCTTCATATTTCTGATTTTAGTCGGTTGAGGTTAAATATCATTGTTAAATAATTTAAAATAAAAAACAGCATGTAATAATAAATCAAACATACCAGTCTTGTCCAAACCACAGCCAAAAAAAATTTTGAACATGAAAGGAACAAAGAACTATGGTAAGTCAAATATATCCAGTTTAAGTTTGGATACAGTGTCTACATACTTATCAACAACATTGTGACGACGACCATAAAACTTTTTAAGGGGCTTGATTAGCCTAAGCTTGCAATATTCTTGCGTCAACAATTTAATTGTAAGTAGTTTGCTTCGCTGTAGAAAGTCCCCATAGAGGGAACGAGCTCTATCATAATGTATTTACTGTGAAACATATACATCATAAGCAGGAGAAGCAGGGATATTACTGCAAAGAAACGGAAAGTTGACAAAAGAAAAATTTAATTGATCACGTTTGTCGTATAGCTTCAGATATAACCTTTCGTGTAATTCAGTTGCTTTGTAAAACTTTTGTTGTATTAAAAAGAAATAAAAAAAATTGCATATCTTTTTAATGTGTTTTTTTACAATTTTTAACAACAAATGGTCATATTTCGTGGTCTATCATTTTCTGTAATCACGTTTGCTTAAATGCGATAAGCAGTGTTCCCATATGTCCTTATTACTGTCAATATTGACTAATTGGTAAATGAAATGAATATTATGATCAATTTTATTAGACGTACTGCTTACGTTACTTATTAGAAAGTTGTCTTCTTTTACATTTCATATAATTCTCTATAAATGTAACTACTGTGTAGAAATGGAAGCTTATGAACAGGTTTGTGCAAAATACCAGCTATTAAGTATTGTTTTAGTTAGGATAAAGCTTGTTTTCACTACAGATAGACTTTCTACAACGAAGCAAGTTGCTTACATTTAACTGCTTTGGCAAATTAAGGCCCTTAAAAAGTTTAATATCCTTCATCAGAATATTGTTGATAAGTATAGTGTAAACATTTGACTTATATTGTTCCATCTCCCTCTTATTTTTAAATGTGACTTTGTACGTGACATGTGCAGCTAGCTAGACAGAAGGTACTTACACTTTGGGAGCACCCGGCCTCACTTCCTTGATAGAAGTTCAATGTTTGTG
The DNA here is from genome assembly GCA_029721355.1 of Tegillarca granosa. Lineage (NCBI taxonomy): Eukaryota > Metazoa > Mollusca > Bivalvia > Arcoida > Arcidae > Tegillarca > Tegillarca granosa. The sequence goes on along the minus strand of CM056612.1, from coordinate 32,071 downwards.
TACTGGTATATTTGTCTTGTAGTATTAGAATGCCTTTATCATCAAACAATATCAGTTGTAAAAAGAACCTGATAAGGACTACTTTGTTTGTTTTTAATCTAATGTTTATTTGTACTTTTTTCGGGTAACTTTCACAGCCTCTTTCCCGGCGGCGGACCATTTATAGCTAGCTATTACTCATCTACATGCATCCACAAAGAGTTTGGTAGCATGTAGAAAAAATTTATATATTCAACTTCAGCCTTTATAAAAGGCTTCAAATACTTTGTCAGAAGCGTAAAATCTTTTGTAAAGTCATCTGTGCATATTAGAGTATGTATCATGACTGACGATAATAATATCTATAATCCTGGTATTTATCGATTTCGATTGGTTTTAATTGCGCGTAATTTAAATTTTTTTTTCAGAGAATATTTTTTTTTGATACAATTTGTCGTTTTTTTCTGAACCGTCAGATATTTTTTCCCAACATTGTACATTAGTTGTCAATTCCTACCGTTTTGCTTGGTTCATTTTTAGGATCTTGAAAATTCTTTATTATATATATATATTAAACTATTCATTAAGTAAAAGTAACACTTTGATGAATAAATATTATTAATATATTATGTATCTACAGTATTGGTGCCAAAGACGTGTCCTGTTCCCATGAAAATATCACGTCGAGCAGTATATTGATCTTAAAGCAGAACTTGCCTTTCACTTCATTCCAGTACATAAATTAGATAAGGAAATGATGCACTCGGCCTCACTTTTCTGGTAAAAGTTCACTTGTTTTACTGAATTAGTGAGATTTTAAATTTTTACTTTGCTTTTTTTTTTTTTTTTTTTTTTTTTGTTATTTAGATTCGGATATTGACTGATATGTTTGTGTTTAATTGTAAGATTTAAAATTCATCAAAATTTTCAGCAGTTTCAATTTTTGAAATTTATTTAATAATAAGGTTTGTTCCGTCATGCAAAAGATTTCTTAGCTGAATTTGGATTCAAACAATTTCGGAACTTTCGAATCATTAAATTTCAACTGTTTGGCTTATGTTTTTATCAACATGTTTGGCCTAGTCTCACTGATGAAGAATGATTTACATTTACATGCACATATGGCACATACAAAGTTAACAGGTATTTTTGTTATACATTTTGTATATTTAATATCATATTTTATGATAGGAAATTGGTTTCCTTTTTCGGAACAAGAAAAAGACTTTCAAATTGAAATGTGTTTGTGACTTTTCTAACTATAAAACTAAGAGATAAATCTCAATTCCAATAGTAATATTGTAACTATGCAACTGTTATAGTCTTTTTGTAAAAAAAAATGTATTTTATTCGAGCTGGCACATAAAATTTATGCTTTTACTATAATTATGCCTATATATAATGTACATTTTAGCATGTGTATACATTAATGACATTGTGGTCGATAACTGTATAATTGCTGATACGTTAAACACCATTAAAGCAACAACTTAAAAACCATCCAGAGAAACTCTTTAATACCTAATATCCGATAGTCAAGACAAATCTTATTTGAAAAAAAAATGAGAGTAAGTGATATCCGAATTTATGTTAATAAAACCAACAATGTGTCTGTGGGGATTAATGTTAGCAAACTTTTCGTCATTAACCTTGTCATATAAGATTATGAGTGGCGTCAAAACGATTAATGTTACACCTATTGTCTTGTCTGCAATGTTTTGACATGTGACCTAATCATGATAAATTGTGTCTATATGATGCATTTGAAGTCATTTATTTAATGATATTTCTATAAGCAATGTGAATTTGTTAAACAAAATTTTCAGTACCCGTTAAAAGAAACTATCGATTACCAACATAAGGAGGCGCTTAATCTCTTTTTAACCCTACGGCAATTTCATCTTTCTAGTCATTTTTATGTTTCCAAATCAGATAATGCACGGCTACTGTGGCTTGTACTGTAGTAAGCAAAACACAAAATTACAAAATTAGAAATTACATTAATTTTCCATTGAAAAAAACTCATTAAATTCTTTCTTTCTAATGCCGATTTAATATTGCCCTTGTTAAAGCATTAGTTCTGCAATAAATCAATTTCTGATACCTTTTCCATTAAAGTGTTAGGGCATGTGCAGCTGCTTGTTTTGCCATTCAAGAATGCGTGAAAGTAGTTTTTAATCTCATCAGGAAAAAAATATCCTATGGTATAATTTGTTGCTTATTTTTGAAATTTTTAGTTTTTTTTTATAGAAAAAGTGATCAATGCCTAGAAAATTAGTTTAAAGTAGGATAGCCAAAAATATTTATGACTCGTCGGATATTATCAGAGATTCGTTTTTAACATAAAATAGACATTAATTATAGCTCAAATAGGCATCAAATATAGCTAAAGAGGTTAAGATCAGTTTTACTGTAATAATTGTTGGACGAAGGTCAAAAAGGATGCAGACTTGTTGGAAACTTAAGGTCTATAAATATTTATGATTTTCTCTATCCACAAACAACTTAATTTTATTATCTAATACATGACATAGTTTCTGGCGCTTTCTTTTCTTTTGTGTGCTGCATGATTTTGATTTATGATAAACTAAATTAATTAAGCAATATCATCATATTTCTAATGCTTATAAAGTTCGGATCTATTTACAGATGGAATAATTAAATGTTAATTAGGAAAAGGTCATTGTGCCATCCTTTATACATTTATTACAAACAAATTTAAAAAGAGAAATCAATGTTTGAACAATTTTATTGTTTCTGCAAAATTTCATGCAGTTATTATTACGGTTAGGTTATAAAAATGCTACAATTTGGAAAGACAATTGTGTTGATGTTAGCATAACGGATCCAAAGAGCAAGTTTGTTTTCCTTTTGTCGTCGGCCTATTTTTTTGTAAGGCAAGGATAATGTATGATCTACATTCTTTTACTTTCTTTCAAGTGAGCTTGAAATAAAATTCACGACAAATTCTTCGTGTTCTGCTTCATATTTTGACCTCAATTATGACACCCACGAAAGGTTACATCTGAAGCTACAAGATAAACGTGATGACTCCAATTTTTGTATTGTCAACTTTCCGTTTCTTTTCAGTAATATCCCTGCTTCTCCTGCGTATGGTGTATGTGTTTCACAGTTAATACGTTATGGTAGAGCTTATACCCACTAGGAGGACTTTCTACAACGAAGCATATTACTTACAATTAAATTGTTGACGAAAGATTATTGCAAGTCTAGGTTAATCAAGGCCCTTTAAAAGTTTTATGGCCGTCATCACAATATTGTTGATATGTAAGTAGTCACTGTATCCAAACTTACACTTGATATATTTGACTTACCATAGTTCTTTGTTCCTTTCATTATCAAAATTGACTTGCACGTGCCAGGTGTAGCTAGCTAGACGGGAGGTTCTTACCCTTCCAGAGCACTCGGTCTCACTTCCTTGATGGAAGTTCACGTGCATAACTAATTTTGACTGTTTTCAAAGTTTTTACGATGTTTTTTGGGATTGTAATCTGGACATGGACTGGTATATTTGTATTTTATTTATATTCTGATCTAACTCTGACATAGTCAGATCATATCTAAATATGGATCAGATATTAAAGCTTGTTAAAAAAAAATAGGTATTTCTTAAATTAGGTTTTCGCATTATTGCAAAAAAAAATTGTTAAAACTTATATAAGACATAACCATCTTACCAATTTTTCTTTGTTTAGTGTTAGTTCAATTCAGATAAACTGTCCACTTCACGTTTCAGTATTCATATCGGTCTCCATTCCCAGACAATTGGGTTATATTTAATCTTGTATGTGATATATTTCCTCACGTGTCCATTGTAACAGCACTAGATTCTGATGCATTAAAACCTGTAACAAGACAACATGTCAAATTTGAAAAATGTTATTTCATTTGTTGAAACGATGATGCAAACAATTACAAATACGTGTGCCCTTGACTCGGATGAGTAAAAAAAATGAGAAATTTTCAATAAAACTATTGCCTTAAAAATAAATTTCATTCTTTCTGACTTTATTGACAGACATTTAAGAACACATTCTAAATATTGTTTGAGTATTTTGAATAATAGCTGTAGATTCTGCTGTAGGCAGTTATTTAAGTGATGCCCACTGAGTCGAATTTATAAACTTTATAACAAAAATTGATGTGCCATGTGTGCCATATGTGCGCATTTCGGAAATTCATTCGATCAGTGGCACTAGTGGCCGAAAAAGTAGATAAAACAACATGAGCCGAACAGTTCAAAATTAATGAATTGAAATTTTTATTTGAATCCAAATCCAGCTAAGAAATGTTTTGCATCAGGTAACAAATCTTAGTTTTATAAAAAAAAAAAAACCTCAATAATAAAGACGGCTGAAAATTGTGCTGAATGTTACATTTTCTGACAAATACTGCATACTGCGTTATGGATATCCTCGGGGAGTTATAATGATAATGATGATGATGATGATGATGATGATGATGATATATAACACAAATACCAGTTAAATTTTGATGTGCCAGATGTGCACATTTCGGAAATTCATTCCTCATTAGTGATAATGATAAATAATTATTATTATCATTTTAATATAATTATTAATATTATTATTATTATTATTATTATTATTTTTAATATTATTTTATTATTATATATATATATATATATATATTATTATTATTATTATTATTATTATTATTATTATTATATTATAAATACAAGTACCTCTTTTCAAGTTATAGGGTTTAAACCCAGTTTACGTTATACAATGCAACCTCCGAAAACCGAAACCTGGGAAAACCGAAATCCTGTAAATTCCGAACGGAATAAAAAGTCCGGTATGATTCCTTCTTTATTCTTTGTAATAAAAACCTGAATAAACCGAAACCTCCGTACTCTGAAAACCGGACGATTTTCTCCGGACGAACCTTCTAAAATGTACATAAAATGACCAGTGAAAACCGAACATGAATTTTCCTGTCCTGAAAATTTACTTTCTTTTGATTTTTTCTTTTCTGTCTTTCTTTCTTTCTTTCTTTCTCTCTATATTCTTTTGATATCGGCAAAGTAAGACTTGGTATAAAATAGATTTGCTTTGAAGCGGATATAAAGGAGTCAGTCAAAACTTCACTTCCTAACAGTAACAGAAATAATTTGACTTTTAAAACATCGATTATAACTCTAATAAACACCACCATTATTAATAAACAAACAAATGATTGGCAATAAAAACACCTGTCTCGGCATCATGTACAGGTAAATGAAGGTCACGCTTGTGTTCGATTGACGAAAAAAAATTATAAAAAATTATCAAAGATTACCTTCGCTTGGTCTAGTTTAAACAAGACCCATATTAAGACAAGAAACCAGAATGCAAATAAAATCTTAAAATATGATAAAAGTAAAAATAACACGGAAAATCTTTGATTTGAAGTGTTGTTGTAGGTGTAATTTTTTTTCTTTATTTTTTTCTCTCTCTCTTTCTCACTCTCTCTATCATGTACGCACACATACACAAACACTGAGCCAGACACCGGCTCTAGATCGTCATCCTTTGTGTTTCCTGAGTAAACAAATGTGAGTTTTATAATCAGTAATTGTCTTAATATCTTAACGTACATGAACCTGAACTCATGTTCCTAGGGTCTTACAAGAACTTGAATGTATCGAATTTGTTAAACGTAGTGATTCCGGTGGTCTTAACTGTTAAACTGCATTAATGTATGTATGGTTCTTCCAGAGATTTTATAACAACCAAACAGGTGCCCAGGTGTCGAACTTAGGTTCGTGTACTTTAGAAAGTTGAAATTAATCAATCGAATGCACTTATTGTGCAATGGATAACATGTGTGCGAGATTCAGTTAAATGCTGATTTAACTCAGAAAACTTGCGGTAAGAAAAATATTAGCCTATAAAATTAATTTCCGTGTTATTTCAATAACAGACAGAAATCTGATTTTGTTTCAAATTTACTGTCGCTACTGACAGTTTTCGACATTGAATGGTGTAAGTAAAGTTTGTATTATGTATGGACGCGTGCATAGTAAGGGGAGAAAACTCGTATGTACATGTTCTGTTGCTCTACATATAAAACCTGGATTAACCGAAACCTGTCAAAACCGGATTTCCCGGTCCGGATGACATTCGGTATTCACAGTTTTCACTGTATATAGATTAAATTTTAGATTCAAACTTCCTGCCTTTTTGCCTAAAGCTTGACATTAAGGGTCAGGTTAATAGGAAAATGAAGCAATTTTTTTAAAAAGTGAAGAGGACAAAAATGTGCGATGATTATTAGCATGTTATATATCAAAATGAACATAAATTAATGCTCTACAAGATTAGATATATCAAAATAGATATAAATAAAACATAATTGAAAAAATTCTAGTTTTAGAAGAAAATTTGTGCCAAACAGCTCACAAGTTTCAATTTTCATTTTCTGAACAAATCACAAGTGACATTACAATTTTAAAGTCTAACTTTAAATTAAAGATAAGAAAAAAGTTTTAAATAACATTTGAAAGACATGAAATAAAAAAGGAATATCTGGGACTTTGTGTGAAAAAAAATTTGAAATGGCCATATTTGCTGCAGAAATACATGGGAAGCAACTCTTGCAGAACTACTTTCCTAAAACTATGGAAGCACAAAACTGACCTTTAGGCTTTATTTTTAAATATATGTGAACTAACTTCTAACTGCTATTTTTTTTTTATTTTTTTTTTTTTATTTTTTTTTTTTTTTAATTTTTATTGCATAATTTGGATTGTGTTTTACCTGAATAAGTGTAAGACATAGCAGTTGGATAGTATTTATCATTACTGATGTCACTGTCATTAAGATTAAGCAGAAGTTTTTATAAGTTTTTGTGAAATAATAATTCCTTGCAACTGGAAATTTTTTTTAAGGCTTTAACTCACTGAAAAAAATTTGTGTACACCATTCACCCTATGTACAAATTTTGTTAAAAATGGAAATTTGCAATTTTGGATGAAAAACAAACAATCTGGTTAAAAACTGTTAAACTTATTAAATTACATATTTATGAATTACATTTTCGTTTTAAATTTTATCGTTTACAAGTTCATGCAAATTATTATTATTAATATTATTTTGAATAAATTTCTTAAAATATAATTTCAATGAGAAATAAGTTAAAAAAAAACATGCTTACTCGTTACACTTTAAACTTCAGGAAACTTATATTCAGAATCCGAGTGTGCACTTTATCATGTACAGTATTATATCACTGATGGAATATGTTGTATTTTGTGTTAATGTCCAGAATTGTATCAGATGAACCAGATGTAGAACTTGATGATCATGTGCAGGATAATGTCATAGTTGTCTTCACACATTTATTATGTCCTGGATTAATCACTTAAAACATGTCATATAAATTGATAATGTTAATAAAACTGATGATTATGTCCTAATGTGTAAAGGTTTCACCAAAACATCAAAACATCACCATATCTGAAATTAAAAATATCTGAAAATATGTTGCTTTTTCAATGTTTATATTTTTAAATTGCATATAAAACAACCTGGTTTTGACCTAGAGTATATTATCTCACATGTAATGTATACAATACTGTATACAATTGTAGTTGTAAAACAAATATTGAACCAAGTAGTTGAAAAATAAGTTAGTAAATAAAACATCTGATAAAGCTGCTCTATATGTCCCATTGAAAGGATAGGAATCGGCAGTGGAAAGCTTTACCTTTCTATACTGTTCTAAAAAGATAAGTAAAATGAAGAGTGTATTTGACATATTGTGAATTGATATACAAGTCTTAATGTCTTCCAGCCTTAAAATAAAGTATGAAGTCTCATCTTTTTGATATGCATGTGATAGTCATGGGTTTGATTAAATGCTACTTTTATGTCTGATTGTTAGTCATAATTTCCAGAAAGATTCAATAACTTTTCTGGTGCCTTGTAGAGTTGCCGTGTGCAAGACTGCAAGTTATTGAAACATTTTGTTAGTTGTCTTAGCCATTTTCATACTGCTATCCAACTGAGGCATAATGCCAGACATAGATGTATTGCCCACTTACACTTTGAGTCAGCAAAACCTTTGTATCTCCCTATTATGAATGTAGGGATGAAAGAAAGTAACTTTTTAAATCACTTTGGAATAGAACAATAAGAGGGGATAAAGTGTGTAAATTCTCCCACTCTGGTCATATTTCCCACCCCTTACACAAATGAAGTTGTGTATATTATGGAACAGATACAATTCTGTTTCAACCATCAAGTGGCTATAGATATTTGTTTTGTCTTTTCCACCTGGCTGTTTTCCTCAGTCTCTGTCTATTGTCTTTCAGTCACAATCTTGTCCTAAATTTTATTTCTTAAAGATTTGTTATATTTCAATGAAACTTAACAAAGATTAATTTGTATGAAGTCTAGTTTTGAACCTCTCCAAACTATAAAATTTAAACAACGTTAGACAAATTCAATGTAAGAAAGAGTAAAAATTAAAAAAAATGTACTCATCGTAACAATTACTAAGTGTACCATCTCTGGTTTCATTACAGGTTTTCATTTACTTAGTCATGGAAAAGTAATCAATGAGGCATTGATGTACACTGAACTGCAAGTGACTAGATGCCACCTAGCATCTCCACATGAGCAGTAATGTAAGGCAAAAATTAAAATAATAGGGTACTTATCTGAAAGCATTTCTGTTATCTTTCATGAAAAAAGGATAATATTTGAAAAATAATTTTAAAAATCTGGGTAAGAAGAAAATGTGACTGCTGACACTGGTTGTATAGAGATGTAATAACAAGATGACTATAAACTTCTACTACATGTATTTAAGGTACACATTATCAGACAATATTTACACAATTACCTTTCACAAGTCAATAAATTTCAGTGATGAAGACAAGTAATCTTCACGTAAATGACCAATCTTATAAGGTTCGTCATCACCATCATACAATACTTCATATACGGTTTCCAAATCTCCATCCTTGCCATTTATTAGGCCAATTACTGTCCCAGAATACCACCGTCTTTCAGTATTTCCATCTTCTATCCACTCATGTGATATTCTTCGGCCTAGAAATTTCAGTTTTGTATTTCGTCTTGATCTGAAATTTTGCAATGGATGATGTATCGTAAAAATACTATCAATTTAAATATCATTTGGTTGATTCTATGAAGGAACAAAAGCAGTGCTTACTATAAATGCTAATATGTATGGTAGTTTTAAATGATATAAAGTAACAATACAATGAATAATGAAACCTTCACATAAACATCATGTACATATGTAGTAATTATTTGATAAATGCTATTAAAGTAGTTCACCAGTCAGCAAGAAGATGCAACTAGTGAGACAGAAAATCTTATGCCGAAACAAGAAAAAATTCATTGTAAATACTTATGTGCTGATTTAATGAAAAAAATCCAAACATTTGGTATTGAAGATTCATGGGTTTGGATTTCAAATTTTACAATAATTCCTATACAAGAATAATGTCTCTTTACTGACCAGCAGAAAACCAGTTTACAGTATATTTAATACATGTATATTACACACAGTAGAAGCAAACCTGTACAATCTTCTACAAACATTCATATAACTAGGACTCACTGAAAGTGAATTTTAGTGTTCTTCATTAAAGGTGTTAATTAATAAAAATATATAAATATCTCAATGTTTTAAGAATATAATAATTTGTTGTCTATCTATGTATAAAGTGAGGGGATGTAAATTGTATTTTATGTCATATCAGAATATATCAGGTTGCAATGAGATCAAAGTATCTAAAGTTTTCAATATCCATGTGGGGAATGTGTTGAATATGAGATATGGTGTGTGTATTTGGTGCCTGGTTTAGTTTGAATTGTTTTATAGTGCTAGCCCATTAGAGAAGCATGCACATTTTAAAGTGCCTATCATATCTAGGGCAATAACTCGAACCTGGGCCCAACAGCTCACATTTCAGTCCCATTATGTTCAAACCCAGGGTTGATTGTAATCCAGACAGTTGAAAAGAACTGTAAATTAATTATGTTGTACTTCAACTAGCACTGTCATATATTTATTTGATTATACCTTGTACTAATAGTTGAGCTGGCTGCTACAGGATGTTGGTTTATATCATTGTTACTCTGTTGTTTTCTCTGCTGTGTTTTCTGTATATTCCTTGAACACTTTACTTTAAATTTCTTTCCATACTGAAAGTAGACATTATAAATATTAATAAGTAATCATGTTCAATGAAATATTTTGATTGCATCTAACACTTTAGGTGTCAAGGGGCAGAAGGGGTCAAAATTTAAATCATTTACAACTTACCATGTAGTATATCATTTTGAATGGAGTTTGATCTATTGCTGCAATAGGGTCAATATTTTATACATAGTGTTTCCTTAGGAACCAGCAGGAGGACAAATTTCCAGCTTCAATTTTTCATTTGATCAGTTACAATATAAATATTTTAAGAGTTTGGAAAGTATTTACAATTTATATATTTAAAATATTCATGCAAATTTGCATTTTAAAAGGAGGAATCTCCTATTTTCATAGAAAGCTATTACATAACATATAACTTGTGAAACACATAAAAAGAAGATGCGGGAATGTTACTTAGAAAAGGTTAATAGACAAAAGAGAAAATGAAGTCATCATGATGTCTGTCATAGAAGTTCAAGCTTAGTCATTCTTAAATAATACATTTTATCATTTTAATGTACATGTACACTGTGTATAATCTTTTTCTTTAAGATAGTTAAGGAAAATCAGCCTTGAGTTGGGGTAAAAAAAGGTGAAAATAATTCAGATGTGAAGTCATTTGAAACATAGTTATGTTGGCATGTAATATGGGAATTCTAGATTCATTAGGCATTCATCTATAAATAAAATAACAATAAAAGACCAATTTGTGCCAATAAATGAAGTTTACACTCCATGCATATATCAATCCTGAAAAATGGCATTAAAACATTAACCTACCCATTGACCTGGTTCTCGGATTCCTCTAGTTGTATTATTACTTGGATGTGCAAATTCAGGTAATAGAGCTTTATGGTAAAATGCATGAAGTTTCGGTAGCATTATATTAAGCCAAAAATCTTTATCAATTTTTATTCTTTCAATGTGTATCTGATACGGATTCACAGTTCTGACCACAAAGTCTGCCCAAGGAAAATCAGTGATGTTTAACTGTCCCTGAACCTGATAAAAGTAATCGTGTGTTCTTTTTAATTTCAAGTTGTTTCCATCCAACTCCAAACAGAAATTGCTAACAGTCTTTACAGCTTCAAACAAATTAATAGGCTTATTATGGAGGAGGTTTTTTATCTCTATTAATCCAGTTTCTCCACCTTCCTCTACAATTTTACCATCGGGGCTAGCAGCAAGAAATGGATGTTCTGGGCTTATGAAAAGGCCTGTTGGATGGTGACGTACAATTTTATTTAAATTTGTCTTTTGGTGGTTCTGATACTCTATAACAGTCATTGCTTCTTCCTGCAAACCCTTTCTAGTGTAAGTATTTCCTTTAAAATTGCCATAAAGTAATCTGAGGACAAGTTTTTTAACTGGTTTTGACGGGTCTTTTTTGATAATGGCTCCAAAGTTTGATGATGTTAATCTTTTTCTTCTTTCATTTTGCCAAACAGAAGACTGATTTTGTTGTCTTGTTCCTTTTTCTATTATTTTTAGTTTATCAGGAGTTAAATTTACATGTTTCTGCAGGAAATTCTGTTTTTTCTGATCCAAAACTGTTGGTAAAATGTCTGGGACTGAATCCAGCACATCAGGTCCATACTCCCTCTTTGCTTTCTTGGATGTTGATTCCTTGTTAGCTTCATGCTTTCTTTTCCATCTTTTTCTCTTGCTCTCCTCTGTCTTTTTTTACTCTTTACATGATGACAATTTCTTTTCATGACGTTCATACAACTGATGAAATAATCTGCCAGCTGTTGATGATGTGCATTTTTCCCACACTGCTGGTGACCACTTTGGACCTAAATTCATTCTCAGACATCCTCCATAACACCTTGACTGCCATGAACCTCTATTGCATCTGTTATAAAATTTCCCACCATCAAATTTGGCTCTAATTGCCATCCAACTTTCTGCAAGGTTTGTTGTATGATTACCAATTAATCTAGTGCTTTTTCTGGCTATTCTATCCAATAACATGCTGATGTCACGAAGCATCATACTGTCTAAATCACAGTAATAATTGGTATCACCCGTGGATTCTTCTTCTGCTTCCATACAAGTTGTTTCCATCCAAATATCTGCTTCACTCCTCATAACATTTCCTATTTCATTGTCATCATCATCATCATTATTAACATTAAGAACATCATCATTGTTATTAACAGGTTCTGGTTTGGAATTTTTAGAGAATTTTGCTTTGCAGAAATCAGAACAGTTTTTGTGGTTACCAAAAATATGATGGACAGAATTTCTAATGTCATGTTCTAAAAGTTTTGAAGAATTTTTGGAATATTGTTGCGACCGCATACGGATGGCACATCTCACTGCACTGGTCAACCGTATTCTAATTCTTTTTGATAATTTATTCTTGCCTTTATACAGTGGATTTTCTTCAACAAGTTTTTCTAGGTTGGATCTGAAACATTTACACATATGGTTCGCACACTCTATCTTTTCTATAGCCTTACCCCATACTGGAACATTTTCTTGTAGTTTGGAAAATACAGAGGAATCTCCATCAGCTATGATTTTTGTGTAACGTAAGCCATGTAAAGTTTCAGCTTTTAAAAATCCTTCCAAAATTATGTTTGATTCCATAGCCTGTGAACTTTCATCCCAGTTTTTATAGCAAACATGTTGTGTTGGTAATGTACCTTTAGAATTAGCATAACTACACAGATAGCAATATTTGTTCCGTATGCCTATGTGAAGTAATTTTCCAGTCTCTGCACCAATTATGATAGCAACCCCTCCAAGCGCATTGTATGAATGTTTATGTGTTATTTTACTCCACCCCCCATCACAAATTACAGTAATACAAGGAACCCCTTCATGAAATTGACCCTTTTCCATGGCAATTTTTCTTTCCTCTGCACCAGCTTTCAACAAATCCTCTTCCACTACCTCCCCCCACATGTTTCCAATTTCTTGTTCAATAGTAGTATATGTCTGTTGAGACATTCCAGGTGAGTTTAAAGTTGCTAATGATTCATTTAAGTGAGCCAATCCTCCCCCAGTTGCCATGCTTCCCCATACTGCCCTGACATTTACATCATTATGCTTAGATTTGTTCCTGTTGTTCAAAAGTTGTGGACTTGTTTCAAACTTAAACTTCTGATGACATCCTTGACACTTCGCCATTAATACACTTGACAAACCATTTGTTTTCACCTCTGTTTCATAGCAAATTGCAGAAAAACCACGTGAAAACATTTTCTGTGCAAGTTTACAGACAGCTACATGTGCAGTTATTAAATTAATATGATCTTGTAACAGCCCCAAATTTATCATACGATAACCTTCTTTTGCAAGTGTTGAAATTCTAGAAATAGTAAATGCGAATGGTTTGTCAGTTGAAACGCGTTTTATTGTGAAAATGTTATTAAGCTGCTTTACAAAAAGTTGATGATTTCTTAGGTTTGTTGATTTTTAAATAAATTATATTTTTAAGTATCCTGTCTTTACATATTGTCAACTTATTTTTATACACATGGGACTTTGGGAAAACTTTTGATTTGACTCTATATGTGTATTTCTTGATGTTTTTTTTTGTCCATACAAAATTTTCCTTTTTGCACCAGTCTTACCACCAGCCAGACCAAATTTTCTACTTCTCTTTGACTTATTTGCCATGGCTTTATAAGCTACCGAAACTAATATAGAATGTAAAACGATGCACTTGACATGTATGGGTTACTATACTTTCGGAAATAAAGTTGTATACCATATAAATAGGAGTAAAAGTAATTAAAAACGTTATAAAGGGGTTCATTATATTTTGTTTAATTATTATGCATTGTCATATTCTTTTAAAAAAAAAATAGAAAGAGAAAATAAAGTTTTTATTTTGCAAAATAAATGCGGAACGGTGTGACGTCATGGTAGTGAACACCACAGAACACTCACCTTGAATGGATTTTTTAAAAATACTTTCGTCAGATCGCAAGAATCAATATATGCGTTTACCTTCCTCTTGATATAAATATATGTATATATGTAAATGATTACATGAAATAAAGGTAAAACTTAATAATACTCACCGCGTTGCAAGTTACCATATAGATTTCCTAGCCAAACAGCACTTCCTACTATGAAGTGGAAATAGTTCTGCAACGAAAAGTAGTTCTACTTTCGTTTTTGTAGTTCACTCTTTTCAGCTATGTCGTTTGTAACAAGTATCAAAATAATGATATGAAGTCTTTTGGAATTTAATGTGATATAAGTGCTTTATGTAAGTAAACGTGTAATTAAATGCGGCGAATCCGTATCATTATCTTCATACGCTCAGCTACGTCAAAGAGGAAGTCGAAGACCGTTCTCACTAAGTCATGTACAAATTGAACTTGCTATATGGTGATCATAGAAAACCGATGCCCTGAATAACATTGGAAATGCATGCATACACGTTGAAATTATGCAATTTTGGTTTTCTTAGGTTTCCATTGCCCACACAAAATCCTTAATCTCCATCGTTATTGTAACATGGTCAAATCGACCGCCATTTTCCACTTGTGAATGTCAGATGTACAATATCTAATTAGATTGAACTGTGCGAAACACCACAAATTCATTCAAAAATTATATCTTTTGTAAGCAGCGGATGTGAAAATTTAAGAATATGAAGACAATTGCACTGAAAGATGTGTGTGGTTAGGACTAAGGTGTTTTTCCAGAAATGTGATTTTTTGGCTATATTTTGCCAAACATTGAAAATAATTTATTTTTTCACATTTATCTATTTAATTTCTTAACCCCTAATTTATACTTTTCAGTTGCATATACATTGATTTTGTGTGTGCTTTATTCAATATTTTGTATATAACATTTTCTTTTACATCATTTTCCTATTAACCTGACCCTTAAAAGAACGGAGTGTTGTCTGATTCATTAGGTATAAGGTCCGGATAATGTGACTCTATGAGCCAGCACGTTAGAGTAAACGCGAGTGCTTCTTAGCACAAAACTGAACAATAAAAATATAACAAAAACATATAAGATTTTAGTTGATTCATAATCATGTTTTGTTACGATTAGCTTAAATATAACTGATGCGATGTTGCACAAAACTACAACAAACTTGCACAGAATTTGTGTCCTTGAGTCATATGTAAGCTATTATGTAGTTTATCGTGCTGTTCTGTCTTATTATTCTTTTTGCATGTCTATTGTTTGCGATTTTTATTCCTATGCTTCAATTCTTGGAAAAATGATATTGAATTATAAAAATTATGAATTAATTGAAAAGTGAAAAAGGGGAAAAACAACTTTCGACTTTTAAATCAACGTTTTGACCCCCGACTAAAAACATAGAACATTAAATAACGGCACGGCACTTATCTCGTTTTGATAGAACGAAATCATTTTTCTCCTTCCTGATTTTACTTGTAAAACAAATTTATAAATCATGACTATAAAGAGTTTTTAATAGAATTGATAGGTCGGTTGTTTTATCAGTTTTAGAATTGAAAAACAAATACATCTATGCATTCACAGTGTATCACATTTTGTTTGTTTATATATTCATAAGTCTGGACACTTACGATGGATAACGCTTTATCTCAACAACTATATCTCCAATTAAACCGAAGGTGATAAAGGTTATTATTATTGTTATTCATTTATCTATTTTCCTTATGTATCTATTTTTTTTTTTTTTTTCAATTTTTTTTTTTTTTTTTGTAACACATTCTTTTTTTATTTTTTATCTTTTAAAAATTAATCAGTTTTCAATTGTTGCATGCCTTTAGTTTCTTACATACTAAGCCAGAACATAGGCCAGGTAGTTAAGATTTCCAAGCATTCACAAAAGCATCATTGACATCGGTACTTTTACCAAATAATGCTATAATGTTCAGTTTTATAAAATATTCCTACCATTAGTTCGTCTCTTTAAAGCCATATTTACCGAGTTCTTGAGCAAATTTCAATGCGTGTTTGTGTATCATCGGGCCAGATATATCTTTAAACCATGACCAACATACCATAACAATTATTAGCAGGGGTTTATCCAATCAGAGAAATTAGGATATAAAAAACATCTGCATAACATTATTGCAAAACTGGACCAGGACAAACATGAAGTGGTTCCGATATGGTGAAATTTTTTTTATTGCAATGTAATATTGGATAAATAGTTATTGGGAACAATTGACTGTGAAAAACGGTCTTTTTCCTTTTTTTTTTCTTGAGAAAGAGAGAGAGGGGGAGAGAGAGAAACGAAAGGAAAGTAACTGTGTTTCTGACGATGAATACGACGATATTCCAATTGACTTGTTTCCAATGGCAACAAATATTTTTGGGATTGAATTCTATGATTTATTTACTATTGATTGAGAACTTTCATCTAGAGTCAATCCAGTTATAGACTGGTATATTATTGCAAAGGAATTATTAATAAAAGACGATACCGACGTAGCATCAGATAAAGAAGAAATTAAAAGTGATAACATACAGTCAAGTACATCTATAAGAATTTATGATGTTCAAACTTTCATATTACAAATAATAGAAGATTTCGCTTTAGTGCACTCGGGTTATTTGGAAGTCTGTATAAGTATAACTTTATTTATTTATTTTTATTTATTTATTTATTTATTTATTTATTTATTTATTTATTTTTGATAAGATGTATTGGTGTAAACCATTATTTATTGATATTTCTGCTTTTCCTTTTTTTAAACGTAGATGCTTGGCTTCAAAAAAAATTGAAATGCTGTATTTTTTTTCAATTTTCAAATTTACAAAAAAAAATCATTTTTTGCATTTGTATATTACTTATTTGTTGGTTTTGAGTCTTTTTTGACTTTTTAATGATAATGTGCATTGTTTAAATCTGTGATTCATAATATTGGATTATCTTACTTTAAAAAAAATTATTTATTTATTAACTTTCATTTTGGAAATTTAAAGCATCTTGTAATGATATGAAGTGATTCAAAATTTAAACATTTTGTTCTTTTTATTTAGTTACTGTCTTTTAAATGTAATTTTCTTTCTTTTGATGTAATATATGGCTTGTTGTAAATCATGGTTAAATTATAAATTTTCTATTTAAAGAAAATGTTCATGTTTAACTTTAATTGTGTTTATAAAATTAAGGTCTCTGTTATAACATTTCTGCAGTTGACTAAATGGCTCTAATCAATATAATTTCAATTATCGAAATGGCTGCGATAATCACTTAAAATTTCATTGGTCCTTGTCCAGAGTATCTTATTGTTCTAATTATGATCGATTGATTGATTGATTGATTGATTGATTGATTGATTGGTTAAATGGGGTTTTACGTTCCAGTCAAGAATAGTTTACTTATATCGAGACATTAAAGCTATAGGTGAAGTGGCAAAACTTTTGACCTTTACAGTGCGCTTAGGTCAATGTGCATGGAGGGTTCTTCAGCGTGCCTTGCCTGTCGAGACACAGGGCCTGGTTTTTTAAGGTCTTCGTCAGACCCGGCCGGGGTTCTAACCCAGACCTTTAACATACGAACAACAATTTTTGACAATAACATTTTTAAAAATAAAAGTGTTAAACCTGTCTAAAAAAGTCACTAGTCAAAAAGAGACCACTTTTGGAAATTCCACCAAGCGATCTTGGTAGATAGGTTTTATTGTACAACAAAAGTGTATTGCGTGGCCTTAATTTTTTCTATCTTGTCACAAAAAGATCAATATATCGTCATTATGAATAGTCCTTAATATCTGGACTGGACTGTCATAAATTGTTTAAATAAAAATGGCGTTTTATAATACATCTCCGAACTGTCCGGTTGACCATTTCGTATAATTAATGATTGGAGATAACACTTCGATTATTTATCCAGCTCTTCAGAATTGGAGTCTGGTAATTGCAAACGGTTTATTAACACTGACGCTAAAAGGACACCGTGTGTCAAAGTTAATTAATATTTGACATTCTGTGAAAAGCTGTTTTTATGTATTCTTATATTAATCTTCGTTTTAACTGTCGCATCAATAACTATGAAAGTTGTTGAATGCTAATGTATATATATAACACAAATACCTTGAATGTGTCATATGTGCACACTTTGGAAAACCTTCCCTCACTAGTTACACTAGGGGCCGAAAAATTGACAGACAAACAAAAAACGCAAGCCAAACAGTTGAAAACCACTGAATCTAAAGTTTCAGCCAAGGAACGCCATGCATGAGGGAACAAACCCCAGTTTTAAATTAATTCCAAAAATTAAGACGGTTGAAAATTTTGCTAAATGGTATATTTTCTGACAGCACAAAGTACTGCATACTGAGTTATGGATACCCTCGGGGAGTTCACTCGACCAGCAGCGGTACATTAAACTAATAAATTTATTTATTCATTTATTTTTTTTTTTATTTTTTGAAAACCAATAAAAAACATGTCGCGATGTGATCCAATATCATATTCAATTTGTAAGAAAAACAATCTAGAATAAGTTTTAACACTAAGTTGGTTGATTGATTGTTATTTTACATCACATCAGCAATTGTCAGCTAATCATGACGAGACATTTTATTAATCTCGCGGATTTAGCTTAACACATGTGTAAGTTCAAGTAAGGCGTAATTAACACAAGTGTTACAATAAATTCTACATTTTTTGTTGACCTTTAGTGTGTTAGTACACTCGCCCGTAATATGGCAGATAATCATCACAGACCACACAATTCACAATATCTACCATGTGAACCGGTTAGGGCCTACAACAAGAACAAATCTAATTCATTTGAGGTTGACCGGGATAGATTTAACAGCCGATAGATACCTTATATATATGTGTGTGTGTGTGTGTGTGTGTGTGTGTGTGTGTGTGTGTGTGTGTATCCTTATTTGTACTTATCGATACATAATCTCGTTTATTTTTTCCTTTGGCCATGACATTATTTGTTTAAATGAAGCTGTCTTAAAGTAAATAACTGTACATCATTGTTCCGCCTGGATGGATAATTTTCTCTTCTGTATTAACTAATGGCGACAGATAACTGTTCAATAATTCATTATGCTCCTTGGAGTTAGTGTTTCTACAAATGAACGGCTTCCAGACAGCATAGAGTAGATATATGTTATGTCAAATCTAATGGATAATCTACAACCACGCTTCTGCTCACGCTTATGTGGGAATGGATGTTATGTGGGAGTTGGTGTTATGATTTGTGAATTGGTGTCATTTTGATTTAACAAAAATAGATAAATAAAACAATAATAATAATAATAATAATAATAATATTTTAACAAAACGTATGCTTTGCATTTTTTAATCAATGCATATTAATAAATACTACCCTTAAACGATAAAATGTCAAAATTTATCATTGTTAGACAACACATATATACAAATATGGACGACTGAATAAAATATTTCCTATTTTAAACTTGCACTAAGAAAAGTATCCAAAGATGTCGATACAGTACCGTTAGAATCACTACGGTAGCTCAGTTGGTAGAGTGCTCGCTCCGTAAGTGGAAGGTCGAGGGTTCAAATCCCGGCCGGGCCTGACCCAAGACTTGAAAGTGGGTAGTGGCTGTTCTTTCGCCTAGCACTCGGCATTACGGAATGAAATTCACGGTTCTTTTGGAAGGGAACTTAAAATAAACGAGGTCCCGTGTCATGGCAGGCATGGCACGCATAGGCAGCTATCATGTACATTGTCGTACTTCACCTGTACAACGATCTACAGTTCAGTGTCTTACGATCGGTATAAGGAAATATAGAACAGTCGTACAGTTAAAAAGAAACATAAAACGATTAAACAATTGTCCACGTATAATTAAGTTCCTTATGAAATCCTGGTTATTTCAATATTTTTTGTAAAATTTTAGGACGTCGGGAAGTTTCGTCCATTTTAAAGTTATAAATATACATGTAGCAGTTTTATCCCAATTATTATCTTAATAGTTGTATATTGTTGAAATAAAAATGTGACAAACGACCGTTAGTTATTGGCTGATTTTTCATGCTAGAGTGATTTTTTTTTTCAAAATGTCCACATCTACAGTGTTAGAGCACACTTTTATAAAGATAAAAATGTAAAAATCAAATGATAGTTTTGACGACAAATTACGTCCAATTTCATTGAAAGATAAGGGAATTCGTAAATTTTCATCCGCTGGTAAAGAAATATCCAATATGGCCGACATCTGGGACTTTATCATATATATTATGTAATACCGTTATTTTGTTTTATTTCCTTTACTAATTAAAATGTAAAAAAATTGAAAGGTTTTATTTTCTTTCAATTCAATTAAATAAGAAAGATATACATAAAAAGGCAAAAATAAATAAATAAATAAAATAAACAATGAATTAAATAAAGAATTAAACTTAACCATCAATTAAACAAAGAAATAACTAGATAAAAATGAATGAAAATTTAATAAAAAAAATGAATGAAAATTTAATTAAAATTTAATTATTGCGTACAGAAATAAATGAAAAAATACTTAACAATAGAATAAATAAATAAATAAATAAATAAATAAATAAATTTAAAAGAATTATCGAAGAAAATGCACCTATAAGGTAAAAAAAAAGTTCAAAAGTAATTTCGAATATGAAAATAAAAAGATAAAAAGTAAGATATCTATAAAAAGCAAAAATAAATAAATAAATAAATAAATAAATAAATAAATAAATAAATAACCTTATGTGGCAAATAAGTTGCAAAAACAATATTTTGACTCTTGCAAAAATATTGAGAAACTGATGGTAATTAATGAAATATTTCTAAATTGCAAGTGTCAAAAGTTTGTCTGATGCAAACTTGGACACTTGCAAATTTAGAAATATTTTCCTGTTTTTGATGTAGTTAATCACCGAGTACACTCATTAGCAAATTAATCGTTTGCGGTACAGTTTGGTTATTTCCATTCAACAAACTGTCAACAAACCCACCTGTTAATACTAGAACTAATTAATTAAAAATCTTATCATCAATGAATGCATGAGTGAATAATATACACTAAGTGAAAAAGAAACCGTAGGAAAATCACATTTAGAGAGAGAGAGGGAGAGAGAGAGAGAGAGAATTTCTTCAATTTTAAAACAAATTTATTGTAATAATAATTAAAATTATAATAAAAATTTAAAATATTTTTTTCTTTTTTGTCGTCCTTGCATTTTGTTTACGCTTTCCCTTATGCATCAAGTCTACAGATAAATCTTCTACACGTACCCTATTGTAAGTTCATACAGACAGTAACGACAACTCTGAATAGCACAGGTAAACTACTGATCAGAGTTACGCCCCCTGATCATGGTACGTGATAGCTGAAGATGATAAAGAACCCTGCTATATAATGCCATCAGCGCAACGCACATGCAAAATTTCTGCACTTTCGCCTATAGCTGGCGACGTCTCTATATAAGTGAAATATTCTTGACTGGGACGTTAAACACCATTACTCAACTCGTCTAATTGTAAAATTTCCGACTTTTGGACTAGCAGATAGATTTGTCGGTAGTTGTTTAAGCTAAATGATTCAACGTATATCTTCTGCATTAAGCAACAAACATACTTTAAAATAACGACTGTAAAAACTCTTCGATATATATCTTGCAGATTCTGAAATTGTCAATCAGTAAAATGTGAAACTCATCACGGTTAACATACGAGTAATTAGAACAAGGAAAAAAATAGGAAAATATCTACTGCATAAATAAAACGAAATACAACATTATTAAAGTCATACTAAAACAATTTTGATATTGGTCCTGCAGTTTCAAAAAAATTGGCTGACTGTAAGACCCTCAAACGTAAAACTCGCGTTAAATGTAAAAAGATCAAATTTGTACATTTGATGGTCCTACAGCCGACCACTCGAAGGTGGAACTCGGTACGGGTAACTTAATTATAAAAAGGAGAAATGGCACAACATGTTCTGTATCAAAAATAGTTGACATTGCATTACTGTAAGCAGACATGGGCTGATGTTAGACAAACAAAGTACTTTACTTAAATCATAAGATCAAACTATTTTATATTAAATGAACAATTGTATAATATTACGCTATATACACATAGACTGATCCCTGATGTATATCTAGACTACTGCCAAATTCTATACACTTCGATTTCTTTCATCATATGTTATTAAGAATTTTTTTTCAGCGCTGCAGTAATATGATAAACCGAATGATTTCAGGGCTTTGCTTATTGACGTGTCCTGGTGTTAAATAGGATTCATTTATTGGGAGACTGGATCTGTTAAACGCTTACAATAAATCTGATGGACAGTGTCTACAAACAGGTCCGCGACATTGATAAAGTTTTTATCAAGTACGCTACTGCGGCAGATAATCTAATTTCCTGTCGATATTATCAAATCAACAAACACCATAAAGGATGAGGATACAAACTGATTATATTTCTGAGAAATATATCCTAGATCTATTTATAGATAAGAGATGACAGAAGGTTTTTATTTGGGCTCAATATTTTTAACATATAACATCGTAACTGTCGAGATCCATGCTTTAATAGAATTCATTTACAATCATCAAGATATAAGAGGTGTTAAAGATTGATAAATAGATGTCTGGACACAAGATGGTCGATGGGGAGATTGATGGTATAGAAAATGGATTTGGGGTACTAATTATAAACGTCAACACTAAATACTTATAAGGTCTTATTGATTTTTTTATTTGTTCGTTTGTTTGTTTGATCGGGTGTTTGTTTATTTATTTATTTATTCATTCATTATTCTATTTTTCTATATATGTTGCTAAAAACTCGATACTAACGTTTTGAGTTAAGAATACAAAAATAAAACGTTTGCAATTCCAATTGTTCGTTTCAACGTTTGTTGTGAAAACTTTATTTGCGATTTAACATAGTGGGACTTCGGTAAAAAGTTTGAACTTAAACGAGATGTTACACCAATTACAGTCCCTTTCAGGTTCGAGTCCGACTCTGACAGATTTATTTATTTATTTATTTATTTATTTATTTATTTATTTATTTATTTATTTATTTATTTAATTTAATTTATTATTATTTGTATGTTTATTTATTCATGTTTCTAAACGACTCGATACAAACGTTTTGAGTTAAGAATACAAAAATAAAACGTTTGCAATAGCAATTGTTCGTTTCAACGTTTGTTGTCAAACTTTATTTGCGATTTAACATAAGTGGGACCTTGGTAAAAAGTGTGATCTTAAATGAGCTGTACGCTCTTACGCCAATTCTTTCAGCACTTAGGTTCGAGCCCTAATGAGACAGATCTAATTCTGTAAATGTTTATCAATTTTCTTACAAAAGATCGTCGTTTTATTTCATTTCATTTTATTTTTTCTATTCTATTCTATTCTATTCTATTCTATTATTTTTTCCCGAGACATTCAGATTTCTTCTACTTTCCAAGAATTATTACCTCGAAAGAATCTTGACTGAGGCTAAAACACTATTGCTCAATCAACTTATTTATCCAAAAAATTAATTTTTGCTATAATAAAAAAAAATTTGAAAATTTAAAAAAATAAAAAAAATAAAAAAATTGAACAAACAAACAACTTGAAACATTTCAATTTAAACAAATTCCATATATAGTTATCAAAGAACTCATGCCGATTTTCAGATGCAAAATATAAGTATGTTGGTGTGTGTGGATATTGTTCTTGCTGATATTGAAACTGACCTACATTGTTCCAATGTTTACTTTTTGTAGTTTCTTAACGTCTTGATAAAGTTAATTGTTAAGTCTACAAAGATTTTATTATTTTTTCCCGGGATATTCAGATTTCCTCCCTTTTCCAAGAATTATTACCTCGAAAGAATCTTAGCTGAGGCTAAAACACTATTGCTCAATTCAACTCATTTATCCAAAAATTTGATTTTTGCTATAATAAAAAAAATTTAAAAATTAAAAAAAAAAATAAAAAGACAAAAACTGAACAAACAAACAACTTGAAACATTTCTATTAAAACAAATTCCAAATACAGTTATCATAGAACTCATGCCTTCTTTCAGATGCAAAATATAAGTATGTTGGTGTGTGTGGATATTGATGTTGAAAATTACCTACATTGTTCCAATGCTTACTTTTTGTAAAATCTTAACGTCTTAATAAAGTTAATTGTGTTTAGTCTACAAAGATTTTATTTTGCAACACGAGACTACATTTTTTTCAAAAGTAAGCATTGAACACCGAACAAAATAGAATAAAAAGTGTATGCAAAATTATTCCATTTGTGTAATCTCGTAACCACATTGGTATAAATCTGTTTGAGACAAGGCATGGTTCTGAATATAAAATACTTTTTATCTTTATTTTTTTCAAACATTTTCTCTTATTTCATTTGGACATTAGCCGGTATGTTTGTGTTTGATTTCATGCAAGTTACACAAAATACTTTATTCTACGACACACTATTGATATAACTATTATTTATTTCATTGATGGAAATTCAAATTTGTTACGTCTTTCTGATATCTTTCCATGTCTATTACGTCTGTGAATTTCGTTTATTTTGTAATTTAAAGAATTGCGTATTTTTAGAATAAAACTTCATCAATAATTACAATGTCACTTCAACTCTGGCCGAATTGCCAAAATGTTCAATATAAACTAGATTTTTCTTACTAAGCATTATTGATTTGTCCCATGTGTAACATGGACGTCTTTTAGAACGAATATCATTTTCTATTAGTACACCCAAAATTTAGACACCTTAACTGTAAATACTTCACTAATTTTTTATCGACATTGGCCAAATAAAATCAAGTTTTTTCAAGTAATGTCTAATAAAACTAAGCATACACAGTATAACGTTTCAATATATATTTTTATGCTCTAAAAAAGCGTGAGAGTGTATTGTCTCAATAATAACTGTTCTTTCACTAAAATATAACAAATTTGTAGTTTGTAGTATATGTATTCTAAGCAATATGTATAATTTAGTCATGTTGTAATTATTTATAAATTATCCGTTTTGCTATAAATATTGTATTACGTTATGCAAATAATGTTCTGTTCTGTTCTATGGATAAACTTGTTGTGGTCGGTAATAGATACCATAGATAAGATCGTTGTCAAAAGAGGAACACGTATCTTTAAACGATGTTTCAAGGTATTGTCAATGGCCTAGTTCGATCATCAACCGTAGTAACAGTGGTGAAACCAAAGTGTGATCGAACTGCCTCTGGTTCGACTAAAGTGACGTCACCGCTCGACTTATGTTCAACCATTTGAAAGCGTTGGTTTCTCTGGATCCAATATGGCGGCATGAGGTGAGTTTGTCAAGTTGTCATTATTGATAAGTGGGAAAATGTTCTTATACAGTAGACAATAAGTATTACAAAGAAGTAGAACTGATACCAGAAAGCACATAGCGAACTAAGATATGTTTGTATGGAAAATAAACGCGTTTTCGTTCGGAAAATATGACTTCGATATTATCGTTGTTACCATTGTAACTTGGCGGTATCGATATTATCTTTGTTACTATTGTAACTTGGTGGTATCGATATAATCGTTGTTACTATTGTAACTTGGCGTATCGATATTATTGTTGTTACTATTGTAACTTGGGAATATCGATATTACCGTTGTTACTATTGTAACTTGACGATATCGATATCATCGTTGTTACTCTTGTAACTTGGCGGTATCGATATCATCGTTGTTACTATTGTAACTTGGCGGTATCGATATTATGATTCTACCGGAAGGTTATGACATAATATTTTTAATAGGTAGCATCAATCAGAAGAAAAAATCATTATGAAATTGTTGTTGTTATTGTAACTTAGCAGTATGGATATTAAAATTTTACCGGGAAATTTTTATAATAATTGTCAATTGTTAATAAGCAGTTTCGATATTATCGTTGTTACTTGGGAGTGAGTCTGTAACTTTGCGATATCGATATATTTGTACTAGAAATATCAATATACTTGGCAGTGATGATTAAATTGGTGCTGAACCTGTAAGTTGGCAATATCGATATATTTGTACTAGAAGTATCGATATACTTGGGAGTGATTATGAAATTGGTTTTGAACCTGTAAGTTGGCAATATCGATATATTTGTACTAGAAGTATCGATATACTTGGGAGTGATTATGAAATTGCTTTTGATCCTGTCAGTTGGCAATATCGATATATTTGTACTAAGTGTTGATATAATAACACTAAGCATTATTGTAATAATTACTATAAATACAGTATGTGACATCGATATCATTGAAGATAAATTAGATAATACGTTTACATATCAATGTAACAATAAACTGTATTTAAATTCGAAGACCATGTATTGAATGGTTGATTGATTGTTTGATTGTTTTTTTTAATATAAATTGATCGATTGATTTTTTGATTGATTGATTTTAACTGATTGATTGATTGATTGATTTATTGATTGATTTATTGATTGATTTTTTTATAAAAAGATAGATAGATAGAATGATTGATTGATCCTTGCTTTTATTCATTTATTCGTTTATTTTTTTAATCATATACGGTTACATTATTTTATGGATTAGGGTATATCTAGATTTTCATAGAGATGTGCCATCTTTATTTGAAGATTGGGAACTGTACACGTTCAACACAAAATAATCAGTAGATTTTGCTTTTTAATTTTATACTATAAAACATTTAAAAAGTAGCACAAGACAGAAATATGTTTGTGTCCTTTGTATTTTAAATATTTTCTTCACTTTTAAATCTCCAAAGAAGACTTATACACAGTCCCAAAGATTGTCACTTGTTGATACAGTGTGTATAATGCTCACAGTGAGTCCTCGTATTTATTCTTTTAAATTTAATATCCTACTGCTAAACTGATATCGATTTCTGTTCCATCTTTCAATTTGCTTCAGGGATTAGGAACATAAAACGTTTAATCTCCACGAGTTCCTAAATCGAATTAAACTCTAACAAAACCT
>CM056612.1:0-2500 GCA_029721355.1 Tegillarca granosa | reverse complement strand
TACAAATAAATAAATAATGAAATTCATCACCAACTGTGTGTGGACAATACGGACAAAATCTTTCTTCCCTGTGAACATTTAACCACCTTCCAGTTTCAACTGGTAACTTATAATTTGATGTACGCAGTTTACACATTGTTTGGGCTTTAGATACATTTAATTTAAGAAGATATTTTTCTAATTTAAATTCTGACTTGAAAGAAAAATAAAATTTACCTTTTGATGAATTATTATTACTTAGCCAATCTTGTACAAAAATGTCTTGTAATACAGTATGAAAAGTATTTTTATACATAGATATATCAACATTAAACTGTCTGTACCATAAAAAACCTAACCCTGATTGACATAACATTTTAGATATATGTTTCAACCATAAACATTTCAATTCACCTTTGTCATACATAGACCATATTATCTTATAAAAAAATGATGATAATTTATCACAACATGGCTGTACTAATTTACACCAAAATCCGTACATTCTTTTATGTATCTGTATATACAATGGGTATCTACCCAGCTCTCCATAAATCATATATTTCGGGGTAGACCTTCTCAGTTTTAAAATATTTCTACAAAAATCTAAATGTACATTTTCAATTATATTGACGTTTTCAAATCCCCATACTTCACAAGAATACAGTAAAATTGGAGTAATAAGAGCATCAAACAACTCTAGCTGTGCATCAATTGGTAAACTTAGATATCTAATTTTTCCAAGTAACAAATACATCTTTTTCTTAGCACCGGCAACCAAATTATGTTTTGCCACTGAAAAATTGTTGTTATATTTAAAACTTAAACCAAGATATGTATAAGAATCTACAGTATCAATTTTATTACCATTAATAGTGAAACAATAGTCCTTCTTAGTTTTCTTTTTACAAAACACTACAGCTTTCGTTTTATTTATGTTAATTTCCAGTTTCCACAATGTACAATATTCAGCAAAAACATTAAGAGTTTGTTGTAAACCATGTTCAGAATCTGACAATAACACAGTGTCATCTGCATATAATAAGAAAAATAACTTAAAATATATATTATATTTGTCAGACAACAAAACACTCAGATAATCTGTACCATTTACACAATTCTGTTCTAAAAACAATTCTAAGGTCATTCAAGTACAGAGAAAATAAAAATGGAGATAAATTTTCCCCTTGTCTTACCCCAATATAAGACATAAAAGAATTAGAGATATTGCCATCTACACTGACGCATGATTTAATGCCATTATACAAATTTAAAATAACTAAAATATTTTACCGGTGATACCATAGTTGATTAATTTTTTCCATAAACCAATCCTCCATACTTTGTCAAAGGCAGCATTTTAAATCTACAAATGCGCAAAATAACTTTTTGCCATAATTGGAATATATAGTTAAAAGGGTATATAAAATAAAGATATTATCAAGCGTGGAGTAACCACGTCTGAATCCAGACTGGGCCTTATCAATCAACTCTATCTGGTCTGCATATTTGTTCAGACGCATGTTAATAATACAAGTAAATAATTTACCAAGACAGCTTATAAGTGTAATGCCCCTGTAATTTGATGGATCGCTTTTAGAACCCTTATTTTTATAGATTGGTACAATTATTCCAATTAACCATGTTTGTGGTATATGGCCACTATCTAAAACAATATTAAAAAGTTTATGATACACAGGTAATAAATGATCAATAGTATTAATTATATATTCGTTTAGTATATTATCCATACCTGGTGCCTTGTTTGATTTCAAAGTTTTAACTGCATTAATGATTTCCACTTCGCTAATTGGATCGTTTAATGTGTCATTAGAAACCATATTGTCAATACTAAAGTTAATTTCACTAAAATCGTCATTAACACAACTAAAGTTTAAATCCTTGAAATGTTCATACAACTCATTAAGTGAAGCATCACATGAAGATTTGTTTCCAGATAATCTGTTTAAAATTGTCCAAAATGTTCTACCATCTTTTCTCTTACTTTCTCTAAGTTCTATTCCCATTTTTTCTTTATGTTTTCGAAAGTAATGATTTAAAGTCTGTCTATAGGATTTGCATGCGTCCTTCAATATAGTTCTATTTGCTGTTGTTTTATTTTTGTTATAATGTTTTTTAGCACCGTGAAATTCTTTCCGTTTGAGATAGCACTGTTTTCCAAACCATTGTTTTGAAATGTTCCCCTGTTTGATCACGTGATTTTTATTTGTTTTCCGCTTTCCAAACACGTGTTTCGCAGTGTTTGTAAACAAATCAATAATACTACTAACAACACTATCTACTGTTTCTTGCAATGAGGCTTCGTGACAGTTGTCCAAAGTGATTAACATCTCATTGATAGAGTTTGTTTTAATTTCATTAACATATTCATTTTTAAGTTCTTTGTTCCATCTAATAAAATTATCCGATTTTTCATTTTGAGCAACACATGGTGGGGCTAAATCAACTAGATCCACAGAAATTGTAAAATTAATACAACAATGAGTATCAGAATATAAAC